>OX418220.1:4196601-4339843 GCA_948455865.1 Conomelus anceps
AAATGCGAGGCCAACAAGAGACACCAGAGAGTAAAAATGTATACAAATAGCAAAAAAGACACTGTTCTCTGCCGAAAATCACTTCCCGGTGGTTCGGAACCCACCTAAAACTGTAGGTCCAACTCATCAATCACCATCATCCAACTCATTTCCACGCACAGGTCTCAGACCTATGTGGGCTTCATCAAAAAAAAAAAAATAATAATAAGATTTCTGGGATGAGCACTAGTTGTAGCAAGAAAAGAAAATTATCCAGAAGCTTCAGCACATATTGAAAAGGTAGGAGGGCAGAATGGAAATTTAAATAAAGGATCAAAGAAAATAATATGAGGGTTAGAAACTGTTATTTTTATTTATGTAAAAGGAAAAAAGTAAAACTCTTAAAAACGGTATGCAGACTGCAGCAGCAGCAAATAAAGAGCAGTAAACAATAATTTAGGGTCCAGTTCTCATACTAGTCATCAACAATGGGCATTCATAGATCTAGGAACAATAGCTGTACTTTTCCACAACCCAACAACCTGTTGCTCTTTACACTATAGGTAGAGAATACATGTGGACCCACCACAGATCCCGAAGCCATAATTATTTATATACGGTACTGTGTAAAAGAGTTCAGTTATGCCTTTCTAAAAACATCAGTCAATCGTTTTTGCTTCTTGCTTTAGAAGCGCATTTTCTTTCAAATTTTCTCTACTCCGTGGATTTCGGAGTATAATAGGGGCTCTACTGTACAACTTATTACGGAATTGAGTGAAATCCCTAGTAGTAAGTGGGTTTAAGAATTCAAATCGAAATCAAATCAAAATTTATTAATCAATCAATAACTCAATAATTACAAAAATCCTTTTAGTTAAACTTAATAAATACAGAATATGTTATATCAATAATTCACCTTGGGAAATTACATCAAGGAAATATTATAAGAGCTCTGTGCTTATGATATGAAAGAGTTTGTTGGCTATTTGAGTACTGCTGCTTCCTAAATTTTATTCTAAGTTTATTATTGGTTGAGTTCTTGGGAGCTTCACCGGTAACCGGTAAATGTTATTGGTGGCGTCTGATTGGTCTACACAAATTCATAGACGTTATAAAATTTGTATTGACCAATCAGACGCCACCGGTAACAATATTAACAGTTACCGGTAAAGCTCCCAGGAGCTCAACTAATGATATTGTTATACAAAATATATTTATATACAAAAACATATTTATTTATATACAAATATATATTTATATACAAAAACATATCTATTCATATACAAATATATATTTATATACAGAATATATTACTTGTACAAAAATGTTTTGTTCTGACAGAAAACGATTTTGTTCGGCTTGAACAGTTCTTGTAATCCATCAGCATCATCCCAGAATGTCAGATAAACAGAATTTTCTGGTGTCAGTGACATATTTTTGTTACGCAGCCGTATAAAATGTCGTCGCTTACTTGTAATACAGGGTGTGTCACTTATAAATGCGTCACATTCAGCCGCTGAATGCTGTGAACTGAGAATTGAATGACGCGCATGGAAGACGAAGCTTTCACCTTGAAAAGAAGCTACATTCGTATTTTACTCATGTCGCGTTTTACTGCTCACAAGGTCCACTTTGTTGGCTAAGTGCACGTGGAATGCGCATGCGCGTGACTGGTCTTTTCAAGTGGGTTTTAGACTCGTGAGTCTGACAGCTTGGGACTTTTGAATCGTGAATGGGACAGACGAAACTCTTATCTTGTACAAGAATTCAAGAATATTGATCTTCCTCGCTTTAAAATGCGCTACAAACAATAACAGTAAAATAATAGCAGAAAATAAAAAGAGGGGTAGAGACCAGGATGATTTTCAAAGATTCGGTTTCCTAGAACGTGGATTTCGACTGATTAGACAGCGGGCAGGGCCTCATAGACTACAAGATATATTAAACCGATTTGCTTTCGAAAATAGTTTACACTTTTTAATAATGCAATATGATAGTATTCGAATTATTATATATAATTTACACATTCATATATCGTCCATCATACATAATCTGGTTTCAATATTAAGATATAATTTCTATCACCCCACCATCAAGATCTGTCCAGCGAGTAGATTAGATTAGATTACTTTATTCATGGTAAATTTACAACTTTTTTTCAAATGTGTGCTTACATACAGAATTTTAACATCACATAGAAAAATATTCAAAGTTATCTAATAGGAAGAGCTAATGAAAAGGAATTTTTAATGATACATTTACATGAGAAGGCGAAGTTTGGACAAAAATTGGTCCATCGAGCACTTAACCTTAAGAACATTGGGCTTTCGTTATTTTTAAATTCAGCAAAATATTGAGTTAATTCAATTGGCTTCAGATTGTAGAGTGATATTACATTATGAATTGCTTATTAATTAAGATAAGGAGAATGTACCATAAAGAAACAGTATAATACTAAAAATGAGACTAGAAAGTGAGGTTTGAGAAAAAGATTGACAAAAGATGATTAAAAAATATATAGAATGATTATGAAGATGATATGAATGATGATGAGAGAAGATGGGATGGTAATTAGAGATAATTATTTTGTACAGATTTTCTTAATGTATTGAGGTGAATGTTGAAACGTGTTTCCAGTATGCTATAGACTACAACAAAGGCATATTATTTACAAAGTTAATGGATAATTTTAAGATTGATATTTCTAGATTTTATTGTCATGCAGTTGCTCTAGGGTTGGACGGACGCAGTCATTTTCTCCATAAGATACCTTTCTGAACAATGCGAATAGGTGAGATATCGGCATGGTAACCTACAACATTACAACAGTGGACACCAGTAGCGGATCCAGGAGGTGATTTCGGGGGGGGGGGGGCAAACAACGGGGGGTTTGTGGGGGTATGGAATACCCCCTAACCAAAGGGGGGTCCGGGGGCCACCCTCGGAAAATTTTTGGATTTTTCAATAGAAAATGGTGTATTTTGACAGAGTTTTTAGTGCCCCTCATAATGTTGTCATGGATAGCACTGTTTTATCAATATGTATGTACAAATTTGTATTTGCATTGGTAATTTGCATTTCTTACCGTTTTACCTGATATCTATTTATGTCATTGTATTTTCTCTTATAAATTAAGTTTTTAAGTTGTTACGTGTCAAATTTCAAATGAGTTCTCATCCAATTTACTAAATAATTATTGATCACATTTTTTTAGATAAGTTATAAAAATATGAATAATATGAATAAGGTAATGATTTAATAAAATATGAGCCGCCGCTAGAATGCGCGTGTGGCGCACAACCATTCTAGTGGGGGCAGTCGGAATAATATTCGGTCGGAACACTCAACAGCTCAACACCGTCTCCAGTCAGTCTACTTCACTTGAAGCTTGAAGTACCTGCGTACTAGCGGGTTAAAGAACCCATGTTCTTTAATATCTAGAACACGACATTAAAGAATTCCCTCTGCACAAGTAACATGGATGGCTTTACACAAATAAATAAATAAAGTAAAAATAAATTTGTTAATAGTCACGTTAAGCTGCATCTATCGAGCTAGGCTCGCACAGCATGTGACACGTCAATTCACTTCAACTAAACTAATTCATCAGCCATTCATCAAGCGTTCGTTCATCTATAAAAACATATTAGAAAACAGATTCTATTCAACATTTTGTCTCCGAAAAACCCCATATCATTCAGCCAGAGAGTAAGGAAAGGCATCAATAAGCAACTTCCTGAGTTCCTTCACGAATTTGTCTTGAACGTAACCTTTTAAAACTTTGGGCAAACAATTTAAAATCTTTTTTCCGAATAGTGTGGCGCCTTCTCGATCAGAGTCAGCCTATGCATGGGGTACCGAAGTGTTGACTCTCCATGACTTGTGTTGTATGGGTGAGCGATTATATTACTTTCATAATTACTCTGGTTCTTATGCGAATACAAGGCAATCTCAAAAAATACAGTGCCGACATTGTAAGCAGTCCTAATTTTCTGAAAATCGGTCTACATGACTGCCTTGCACTTAATCCTTCAATTATTCGCAACGCTTTCTTCTGCAATCTGAATATTGCATTGATATTCCCCTCGCTACCACCCCAGAATATCACACCATAACGAACCTGGGACATAAAATACCCATGATAGACCGCTAAGGCTGTTTTTTTTGTTCGAAACATTTCTCAAAGTCTTCAAAGCAAAAACCGCATGGGATAACGTTTTCCTAAGGCTTTTAATTTCATTATCCCATTTTAAATTTGACTGCAGCTCCAGACCCAAAAACTTAGTTCCCATTGTAGAATGGCATTCCATACCAGCATTAATGTATGATTGAATTAATTGTTTATCATTGAAAATTTAATAAAATTAGTCTTTTTGACATTCAGCTTCAGTTTGTTGCCATGAAACCAATCGGTAAGCTGCTTTAAAATTTCTTGAGCTTTCAAGAGGACGGTTGCATTATCTTTGCCCAGAACAGTATTGTCAGCATATAAAATTAGTTTGGAGTCTATGTTGAATGGTAGGTCATTTATAAAAAGGTTAAACAAAACTGGGCCTAAAATTGATCCCTGTGGCACTCCGCAAGTAACCCTTCTCCATTCAGATGTGGTATAGCTGCCATGTCCTGTACTCACTCTAACTGATTGATATCTATTATCTAGATAAGAAGAGAAAAAGTAAAAGTAAGAAGAGACAAATTGGAAACAGCCAATTTTTGTTGCTTACATAATTTCGTCCTAGTTTCTATTAGATTTATGCCGTTTTTTCTTTTTCTCATGGATCTCGGGGGGGGGGGGCAATTGCCCCCTTGGATCCGCCACTGGTGGACACACGCTCAAGATGAAAGCTTCATCTCCAGCGTGTTTTCACTTTTGTAATGTTAATAGCTTTCATCAGCCTGATGTCTCGCGGGACAGATCAAGAATCAAGATGGCGTGTTGCTGAAAATTGTAAATTAACTTCAGATTGTATAATTTGTTGATCTGACTTGTCTTATACACTTCTTAACTATAGTCTCCAGGACGACCGGTCAGTTGCGCAAGAGCCAATTAAATTTAATCCCCGTAGGATGACGTCATTCTATGAAGATTAAACTTAATGGAGAGAGTTTAGTTGCACAGAGGACAAAATTACAGGCGACAATGTCGATTAGGTTAAGCGGCATAAAAGATATTTAACCACCCGATCACCGATTATTAAATCTCACTAATGCCCGTTAAGTTACATTTTGTAGGTTATGTTTATTGTACCAGAACACGGAACTGCAAATTAGGTCGCATGTGTTAAAAAACCTTTTAAAATGAATAAAATCTATTAAGAATATAATAATAATGATTCAAGTAATTCACAATGGAATGATACTAACTAATATTTTTCTCAACTTCAGAATCAGCTGTTGATCAGGGAAGTGTTCTCTGCTGTAAAATCACTTCCCGGTGGTTCGGAACCCACCTAAAACTGTAGGTCCAACTCATCATTCAAGTGATAGCCGCGAGCCGTAGCAGGTATCTGTTCAATCAGAGAGATAAGCTGCGTTCTCTTAGGTCCTGTTCGTAACGGTTACCGATTAGATTGGCCAGCAAAACAGACACTGTTCTCTGCTGTAAAATCACTTCCCGGTGGTTCGGAAGCCACCTAAAACTGTAAGTCTAACTCATCAATCACCATCATCCAACTCATTACCCACGCACAGGTCTCAGATCTATGTGGGCTTCATCCTCAAAAAAAAAAAAAAAAAAACATTACAGTGTTGGCGGATTTTGCCCGTTCAGTTAACAAAAAATAACTAATGAATTTTTGTGCAATAGAAATAAACTTTTTACAATTACTACAGTTAGTTAACTGGCATTAAACTTCTTATTTAATTGGCTTTCGTGCAACCGGCCGATAATCTACAAGAAAAACTGACAAAATATTGAAAACAATATTTGAATAATACAATATATATGTGAACAGAATATGTACAATTAATCGAAAATATTATCACATTTTAAACTAAAGAAAATTCAGTTATGCATTGCAATGTATGCGGCCCTTTCTGCTGTCCATTTAGTCCAAATTCGCGATCTAGAAAATCAAAGCTTTTAAAATCTCCATTTCAATACGAATTTGGATGACTAACGCACGCCCTTACACTGCTGAACTATTCGGTTTACAGACATAGTACAGAAAACGGAGAGACTTGTAGTTTGCACATAGTTTAAAAAACTATATTTTGTCCATAGGTTTTGTCTAGTTTGTCTATAATTTGTCCACAGGTCAACCAAACTTCTTCATAGCTTGTCTTCATCAGATGAATTATTTTTCTTTGTAGTGGCGAAGATGATATTGTGGAAGGTATCCATAATGGATAATAAGACGAAATTGTCACAACCGCATTTATTAAAACTTTGAGAAACTAGTTTCGGTTGTTACACCATTATCAATCTTAATCATACTGAGTATGAGTATGATTGAGTATATTAATCATACTACTAAGTATGATTTAGATTAATAATGGTGTAACAACCGAAACTAGTTTCTCAAAGTTTTAATAAGTTTAAATAAATCATACTGAGTATGATTAAGATTAATAATGGTGTAACAACAGAAACTAGTTTTTCAAAGTTTTAATAAATGTGGTTGTGACAATTTCGTCTTATTATTCAAGATTAATTATTCTTTTTCTTGTCTTTCTCATTCTTTCTCCATTTTTTCTCCTTACTTCTACCTCTTCTCCTCCTTCAACCTCTAATCCTCCAGCGGTAGAGTTTTGTCAACAGATAACAGCAAGTAGCTGTTTATTATACAGACTGTTTTGCAAGACTATAGTATCACAACCAGCTCCGTGAACTTGTAGTGCACATGTTTCAAAAAATTATGAGAAAAATTGACAATAATCTACGATTTTTGTGTCACAAGAATATATAAAAATTAATTTTTTTATAAATTGTCAATTTTTTTCATAATTTTTTGAAACTGTGCACTACAAGTTCACGGAGCTATCACAACCTGTTGAATCAAATCCAATTCGCTGAGTCATGGTTTCTTTTCCAGAAACAATGTTCAAGAACTACTGTTTATAGGAGTTGCCTATTTTGGAACGACCGACAGTAATGTCTCCTATCATGTGGTCTTTCGACTTTATAACTTGAACACTACATAAACATTCCACTGCTGAGTGTTAGGGAACAGGCTGTAAAACTGCTTTCCCTTGACAATAGTTTGGGGATATAAACAACCACCATATTAGGGGATGTGAACGCACATATATTGATCTTTCTTCGTCTTTCTTTCTCACACTATTTTTGGTCTTTTTCAGCTTTATTTATTCTTTTCTTTAAAGATGGAATACCAATGAAAAAAAAGATGCAACAAATTCCAAAACTGCTCTCTTCACAAATTTTGACCGTGCTATATGACCAAAACATTGAGATTAATTTACGCTAAACATTTATATAAAATAAAAAACTCCACTCCAACAAAATTAAATGGTTCTTCTTTACTTAGAGGCTATTAATTTGAAAGTTCACTCCAAACGCATGACTAAAACAAATAAAAAGAAACGGAATTCATTATTTCCGTGTATTGGTCAGTTTGTAAAATTGTCAGTTCCTTAAAACTAACTTGTGAAATGGAGAGAGTTGAAAATTCTAAATTTTGGCAAGAACTTTTCAGCCGAAAACTGTCAACTTCGTTGTTATAGAAAACAACGTTTCATATTTTTTGTTTGATATTTTTCATTGATTGTAATTTGAGTTCATTTTTTGTATTAAGTGGAATAGAGTGCTTGTTTGTTATTTTACAGTACTTACGTATTGTAAAATGCGAACATTTTATGTAATTCATGTAAAAATCTATTTAATGTATTCATCTCTTTAATTTATTGAGCTCTACCTTTCTTTATTCTTTAAGTTGAGGGGTTTTAGAGACAGATGTTTCAAGTTAAGATGAAGCACATTTTTTTTGTCAGGTTATTTGACACGGATTAGTTGGCATTTCGAATTTTCAAAATTCATTCATGGAATTAGAAAATGTAATTTCCCGATTTGATTCGGGAATGTGGGATTTATTGTGAATTTTCACTTTTGCAGATTTTGCTCATCCTTGCACTTTGAAAATTTCACTTTTCAAAATAAATTAGCTGTTCCAAACAGTTTCTACATTATCTATCATCAATTAATATAAAAAGGAATGCTTTTTTGCCAATTTCTTCAATTACTTAGAAAACTACTGCAGTGACAGATTTGTGGCAGAGCCGTAGCTCTGCCAAAGTCGCTGCATTGCTCCAGGGCCCCCAAAGCGCTCCAACTTGATCATAAAAGGTCATGGAGGGGCGCTGAATAAACGTCTCGCCTGGGGGCCCCATAGAAACTTGGAAAAAAGGGTTTTACACTTGATGAAAGGGGGAGCAACCAAATTTATTTTCTGCGCAGGAGTACACAGAGACTTGTTCAATGTTTTATTCGATTACTCAGCTCTTTCAGATGGAAACTAATTTATAATCTTAATAAAATACATAACTTCAAAATGATTCGACTAATAGAAATTATTTATTTATTTGTTTATTCATTCGTTCAGTTATTCATTCATTTATGCATTGATAATAATAATCATTATTTATCATTTATTTCTCTGCAGAAAAAGTACAATTGTTCAAACTTAAATTAAGAGAAAAGTCTAATTTTTACTTTTCATTCTATTCTCAAAATAAAATGATTCATTCAAATGTAGCCTATTAGGTTGTAGAGAATCCGAGCTTTTCCGTCCTATCTATGTCTGTAATATTATATTGGAAACTCTTTTCACACACTTCTGTAATCAGTATGAAATGTCATGAAAATGATGATTCCTGACCTAATTCACTAATTATATCTTGGAAACCAGTGCGATAAATAACTTAAAAATTTTACTAATCAGTTGCTGTAGTGCCGTATGATTTTTTCCTCTTCTTAAACATTACGTTGAGAGTTTTTTAGCATTCTGTTTAAAAAGTAAATATGACAGAAAATTTATATGAATATTTTGGGGAAAACTTTGAAAACTGGAAGAAATTTAAAAAAGCGACTGACTGTTGTTGGAAAGGTTTGCATAAAAATAAAATGAAAAAATTCTTTATCGAATGGCCAGTTTTGCGAAAAACTTCCCCCATTACAATCAACTTCACCATTCGACAAAATTAGCAAATTCCAAATTTACATATCTTTCAAAAATTTAGCACTCTGCATAATATCCATGGAACTACTGCTGTACATATTGCAAGCTATGAATAAGTTTATATTATGAGCCATTGGAGCGGAAAAATTGAACGTTTTTTCAATTTTCAAAAATTGTTCACCATCTCAAATGACTTGAACCGTAACGAAGTTCCCGAAAAACTTGACTAAAAGTTTGTTCCGCTATTTATATCATGCTATAAAGAGTACACGCTCTTGAATGGAAGCTTGATTATTCAGATCCAAGTGAGCACCGTACTGTATTTAGATTGGAGAAAGTTTGGAAAGTTTTGCGCGCGAATTTTAAATTCTGAAGTTTTTGAACGCGAAGTTCAATTTACACGAACGCCTGATTTGAGTCTTGAGATTCACAGAACGGTAAATTCAGAGTTGAATGTCGAGAGTACTCTGAAAGATGGAGTTTAGTTGAAATTTCAAACTTGGAGTAATGAATATTCAAACTGAGCTGGAAAACCAATAGAGATATTTCCACTCCTGGAATCAATCACTTCAGCTTTCCAATATGTTGGTGATTTTCTATTCAAACGGTTATCTGCCTCATTTTCTGATTTTCATTTGTGTGAAAAACTACAAAACACCTTCTTATTCACCTTTAGATTTATTCAATGTGGGTTTATCTACAATTATCTGGGCTCCAAAAAATGAGACAAGATGTTGTGAAATTTCATCTTGGGTATTTGTCCTGGTACACTCCCTAGATTGAATGACAAAAAGTTATTTTTCACAGCTTACCATAGGCTCTTACTGTCACTTATTAGGTATGCTATCGTAGTATGGGGTAATTCATCAAAATAAAACCTTGATAGGGCGTTTAAGATCCAAAAGAAAGCGGTTAGGTGTACGGAAAGAGTAAATAGATTAGATTCATGTAGACCGTTGTTCAAAAGCCTTGGTCTCCTAACTGTGCCCTGCTTACATGTGTATGAAGCTACTTTATATGTAAAGAAGAGTGATATTAACCAAAATTTTGACGTACACGATTATGATACAAGAAGCCAAGGAGATTATCACTTGGTGAGTCACAATAGTAGTCTATTCACACAGAAACCAAGTTATATTGGTAGGAAACTCTACAAAAAGCTATCGTAGTTTTTAAAGAGTCTTGAAAATGTAGAAATATTCAAAAAACAATTGAAAAAATATTTAGTCGACAAAGCTTTTTATAGTGGACAAGAGTTCCTTTCACATCAAAATTAAAAACCTCACCTCAACTAATTGATTATGGTAATTATGGTAACTAGTGTATAAGATTCTATAATTGTTGATGTGACTTGTCTTATAGGGTCTACTCCTTAACTGGAGTATGCACGACGTAATATATAAAAATCTACGTTATAAGGTAAATATTGGAGGTTAGAAATTAATATTATTATTATTATTTTTTTTTATGCCTAATCAAAAAAATTGTATAATGAAGATTATTTAACACAATTTTTATTTTTTGACGTTGACTATAGACCAATAAAAGCTCAGGATTTCTTTAAAACAGTGTTCAATCCTAAACAGTGCTTCAGCCTTTAATAGCCCCCGTAAAATGTTCAGGACACTCCAATCATGACGTCACATGTGACTTTTAAAGGTAGTCAATAAATATTATATATGCCTCTTCCAAAAAATCGGCCCTTTCATTTTTACTCATAAAAATCCTCAATCACTCATCAATTTTCAAAATTGATATTTTATTTATAATACAAACAAATTACTAATTTAATGTGAATTATTTATTGAAAACTATCTATTGAGACGTTTTTATCTAGATAAAAAGTATAGGGACTTAAGTCTGGTAGGAGTTGATTGACCGAGCGAAGAGAGTTATCTGTTTTCATTTTATCGTTTTGCATTTGTCTGTCTGTCTGTTTGTAACGCATTTACTGCTAAATGCGAGAAACAAATTCAATGAAATTTTGCATGGATCAGGTTAAAGCCCAGCAATCTATGTGTAAGGATTTTCGAAATTTGGTTGCATTTAAAGGATATTTAAAAGAGAAAACAAGTAAGGCTCAGGCCTTCTTTTGTAGGAACATATGAGTTTTAAAATAAGCTTCACCATCACATCCAATATTGGAATCAGATTCATAGATAGCCTTCGGGCCCCCTTATTCATCTGGTTATCTTAGTTCCATACTCTTAGTTATCTTGTTCTGGTTATCTGGTTATCCATATGAATAAAGTTTTTAATCATGAGAATAACATATTTGAGAGAAACAAATAATTTATAGTATTTCAATAAAGTAGGTCTATAATTACAGCAGACTGTTCTCTGCTGTAAAACACTTCCCGGTAGTTCGGAACCCACCTAAATCTTGTAGGTCCAACTCATCAATCACCATCATCCAATTCATTACCCTAAAACAGGTCTCAGACTTATGTGGGCATCATCCTCAGGAAAAAATAATAACAAGTAAATGATTACTAAGCAAATGATATAATTAATTTTGTTTTATAAACTCAGTCATCAGACATCTGAAATCTAATTTGAGCAATCAGCTGTCTCGCAAATAGAAAACACAGCCTTGTTGATGTAATACAGAGTGACTTTTCGTGATTAACAAACATGAAATTAACTACGCGAATTGAATAAAGGGTTAGGTCTGATAACTGTCTTTAATTTTGTCTTTTGTATTTTGTGATAGTGATTATCAATGAGTACATCAAGTATGTTCCTATTAGTGAGTAGAGTGCTAGAGTCATCATTGGAAGACTCAAGCATTGGTAGATAAAAATTTAGTTTATAAGAATAAAGAATAAAATTGATGGTTAGTTCAGGTGACTAGTTTTAGTAAGCATTAAACAAAGTATTTTTCTCTGTACAAGTACCCTTATTCTTGGGCGTGAGGTCTACTAACTGTTCACAGAACTATAGTTTTTTACGAGTAATTTCAATGTCTATCCTAATACAATCTTTGCATAGACTACGATAATTCAATATTTATTCCTCATTTGTCTGTAAAAACGACTATGATCGTCTTTGGCTCCTGTCACGTGTAAAGGTGCCTCACGCGTGAATGTGCGTGTGTAAGTGGAGAGTATTTCCATCAGAGTTCGCCAGTGCTTTCAAAGCCTCTACCACTGCCCTATCATTCTATTTACGGTCATCTTGACATACTACACCAAACATCCTTCTATCTCTTTCGCCAAACAGCTAAAGGGATAGGACTGTACTCTTCAAACATCATTAACAACATTCTCCCTTGCTTCCTTCTCCCCTTCCTCCCACCCTACCCCGTCGTTATCACTACTTCTCTTTAGATCTCGTAAAATTCCGCCACTGAGAGAACCACGCCATTTTCCTGATGTTCGTTCTTGGAATTCTATGTAAGTAAAAATCTTGAAGTATCCAATGACCAGTGCTCCTATGAAACAATAAAAAGATCCAACAAAGTATCCAAGGACCCGATGGATTTACATGAAATGATAACTATTGTTATCAGTTGTGCTCAAATGCATATGCACGATTTTTCTTCTTTGATTCCGATTTAACATCATATGCTTCCTTTTGACGTTCAATTTCATGTTTCATCAATTTAATATCATAATATGTGCTTTCCGATTCACAAAAAAATGCACTTCAGCAGTTTTTGAAAAATAGTTTTGTTCAACAAAACGTTTGTCTCTTTTTTTTGCGATTTGATAATTTGATTTAGAATTTAAGAGTAGATTAAAACACAATCACAAATAAAAACCACTTAAAAGTGTTTTTTTTTTTTAAGTTTTATTATATATTAGTAGAAACAAGATGGATTTTCAACATCACAAATAAAAACGTCAACGCTTGCACTGTAAAAATAAAGTTAATAATTGGGAAAAACATCAGACTTTGTAATGTCCAATCTTTTGATTCTCAAATGTAGACAGCACCAGCTATCCAATGTTTTGATTTTTACTAGCTAAATTAACATTGAGCCTATAGTGGAAATCTGTTTTACATCATAATCTCTATATATAAAAATGTCTGTCTGTCTGTATGTATGTATGTATGTATGTATGTATGTATGTATGTGTGTTCCCTATAGACTCCAAAACTACTTGACAGATCGGCATGAAACTTTGGGAATATGTTGTGTGAATATTGGGGATGGTTTCTGACCATAAATTTCAATAGGGGAGCTAATAATTATTATTAATTAAACCATTTTATAGACCTAACCTTTTGAACTTGCCAGCCAAACAGCTTAAAGGAACACCTGATATAAGTCAACAGTTTTTAATCATATGGCAGGCCCCTTAGTGGCGTTATTTACGCTGTCTTTGAACAGCAAAAGACTTTGCACTTTGCATGTAGGCTACCGTGCAGTTGGAGCCTTGCAATATGTAGGAAACATACGACTGGGTATGATGAAATGTAATTAAGCTAGGTTGATGACATCATCTGTTAACCAATGCAGCTAGAAATTTGAAATGCAGCCTCAGCGGGAGGTGGCGAATAATAAAATAAAAAACCTAGCTTCTACCCTTATAGTCATAGGAGGTTTAAATTGTATAGTGGGGTATCATAATCAGGAATAAAATTATATTATTTAGTAGCAATTTTATGAGTCGGGATTCTCCTTAATATCTGTATCTTTGTTTTTTGAATAAACTCCTCTGGATGTTTCGCAGTATCATCCAGAGAAATTATTATTAATTATTATTATAATAGGATGTATGACTTATATATAGGATATGAATCTTTACTTCATAGTGTTTCTTATAATGAATGAATAAATAAAATAAAAGAAAATAAATTTGAAATGTTTCTTCATTCAGAGTTGGTGATTAAGAAATCAACGAAGCCTCTATGATCAGCTGGAAGAGCCCTAGAACTTCTTTCCTAATTTTAAATGTAACCTCAGCGGGAGGTGGCGAATAATAGAATCAAGGAGAATTTTCATGAGAATGCAGCAACGCGCGTTGGGCCAGCTAGTTATTATATATTAAACCCCCAATTTTTTTTTTTTTTTTTTGAGTATGAAGCCACATAGGTCTGAGACCTATGCGTGGGTAATGAGTTGGATAATTGTGATTGATGAGCTCTGTTGATTTTGAATAGGACTTGGACTTTTCCATAGGTAGCCTATGTGACAGTTTCTGAGTGAGGCTCCACTAAAAATTGAAAAACTGTAAATTTCTACTCATTTCACTACATATCGCTTCAGAAAACGTTTTCACTCGTACATTCTCGTAAAACGTCAGTCTTCTCCAACTGAAACAACATTTAATTGAGATGAGAAATTCTGGAACTCTAGTTCACATCTGGGGATGACAACTTTAAAATTGTAGATCCTATTCGTTTTTGCTTCAACTTCAAAAAGCAAAGCTCCCTCCAAGTGAGAAGGCATTCAGGTGAAGAATTTTAGAAAATAAAATCGGCTCGTAGAGATGACAACTTGAAAGTCAGTTCCCTTTAACTGAAATAATCCATTCGAGAGTTTCCCAAATTGAAATTGGCTACCAGTGATGTAATGGACTTCGGTAGTTCGTGAAGTTCTTTCAAGCTTGATGGGTACTTATTTCCAGTTCGAAAAACTTTACATCGACTCCAAAAGGAAGATGAATTTTAAAATAAGCTGAAGGTCGTGTATACGTATTAAGCACACATGTACATGTGACAGAGCTGACACAAACAGCACGGAAATTCCACTTACGAGAAGCCTCACCCCGGAAAAGTCGGAATTATTCTTGTAATTAAAAAAACCCCGGAATGCACGATTCGATACTCAAAGCGATTCCAGTTTCGGAATTTCCGCTTCAGATCGGTAGCTGCTGGAACAGAAGGAAATTAGAAACAAAAAATAAAAGAAAAACTTTTGACATTCGACAGTGGGACATGGTAGGGCTATCTGTGTCACTCGGTTCTGTATTAGGGGGAGGGGAGTGAATTTGAGGGGGTTTTCTGGGGGACATCTGCCCCAATAAATGCCCTTTTAATGCTACGCACGACTTGCCGGCATTTTTATTGAGTCTGAGAGAGAATTTCCCGTAGTGTACGAGAGGAAGTTCTACCACGCTCCGTCCCCTTCGTGATGCTATAACAATAAAAGAATTATGGTCCCCGCGCATCACGAACGGAATTCGGGAGTTTTTTGTCGTGTGTGTGAATGTGTGTGTATAAAATATGTATGTGTGGCGTGAGGATATATCTGAAATAAAATTGAGGGGAAGGTTGGTAGATTTTTCCCAGATTTGAATTCTTTTTCTTTTTGAAGCTGTTAAAACTTGACGTTAGTTATTTTTGGGTTCAATGATTATGATAATTCTCTAGTATGAATTAGATAATATAATGTATCATAATATATTTGCCTTATTGTAGCTTGACGTGAATTAAGTTTCATTAATATCAGATACAAAATATGGCTGTATTAATTGTGTTCATTTCCAAACGTCTTGGTCGATTGATGACTCGAACGCAGGAAGTGGTTCAGATTTGTGCTAGACAGTGTACACACTCACCTATGCAGCCAGACCCTGTCTAGTGGTGAAAGTATAGAGCATAGAGTTCAGACTTCGTTTCGGTGAACTCGGCTAATACTATAAAGTATTAAATAATAATAGTTTATTCAGTTTAATTATTCAGTATAATTTATTCAGTTTTATAATAATATAAAACTGAATTCATTAATTTAAAATTTATTTTTCAAATGAATGCTGCTATGCAGAAAGGTCACTATAGTCTAGTGGTTGAAGCGCTTGACCGGCAATTGGGAGGTCCGTGGTTCGATTCCTGGTGGTGACTGATATTTTTGTACAGTAGCATTCATCGATTTCCATCAGCTATTCAATGCTGTTGTCAATATCCGCCATTGCGGAAGTCTTTAGTATGAATTAATAGCACTTGAAGGAACTCAAAATTAATAAATTCTGTTTTTGTATATTTGTCAGTTTGTTAAATTGTCAGTTACTTCAAATCAACTTTGAATATAAAACTGTAAGCTCAGTGAGGAAAGAAATCACAAACTACATCACTCTTCGCTTGTGTAGGACGCTCTTTGGACTACAACACAACGTTTAGGTCTGAAGAGTCACGTATAGTAGTAATCGGCTATGATAGTATACATACACATAACTATGTAGGATAATATAATATGTATGTGTGATGTGAGGATAAAATATATGAAAGATCAGAAATTGGATTTTGAGGGAGAAATCACAGATTCAGATAGCTTTATTCGAGTAAAAGTACAATTTCTATGACTATTACCTTACAATGAATGACATACTTATCAAACTCATGGAAGATAGATAAAAAATAGATACAAGACAGTACGTCACTATTACACTGTTTTGTAAGTTAGATTACTGACATCAATAAGAATATTTGCATCATAAATGAATTGTAATATCAAGGTGATGCATTTACACAAAAGGGCGGAGTTAGGGCAAAATAGCCCTATCTTACACTCAACCTAGCGAGAGAGAGAGAGAGAGAGAGAGAGAGAGAGAGAGAGAGAGTGTGTGTGAGAGATTAGATAAGATTACTTTATTCATGATAAATTTACAAAACGATTTCTAAATGTGTGTTTACATAAAATATTTCAACATCACATAGAAAGTAGACCTGGTTGATACTGATTTTGTTGGAAATATTAAAAGTGATCTAATGGGTAGACCTAATGAAATGATATTCTAATGCCCGGTTTCTCAGTCGTTCAATAAACAGCTCTATAGCTATCGATTCAATAAATTTATCTATTCAATAAATTTATCTGCGTTTTTTAAACATATTTATCGAATCAATAGCTATGGAACGATTTATTGGTCCAACCAATCTGGCAACATCGTAAAGTTGCAAAATGGCTGCATAAAGTAAACAAACTTCACATCACATGCTGTTTGTTTTCAGGTTATGCTATAGGTTTCCTACAGTTTTGTTTCTGTTATAGCTCCGTCAGCTACATAATTATATAGCTCTGCTATAAGTAAATTTTATGCCATTCCTGCCCGGTTTCCCAGTTGTTCAATAAACAGCTCTATAGCTATAGATTCAATAAATTTATCTATTCAATAAAGTTATCTGCGTTTTTTAAACATATTTATGGAATCGATAGCTATGGAACGATTTATTGATCCAAACAATCTGGCAACATCGTAAAGTCACAAAATGGCTGCATAAGTATACAAACTTCACATCACATGCTGCTTGTTTTCAGGTTATGTTATAGGTTCCCTCCATTTTGTTTTTGTTGTTCTACGGCTCTACTCGATTAAAGGGATTAACCAAGTTCTATTAATCATCTTTTAATCATTATTTATTTCATTAATTATATTTATTGATCATTTTGTTACAATTAAATGTGCCCTTAGGGAATGCAATGACATAGTTTTGTTTCAATCAAATTTTGTGTTTTCAAAATAAATTTTTGAATGACAGAATATAGAATGTTAACAAAACTTCAAGCACTAATTTTTCAAACATCACCTTCAGCTGTTCATTTAACGATTCAATAAATATTTATAGGCGGGATTTTGGCACTATAGTTTATCGAGAGAGTTATCTATTCGATAAGTTTATTGACTGTTCAAGAAATGCAATTATCACGTTTATGGATTCAATAGAGTTATCGAACCGATAAAATATTTATTGAATGACTGAGAAACCGGGCATAAGTGATGTATTACTTGAAAAGGCGACGTTTGGACAATAATTCGTCCATTCGAGCACTTAACATTAAAAGAGAGAGGGAGAAAAAAAGAGAGAGAGTGAGTGAGAGAGAGCGAAAGAGAGAGAGAGAGAGAGTCGTAGAGAGAAAGAGAAATAGATTATGTGAAAGAGTTTTCCATTGAGCAGTTGGTCTACCCCATTGGATGAAAAAGGGATTTAGCGATGCTGATTGGATCAGCGGCAGTTTCAATTCGTTTCCAATCAAATCTCGACTAGCGACCAGCTGAGCTGCTTATTGCAACCTGCTACCTCCTGGTACTAGCCTGGTATCAGCAGCTATTTACTCCTGGTACATTTCATACCTGTTTTTATCAGATGACGTCCAACTGTAGCTTTGTACACCGAGTACAGCATTTTCAGTGATTGCGCTTCATGATGTGCAGCCTGTTATCGTCAAATCGATTTCATCCTTTTATCAACATTGCAGATTGAAAACTGGGACAGTCCGCCAGTTTTATTGCGATTCTTTTATTAGGATTTTCTGTTTTTGATGAGGTAATCGATGATCCATCGCCACTGGGGCAGTTCCAATTAATGTTTTAATTCAATTCTGAATAGGATTTGTGGATTTATGAATGGAATAAATCTTGTGGATCATTCTACAACTTTGTTCTTTAGTTGGATGTGAATGGTAGATGAAGGTAATCCGATTTTGAATAGAACTCAGGACTATCTGTGTATTTATGGGTAAAATAAATCTTCAGAATCATTTTATTTTGTTTTTATATATGGATGCGGATTGTAGGTGGAGTTGAAAATGCATTGGAATTGTCAAGGAATAAAATTTGTATTTTATGAGTGGCCATATTACAGTGAATAACTCATTAGAATATTTTCTGTTATAGCAAACTATTAAAATAAAAACTACTACAAATAAAGGAATAACTAAATAAAAATAAAGTTGTTATTCATACTGTTATGGGTTCTTCCACTAAAATAATTCTGGCAACACTTGATATTAACACTCAAACTTTATTTACACAAATTACTTACAACACGCTCAATTGAATTCCTGGATTTCTTGTTCCATAACGATCTGCGTTGTTAATAGTAACTTTCTATGGTAAATTTAACGACTTGCAGTCAATTTTAATTAAGAATAAATAATATTTTTACTCACTGAAAGGTTTATATCATCAAAGTTTTAATCAAAGCTAGTTGATTACCATAAAGTGAGTGAAAATATGATTTATTCTCAATTAAAATTGAATGCAAGTCGTTGAATTCACCATAGAAATTTAATATGCTGAATTGTTTTAATTTTGGCTCAATCAAGTCCCTTATTACTATGTTATTGAGTTGATATTTTAATGATTGAAGGCTTCTGATAGGTTTGTTCAAATTTTTAAATGTCTATAAATTTAAATAAACCAATCAGACGCCACCGGTAAGGTAAAGTTTACCGGTTACCGGTGTAGCTCCCAAGAGCTCAACCATTGGGTTATGTTATTCTACTGAAAAAAATTAGCCAATATAATAATAATTAGTGATAGTCGCGAGCCGTAGCAGGTATCTGTTCAATCAGATAGATAAGCTGCGTTCTCGTAGGTCCTGTTTGTAACGGTGACCGATTAGATTGGCCAGCAAAAAGACTCTGTTCTCTGCTGAAAATCACTTCCCAGTGGTTCGGAACCCACCTAAAACTGTAGGTCCAACTCATCAATCACCATCATCCAACTCATTACCCACGCACAGGTCTCAGACCTATATGGGCTTCATCCTCAAAAAAAAAAAATTATATTCACGCATTTTTTGTCATTTTTGGCTGGACAAATGTCAGTTTGAACTTTGACTGTATGAAGAAACACAACGAAATAAAAGGAGAGCTTTTATTTTGGAGAAGAATTCTACATTATTTTTGTCATCTTTACTTTGTGATCTTGTCTTTTTAAATAGAAGCTACTACGTAGCTTTTAAAAACTTCATAACGTAGTACGTTGTTCAATATATAATTCTTTTAAACGCGAAATTAATATTTCAGGAAAAAGATACCTAATTTCGTGTAATTTTAAGACACAAATTGGGTCAAAATCTAATGAAACACATACTAAGAGGCAATTAGCAATGAGGAATTCATAGCTAGAGACAGTATAAAACGAGTCTAATCGGCAAATACGAGTAAATAGAGTAATAAGTACGGTAAATCGAGTATAAACGGTATAATCGTAACATAGAGCCAAAGTCAAACACATCTAATCCAGGATTTGAGGGTAGTTCGAAGATGTATCACACAAATCGCTTTAAGTTTCCTGTAATATGAGATATATTGCTATTATCCCTTTATTCGATAACGTGAGTTCCTCTTGTATCATACTAGCAGGTTGACCGTTTCAATTGAATCTGGATTTCTAGAATATAAAATAACATATCTATAAATTTAATTTGATAATCTCCTTTTTCTCATCCCTATTTCATTCTACTTCTTTTTCATTTTCGTCACCTTCTACTTCTTATTTTTTTACATCATCTTCTTCTCTTTCTCTTCCTCCATCTTCTTATACTTTTCTCCGCTTTCTATTCCTCCACCACCTCCTCCTCCTTCTCCTTTTCCTCCTCTTCATCATTTCATCCTCGTCTCCTTCTTATTTTTCTCCATCATCTTCTTCTCTTCCTCCTCCGCCTCCATCTTCCTATATTTTCCTCCTCCTCCTCCTCCTCCTCCTCCTCCTCCTCCTCCTCCTCTCCCATTTCTCCTACTCCTCCTCCTCTTCCACCTCCAGCAATTCCTTCTCCTTCTCCTCCTTCTTCTCGTTCTTATTCTTGTCCTCCTCATTCTACTTCTCCTCCTTCTCCTCTTCTTCCTTCTTTTCCTTCTCCTCATCCGCCTTTTCTTCATCTCCTCTTTCTCCTCCTTCTTATTCTTGTCCTCCTCATTCTACTTCTCCTCCTTCTTCTCCTCCTCCTCCTCCTCCTCCTCCTCTTCCTCCTCCTTCTCCTCCTCCTCCTCCTCCTCCTCCTCCTCTTCCTCCTCCTTTCCTCCTCCTCCTTCTCCTCTTCCTCCTCCTCCTCCTCCTACTCCTCCTCCTACTCCTCCTCCTCATCCTCCTCCTACTCCTCCTCTTCCTCCTATTCATCCTTCTCCACTTCTTCTCTTCCTCTCCTCCATCTTCTTATACTCTTCTCCTCCTCTTATTTCTCCTGTGCTCCTTTAGCTTCTTATCTCATCCCATTCCTCCTCCTCTCCCATTACTCCTCCTCTTCCCCTCCACAAATTCCTTCTTCTCCTTCTCCTTCTTCGTCTTGTGCTTCTCCTCCTTTTTCTCCTCCTCCTTCTCCTATTCCTCCTTCTCCTCCTTCTCCTCCATCTGTACCGTCTCCTCTTTCTTCTCCTTTTTTTCAACCTTTTTCTCCATGTCCTCCAACTTCTCCTCATCCTTCTCCTCCATCTACACATTCTTCTCCATCTTTTCATCTCCTTCTTCTTCTCCATTTTCTCCACCTACTTCTTCTCCTCCTTCTTCTTCTTGCTCTTCTTTTCTCTCTCCTTGTGTTATTCCTTTTTTCTCCTTTCTCTCTTCCCCCTTCTCCACCATCATCAATCTACTCATCCTTCTGCTTCTCATCCTCCTCCAATTATTCTCCAGCATTTAACAACAGATAACAGCAAGTAACTGTTTATTACATAAATGATATAGTGACTTACGTCTGCTAACAAGGCCTTGCTAATTAATTATTTTATTTTATTTATTCCATGTATAACAAATAACAGAATGAATTCAAAGGCCTTCACTTTCCAATGAAGGCTAAAATAATTATTCTAATTAAATATTTGACTAATAAAAGTAAGGGTGGACACAGAAAGAGGACACAAATAAATGCAGGCTACTCGTGTTTTAATCATACTGATGAATTTAGAATAAGAGTAAATTTGGAATAGAAATCAAATAAATGTAATTTAATAATTTTGACAAGAGTGGATTCAATGGATATTTTGAATAATCTGGGACTGGGATTTGGTTGAGTTGATAGAAATACTTCGTCTAATTCGTTGAGGTAATCAATTTGATTCTATGAAATTCATGTAGCCTTCCCAGTACTCTAATATCATGTCGGAATTATTGCAAATGCACATCTGGAATATCACTGATTTATAGCTGAAATGCCACTGATTTATTATTAAAATATTGTTCCCATTGATAACTGAATTACTGATTCGTAACTGAAATTTCACTGATTTGTGACTGAATTTCCACTGGCTTATTACTAAAATTATCACCATTTTAATGTCAGAGTTCAAAAGATATAAGCTTTATATCACAAATCTGATTGAAAGAATTTTGTTGTTAGAATGTTTTCTTTTGTAACACGTAGAGGCGTTGATGGACCAATAGATTCAATCTATTGTTAGTATATTAGTTGTATCTATTGTTGATCATCTTAGTTAGTATAATATACTCCAATAATATAAATATTATTTCAATGCTAAAGATGAATTCATTTGTCTTTGATATTGCGTTACTCAATTTATAATTTTGTTTATAAATTCTTCTCTTCTTCTTCTTCTTTTAGTTATTTCAAGCCAGTTACAAACCCCCCAATTTCTAATAAATTACTAACTTGTATAAACGTCATTCCAATACTATATTTTGATTTAAGATTATTGAATGAGGTAGAGTTGTCAAATTATTATATACAAATATAGTTAAAATTCTGTTTCAAGTGAGTAAACATTTTTTTTCACAAACTTGAGCAACACAAACCATAACAAAATTCAAACTATTTTCATGAAGAATCAACAAATAATTAGTATTTAGAATTAAAGTTTGTATTCATTAATCATTAACAACTGCATATTTTTGGATCAAAATTTCCTATTTCGAAGTCTGAAGTAATTATTATGAAGAAATAATTAATATTTTTTTTTTGTAGATTACGTCTTGGAGACTCCAGTCAAGGAGTAAAAGACAAGTCAGATCAACAATTACATACTAGTTACCATATTACTATATCAGTTAATTTTGAAGTGAAAGGAACTCTTGTACACTATAAAAACTTTATCAACTGAATATTTTTTCAATTGTTTTTTAAATATTTCTATGTTTTCAAGACTCTTTAAAAACTGCGGTAGCTTGTTGTAGAATATCCTACCAATATAACTAGGTTTTTGTTTGAATAAGCTACTATTGTGACTCACCAAGTGATAATCTCCTCGGCTTCTTGTATTATAATCGTGTACATCAAGATTTTGGTTAATATCATTCGTTTTTACATATAAAGTAGCTTCATACGCATGTAAGCAGGGTACAGTTAGGAGACCAAGTCTCTTGAACAACGGCCTACATGAATCTAATCTATTTACTTTTTCTATACACCTAACCGCTTTCTTTTGGATCTTATCAAGATTTTGTTTTGATGAATTACCCCATACTAAGATAGCATATCTAATATGTGACGGTAAGAGCCATGGTAAGCTGTGAAAAGTAGCTTTTTGTCATTCAATCTAGCAAGCTGTCGTAGGATAAATACCCCAGATGAAATTTTACAACATATTTTCTCAATGTATGGCGCCCAGGTCAATCGTCCCAACAAAACTTCTAGAAATGCAATTTTTTCTTCCTGGTCTATATGAAATATGAAATGACATCAGTGATATGATACGTTACAGAGTGAACTTGAAATAGTGAACAATTTTCATGAGTAGTACATTTATTACTTGAGAAAATATATGAGGTACTGCATTAGCTGAAGAATATTATTAGTGGATTGTTTGTAGATGATTGTACTCTTAGGACTTATAGTTTGCAGTACTTGTAATATAGTTTGCAGTACTTGCAAGCCTACTCTACTTTGTGATATAGTATAGAGATATAGATGGAAGCATATAATTTTTAGTGGATTATTTCATACAAGAATTTGAGAATTACGTATTGGTTGAAGAAAATGAAGAAGTTGGAGAAGAACAAGAAGTTGAAGATAGAGAATAAGAAGACCCACTATGACGCCACATTTTACATTGAAACGGAGCTCGGTGTCCTTGACTGACCTTGACATTGGCATTGGTAGTGCGTCACTAGATCAACCATTTAGGTCAGGGTTCGGCAAGTTTTTTGTACAGTAGGAACAATTAGTCTGGGCGCGTGGCTTTGGTTTCACTACTAGCCGTACTGTAAAAGTTGACTAGTTGACCTTGAAGACATCTGCAGCGTCGCACGGGCCATATGTTTTTAGAAATGAGCGATAAACACTCCCCCCGCCATGGCTGACTACCAAACGGCCGTGCACCCAGACTAATTGTTCCTACTGTACTTGTGGGCCTCATATTGCCATTCAGTCTAGCATCAATGAATACAGAAACTATAGTTTCTGTATTCATTGCCAGCATGGAGGTAAGGGTTACACATATAAAATGACCATTAATTTTTTCATTTCTTAACTTTAGATCGGTAATGTAACTGTTTCCAATAACATACACAAGAAAAAGAAAGGTTGTTTACAGATTTTATAGGTAAACTTAACAGAATGCTCCATGATTAAATTTATTTGTTTTACCCAACTTTCTTTAATAGTGTTTTGAGGAGCTATTTTTTATATCATTAAATTTTATTAAACTAGAACAAGTATATAATAGCATATAAATATACAGAGTGTTCCGAAACTCTCTACCAATACTTCTAGGCAGTGTTTCTGGACCACTAACAAAAGTAAATATCGTGATAAAAATGTTCTAAAATCCCCAGTTACTCACACAGCCGCCATTTTGTTTTTTCACTCATTATTTTTTTTTTATTTGAACACCACTGGATGTATAATTTTGAAATTTTTCAAACAGCTTTATAACAATTAAAACAATCTTAAAAAAATTAGTAAAAATTTTCCGACATAACAAAATGGCGGCCATTTAAAATCTTTGAACAGGATTAAAGTAATAATGGCTGATGATATCAAAATTTTACTAGAATAACTATTTTTAGACTATATTGCAAATCCAACAATACCTCATTTTTCAAGATTGGCCAACAATTAACAGAGATATGCTCCTTTTTAGGGTGTGCAGTGGTTGGAAGCGAAAAACTGCAACCAGTTCTCAACCACCGCACACCCTAAGAAGTAGCATATCTCTGTTAATTGTTGACCAATCTTAAAAAATGAGCTATCGTTGGATTTGCAATAGAAATATCTAAAAATAGTTATTCTAGTAAAATTTTGATATCGTCAGCCATTATTACTTTAATCCTGTTCAAAGATTTTGAAAAATTCGTTTGATCAATTAATCAAAACTTTGATTAATTTTTTTAAGATTTTTTAAATTGTTATAAAGCTGTTTGTAGAATTTCAAAATTATCGGTTCAGAGGTGTTCGAATAAAAAATAATGAGTTAAAAAACAAAATGGCGGCTGTGTGAGTAACTGGGGATTTTAGAAAATTTTTATTATGATATTTACTTTTGTTAGTGGTCCAGAAACACTGCCTAGAAGTATTGGTAGAGAGTTCCGAAACACTCTGTATACAATAGCATATTAGTTTTACATTTTGTAAGACAAATCAAATGAAAAATCAGTAATGTCAATTGAATGAAATTAATTAGAAGATTGGGCTTGTATATTGGATGCTTTACTATGTCAGCCTTGGTGCTAGTAACACAAGTTCTAAGAAGTTGATGAAAAATGTTCATCTGTGAGTCTGGACCGAGTAGCTTTCTTTTGGATCTTAAACACTCTATGAAGGTTTTGTTTTGATGAATTATCCATACTAAGTTGTAAGATAGCATACCTAATATGTGACAGTAAGAGCCCATGGAATGAAAGCAAGGGATCATTTCTGCTCTTTAAAACTCCTTCTTTCATTTTGGCAACACGTCCACCATTCAGTGGCGGATTAATGAATTTTTATGGGAGGGGGCGACATACCCCAAAAATACCCGTTGGTCGGGGGGGGGGGGGGGTATGGAATAAATTTTTTGGAAATTTAGTAGCCTTTAACCGCATTTTACACCATTCTAGCACTTAAAATGTAGTAGAAATATAATTAATATAATTTTCTCGTGTTTAAGAACAATCAAATTTCCCCTAGCTAGAGTAGTTTATTTCTGTATATTCATGTGGAATTAGGAATACAAATTTTTTATACAATACAATATGTCTTGAACAAAAATTGCTTTGCTAGCTTAATTTTTATCAAAATTTACAGAGAAATGAACAGAGTCTAAGCAATTTATTCGCGATCGTGATGATTTTTAGACCTATATAATTATATATATTTGAATTAATCTCAACATTCTTTCATGTTTCATAATACCAGTACTACAATAAATATGTATTAGGTCAAAAACAAACAGAGATTTATATGCCCCTACCTATTCTATAAAAGATTAATCTTATTCAAACTAATTTCACTTGATATTAGATTTCCTTCATTCTCTGTCATTTGTTAATTCGTCATTGGATTAAAATTATGTCAACAGTTAAAGATAAAGTAAAGGTAATATAGAAAATAAGGCAAAATAAGTATTACAACATTTGTTAATTCCCGGCCGGCGGAGGCGGAGTGGTAAGACAAGTTGGAGGTATTCCGTCTGTGGCGGGACAATTAAAATTTAACCGTGTGCATGTCACAAGTGTTACCCTTTTTAATTTTTTAAAATGTGCAAGCCCTCGGGGGGGGGGGGGCGGTCGCCCCCTCCGCCCCCCCCTTTAATCCGCCCTTGCCACCATTTCTTCCAATCATATTTGGAGCTCTGTCAATTGTCACAGTTTTCTACTTGGCCCAATCTAAATTCAGTAACAGAATCACAAAATTTTTCAAATAAGACTTTGTTGTGCCTTTCAAACTAGTGTTGCTAATTCTTCAGTTATAATAAAATTACTGTAAATTCCTCTAACAAAAATCAGGAGTTGAACTATATCACTGATATCGGTACTTTCGTTCATGACAAGAGAATAAAAAATATAAAATTATCAGCTTTATCTTCAAGATAACATTTAAATTTCGTACCAATGTCCACAATCCTCCTTGGCATTGTCCTGGCAGATAAACTAACTGTCTTTATGGCTGTCTAACCGAAGATAACATTGTGTCTTTGAGTCACGTCAGGTGACTCAGTCTTTGAGTCACCTCAGGTACCCTGAACTCATTCAGGTACTACCTTATAACTCTGATTCCAAACCAGAGCCAGGCAGGTCACACAACATTATTTTTATTGACAGTTCTCATAAAAATAGATGAAATATGAATACCTCAATAACATCCAGTGCAAGAAACCTCAAAAAATATGTCCTAACACCCTGTGCACAGCCTTAAGAACATGATAAACAAGAGATATAGAAGAAAATGAAGGAATAAAGTGGAATTACTGACCTCTAGCCCTGGGTTTTGTCTGCAGTTTGTGTACAATGCTGTCATAGGCAGTGTCTTCGGCCACTCCGGAATCTTTCACTAATTTTTCCTTCACTGCAATGCAGATGTTGTGCTTCGACAAAAGTGCCTCCAGCTCTTCAAAAGCCTGCAAAAAATAACAGGAAATAAATTGAAAGATTTAGTTTTTGGAGTCACATCTCTCAATTTGGTCAGGAGACGATAAAGTAATTTTCAATTTAGTCAAGATGAGATCAAGTTGAAGAGGAATGAGGGAGTGGCTAAGGGGGAAGAGGAGGAGGATGAGGAGGTGGAGGTGGTGGTGGAGGAGGATGAGGAAGAGGAGGTGGAGATGGTGGTGGAGGAGGAGGAGGAGGTGGAGGTGGTGGAGGAGGAGGATGAGGAGGAGGAGGTGGAGGAGGAGGTGGAGATGGTGGAGGAGGAGGAAGAGGAGGAGAGGGAGGATGAGGAGGAAGAGGAGGAGGGGGAGGATGAGGAGGAAGAGGAGGAGGGGGAGGATGAGGAGGAAGAGGAGGAGGAGTATGAGGAGGAAGAGGAGGAGGAGGAGGAAGAAGAGGAAAAGGGGAAGAGGAGGTGATGATGGAGGAGGAGGAGGAGGAGGAGGAGGAGGAGGAGGAGGAGGAGGAGGAGGAGGAGGAGGAGGAGGAGGAGGAGGAGGAGGAGGATGAGGAAGAAGAAAAGGAAGATGGGAGGAGGAGGAGTGAAAGAAGGTAGAAGAAAGAGGAAGAAGGGGAAAAAGAAGGAGAGCAGAAGAATAACAAAATAAGAACAAAAAAAAGGAAAAAATCAAAACATTCAATTTTTGAAGCCACTATTTTCAATTTACACAGAGTATGATTAGGATCTCATACAAATTTTCAATTTAGACGAAATACGATCAGTCTCTTATTTCCCACCGGTGAAAAGGCTCATTTCCTGAACTTGAGAGCAGTGATGATTGGAATTGAATAATAAAGATTGAAAAGAGGAAGAAAAAAGAAGAACGGAGGAGGAGGATGAGCAGGAGGAGTAGGAGGAGGAGGAGAAGGAATGAAAAATGGTGGCTAAGAGGGAAGAGCGGAAGGGGGTGGGGGTGGTGGAGGAGGAAGAGAAGGAGAAAGAGGAAAAGAAGGAGGAGGAGGATGATGATGATGATGATGAGGTGGTAGAAGGGAGTGGAGAAGGAGGTGAAGTTGTGGAAAAAAATAAGAAGACAAGACGAACATAAACAACAAGAAGAACACGGAAAAGAATAAATTGAAGAAAAATGAGAAAACATGGAAGCAAGGATAATTAAAATCAAAAGTGGATCAACGTAAGTCTAAAGAAATCAAAGAATTCAAGAATACACAATTCTATCACTACTTTATATTCAATTAGGTAAAAATAATCCTACTGTTATTAAGTTAGTAAACATAACTAGGTTTCACAATCAACTCTAGGATAAACTATTCACTAGCTTTTGTGCTTGTAATATTCAACATTTCCTTCGATTTTCAATGTGTGACTATCGAGCAGGTGTTAATTTTGATAGATGATTAGGAGAATAATATTCAAAATGAATAATAAGATGAAATTGTCAAAACCACATAAATAACAAATATTGAGGAACTAGTTTCGGTTGTTATACCATTATCAATCTCGAACAAACTAAAATTAAACTACAGGGTAGCTTAATATATACTAAACATGGAGTGATACTATTAGCTAAGCGAGAAAGCAGCTGACCTTCATTGAAGGTTGTGAATGGCTGAAGGCCATAACAAGTCACGCCCCCTAGTGGGAGGAGTAACAAGCCAAAACAAGAGTCAAATCAAGATCCAAAAACCGTGAAAATCTAGAAAGCAACAAAAGAGAAAAATACACAAAAAGGTTAGAAATGAATAACATTTAAATTAAAAAGTAGAATCTCACTAAAATGCATTCAAGGTCAACCGAGAAAGATACGAAAGTACCATTATTAAAATGTAGGCTAGAATTATGGTGAAACCAAGTTGGTTGTATTGACTTTCTTTGTAGTGGCGAAGGTGATATTGTGGAAGATATCCATAATGGATAATAAGACGAAATTGTCACAACCACATTTATTAAAACTTTGAGAAACTATTTTCGGTTGTTACACCATTGTCAATCTCAATCAAACTGAGTTTCATTTTGGTTGTATTGAATTGGTTAAATAAATTTAGTCATTTAAACTATCAGATAGATAGATAGAAAAGTGTATTTATTGATAAACAACAAATACAATACAATGTTACATGCAACTCTTTGCATTTAAACTATTATTGGAATCGTTTTTTACCAACCTAGTTATCTCCAGAGCTTCTAAAATGTTCAATTGTCTGCCTTTGCCAATCAAATGCAGAAATTCAACATTTTCTTCAGCCTTGAACTTGTGCCCATTATTAATGAGATGCTCTGCTAAATTCGAATCTCCTTTTTGGGTTTTCCAATCCCTTAAATGCTCATTTATTCTACATTTGAAACTTCTACCGGTCTGACCCGCATAACAAGCATCACAATCACCGCAATTCAATTTATAAACCTCACTTTCATCCCAGATATCAATTTTGTCTTTACTACACCCAAACAAACTCTTTAAAAAAAGTTTCGTTTGAAAAGCTACATCAAAACCGTTCTTTTTCAATTCTTTCCCTAATTTAACATACTGGGCCAAGATACGGAACCGTTATCCATAATATGATATTAGTTTTAGTTTGTTCGAGATTGATAATGGTAATAAACCGAAACTAGTTGGATATCTTCCACAATATCTCATTCATTCAAGTACAGTAGAAACAATTAGTCTGGGCGCGTGGCTCTGGTTTCACTACTAGCCGTCCTGTAAAAGTTGACTAGTTGACCTTGAAGACAACTGCAGCATCGCACGGGCCACATGTTTTTAGAAATGAGCGATAAACACTCCCCTCGCCATGGCTGACTACCAAACGGCCGTGCGCCCAGACTAATTGTTTCTACTGTATAATAATTCAACGTACAGTTACTATCATCTGATTTATTTCATTTTTACTACTTTCATATCAAAATATTCAACATTATAGGTCTTTCAAGGCAAGGCAAAATAAGCAAAGCTGTAAAACTATAAAAAAAAGAGCTGTAAATATTGAATCCGTACGTCTTTTTGCACATTTCAATGGATGTTCTAGCATCAATAGTAATTGTAAATTCAATAAACCGTAACTGATAATAAATGACAGTACTTGATACTGTTGTGAACATGGAAAGAAGGAACAGTTCTCGGGGTTATCTGCTTGTTTCAACAAGTCTTCCGGTCTAAGCAATTGAATTTTTTTTGACACTTTTATGATATTTAACCAGAACCTTATGGAAATTTATCAAATATTGTGGAAAATGCGAGAGTCCTTATCTGTTTATTTTAGAATTCGGTAGAAGTTGATAGAACAATGGAGAGATATCTAGTTCTTTCTAGATTATGGAAAAATGTATAAATAATAGAGACTTTCGTAAAAGTTATTTCAGTTGTAATTCGATCTTTAATGCGATAAGAGGCAGTAGTGACAGTTCCTGTTTCCATTAAAACGGACAGTGCAATCCCGTTAGCGCTATTACAAACTGTGATAATGAACTTTCGTTGTCTGTAATGTTAATCGCAGTATTTTGTGACAGATTATGTTTTTGTTTTGTAATGAATCAGTGATTGTATTTGAAGTGAAATTCCTAGTTCAACTCGGACATAACCTAAAATTTGGATTTTTCATTTAAAAATGTGTGGCCTATGCCTGTTGTATCTCTACTTGATTGTGTTATGTGTTATAAATAAATGAATAAATGAAATAAATGAATTATCATTCAGGCTTACTTGACAGTTTATATAGTGACTTGTAAGTGCTTGTAGAGTTTCAAATGTTATGTATTAGACGCTTCTCCTTGAATTATTGAACAGTTATTATTTCATATTAGATCGGCCTTTTAAAATTTAGTGATTGATTTTTGTACAGTAATATTGAAAACTCTTCATCAGTTGAACAATATCGATTTATCTGCTTCCGATTTCATTATTTTGTGTAAGAAATAACTGAACAGTGTGAGTTGTGGATAATTTGTGTTAATAAAGTGCGAGTGTTATATTTAAGTGTTGCCAGCGTTATTTTAGATATAGAACCCGTAACAATACTTAGTTACTCTTTAGTATAACACTATTAAAGGGCTTTACATTACCATCCAATTATTGAATCTCCTTATGCATGTGCTCCACATAATTAGGATTTCCGAACAAAATAACTGTCTATATATTTTTAACCATAATTTAGAAGAACAATCCTGAATTTTTTCAATTTCACTTCATGTTAAAAGCATCATGCATAAATAAATGCTGATAATCGTTCCCTGTTAATGCGCCGAGTTTTCCACAGGTTTTCCCCAGAATTTCCACAGAATTTTCCAGCCGTGTCTGTATCATGTACGTAGTAGTTAAACTTTAATCCCCATTTCCGGCGTCTTAGTGTGGAAACCGCTAAACGACGCTTGTTTGTTGCTTCCATTAGCTAAAGCTCTGGATTATCTGGCTTCGCGTTTCCTCCGTATGGATAATATTATTCCAACTGTTGGAAAAAACGCTGGATAAGAAACCCCGAGCAGGAAAAAAGTGGTTGGGAAAAAGAAAAACCAGAGAGAAAAACAAAACAATGCAGGAAAACCTGTCTCATGTTACAAGTAAGTACACCCTTGAGAACCTGCTACGAGTGTGAGAGGAAGAGATGTAAAATAATATATTTTGTTGGTTGAAACACTTCCGTGTCTCCTTTAAACCTTTCACACAACATGAATTATTCTCTGTCTTGCTCTGATAAGCTCCAAGAAATTTTACGACTTCCTCAAGCTGAGGAAAACTTACTTTGTTTCATTAAAAATGAATAATACGGATGTTGGTACAACTGCCAAAATTATTAACACAATTATAATTGCGATCATTTTCAATCCAACTCCATCAAATCAAGTTTGATTGGGATTGATAATTTTTGTTTTATAGATTACGTCACTATATTATAAATGTATTATGTCAGTATATAAGTATATTATATAAGTGTATTATTTCAGTGTACACTGTATAAACTGTCAAGTAATTACGGAGTGTAATAAGACAAGTCAGATCAACAACATTATCAATCTTATACACTAGTTACCATAATTACTATATCTATTAGTTGAGGTGAGGCTTAACTTTGATGTGAAAGGAACTCTTGTACACTATAAAAAGCTTCAACTAAATATTTTTTCAATTGTTTTTTAAATATTTCTATATTTTCAAGACTTTAAAAACTGCGGAAGCTTGTTGTAGAGTTTCCTTCCAATATAACTAGGTTACTGTTCGGAATAAGCTACTATTGTGACTCACCCAGTGATAATCTCCTCGGCTTCTTGTATTATGATCGTGTACGTCAAGATTTTGGTTAATATCACTCTTTTTCACATATATAAAGTAGCTTAATACACATACAAGCAGGGTACAGTCAGGAGATCAAGTCTCTTGAACAACGGCCTACATGAATCTAATCTATTTACTCTTTCCATACACCTAACAGCTTTCTTTTGGATTTCAAACATTCTATGAAGATTTTGTTTTGATGAATTACCCCATACTAAGACAGCATACCTACTATGTGCCAGTAAGAAAGAGTCCATAGTAAGCTGTGAAAAGTATATTTTGTCACTTAATCTAGCAAGCTGTCGCAGGTCAAATACCCCAGATGGAATTTTACAACACATCTCCTCGATTTAAAATGGCGTTACAGTCGAAAATATAGAAGCTCATCTAAGTAAATTTAAGTTATTGTGACATCAGTCTCATTAATTATGTGTGAGAGAGACATCTAGCTGTAATCTAATGAAAATTAATTATTAATAATAAATAAAATTAATAATTTTAATAATAATTAAAATTGAGAATTAAGACTGTACTCGCAAAATAAGATATTACTGACAGAAATGGCGGCCGAAAAAAGAACCCATGCCATTGGTCAATCTTAACCAACCATCGACCAATAGCATGACTTTTCGTTAGTCTCTTTTATCGGACTCTACCAACCAATGACATTGCGTAAATTTTCCCCCGCCCTCAATTCTGTGAGAAATCTCCTATCTAAAGAAATATCCAATTATCTATAGAAATGTGTGTAATCTAGTTCTATGCTTATACCTCGAGTATAGTATCTCGTTTTTAATAAAGAATATGGTTGTAGCAACATCCAGTTTTGTATGTTATTGCTTCATGTGATTACAGAAATATAATTCTTATATAATAACATAGACTAAGGCATTCAAGAATTTCTTCTTCTACTGCGATAATACTGCGAGTATGAAGAATGTTCAGCATTTTACTGCTCCAGCTACTACTGATAATAAATACAGGAACTTTGGAGAGTTTCACTATTCTCTATAGAACTGTCCACATTTGTAAGGGTGATCAATTGGATTAGCCAGCAAAAATACTGTTTTCTGCTGTGAAATCACTTCCCGGTGTTTCGGAACCTACCTAAGACTCATTTCATCAATCACAACAACATCAAACTCATTACCCACGCACAGGTCTCAGACTTATGTGGGCTTCAGCCTCCATACAAAAATAATGAGACTGCAGCTATGCGTTCAGAATATCAGTAAACGGCCCTTCAGAATCATAACGATATTTATTTTATTTATTCATATAAATATCTACGATATTTTTCAATATCAATTACGATAATCACTGCTCTTAATTGCTCGAATATCACTATTATTTATTAGCCTACTTATCGATAAGTCATCTTGTCACAAAAATAAATGGAATGACAGTGCTCATGATAACTCTCCACCCTTTTAGAACTTTTCAATAAACATGCCCTTTGAAAAGAATGTCGGCAAAACCACGCGAAATCCATTAGCCGAATCAACTGATGCTTAGAGCTCCCTTTTCACTCTTTTTTCGCTCTCTCTTGCTCACTCCCACTCACTCTGACTCTCTCTCACCCACTTACTCACTCACTCATCTCTCTCTTTCTCTTCCCCCACACACTTACACTTCCTTCCTCAATCATTCTCTATCTTTCTCTTCGCCCCCCACAAACACACACTCTCTTTTTCATCCTCACTTGTTTTCTCTCTTCTCATACTTCTCTGTTTTTCCTCTTTCCTCCAGGGTTTCCCCACACACAAGAGGTGAATCATCCGTTTCGTGATCTCGAATTGATGGACCGCAGAATCCCCCAGCGGCTTCCCCTTCATCTCATCTCGTAAAATCTAACCCCAGATGAGAGCCTCCCCAATACCTTCCAACTCCCCCCTCCCCCCAACCGGTAGATCACACTCCCATTCCAACACACATCTCGAAATGAGTGCTATCATCTGGGAAACAATTACTCTTTACACAGGTTAGTTGGGAAGAAAGTTGTATTGCAGGATGTAATAATGTCTCGTTTTGCCGATCGGATGAACTAATACAAATTGCAGGATATCATAGTTCATCTGAAAGAACATGGCAGAGATAGATTATCGTATGACAATTCATGGAAAGTGATAGCCGCGAGCCGTAGCAGGTATGTGTTCAATCAGATAGAGATAAGCTGCGTTCTCCTAGGCACTCTTTGTAACGGTGACCGATTGGATTGGCAGCAAAAAAGACACTGTTCTCTGCTGTAAAATCACTTCCCCGTGGTTCGGAACCCACCTAAAACTGTAGGTCCAACTCAAAAATCACCATCATCCAACTCATTACCCACGCACAGGTCTCGGACCTCCCCAAAAAAATTTGAATGAGAGTGAAAACGAATAATATTTGTGTTCATAATTATAAGAATTGTAAATATTAACCTTTTAAGTGAATTCAACGACTTGCATTTCGTCATGGAACAAGAAATCCACGAATTGTAAATAGTTTCAGATTTTTGACTGGGGAGGATGTAGAATCGAAGTGATTTGACGTTACAATAAAATAAATAAATAATAGAAGCACAAAAAGTAGCATTTGCTCAAAAACTGAACTAAAATACTAATAACAAAAAGAGCCTGTCAATTCAGACTAGATTGAAGCACTATAAAACAAAAGTTCAACCTGATGTAATATATTGATGTGAAATATTTTTCAACAAAAAAAAAAGAAGAAAGAATCAATAAGATCGAAAAAAGGATTTTGAGAACGTTTATAAACAAAAAATACCAAAGGAATGGAATATGGACATTACTTCCCAACAAAGAACTGAACAAAGAAATGTAACCAATAACCGATACAATGAGAAAGAAGAGAATCTCCTTCTATGGACATAATTCTGAGAATGCCACAAACAAGAATAACAAGACAGATTGTAGAGAAAATCGGTACACTGAAACATCCACCAAGATAGATAGCGGAAATTCAAGACGGGTAGGGAGGAGATTGACATCAAAGAGCGGGATCTCACAGACAAAAAAAGAAAAATTGAAATATTACTCAAGAAAACATCACATTCCTGGAGAAACAGATAAAGAAAACAAAAAGGATTCTTTACACAGATGAAGAAAGACAAAGGAGGGCCTCAAAAATGAGAGACATCTGGACAGGAAGAAGAATTTACAGAAATTGATTGAATGATATATCCAATGTGGCCGTAGAAAAATAATAAATTCGAAACTAATTTCCTCAAATTACAAGGGGGGAAAACGTTTAAAGGTTATAATTTTAGTAGCGAAGATGATTGTAGTAGTTGGGACAGCTTTTGCTTTTCAACCTAATAATCTTCTACGTTACTCTAAAATATCCGGCTACGAATTACATATTTATATAACTTTTTATACTAGCAGACTGCCCGATTCAATTGAATCTGGTTCTATAGAACGTGACATGAATTATTCATTTAACCAACTGCTACAATATAAGTAGACATAATAGTTTATGACGTTCAATAGTATAATCGATTTAAAAGTAAACGATGTCAATACAGCTCACTTTATTCCATGAGTTATCAGCGTAGTGTCAACATTTAGCTATTTCAACACTTCTGTCACTTTTTAGAATCGGTCTAGACCAATCAGAATTCAGGATATTTTAAAACAGTGAGGTAATGAATATTATGCAATAGTCACATCAGCTGATTCAAACATTTTGAAAATAATTTGAGTGTCAATTCAGAACTGAACAACAACAAAAATACATATTTTAGGTTAGGTTCGGTTAGGTTAGGTTCAGTTGGGTTAGGATCGGTTAGGTTAGGTCCGGTCAGGTTAGGTGAGGTTCAGTTAGGTTAGGTTCGGTTTGGTTAGGTTCGGTTATGTTAGTGTGGGTAAGTTATCCGATTGATTGTAAATTTGAAATTAACATAATAAATTAGTAATTGTACGTTGTAAAATTGAATTCAATGATTGTATTTTGCCTATAAGCCATTCGTGAGATACTCGATACTCGCTTTACTCGTGTCCTTACACTCACTTACATCTAACTTGTGGCTTACAAGCAGTCTTAATTTTTTTTTGAGGAATGAAGCTCACATAGGTTTGAGACCTATGTTTGAGATAATGAGTAGGATGACGATAACTGATGAGATCGACCTGAAGCTTTAGGTGGGCTCCAAACCACCGATAAGTAATTATACAGCAGAGAACTGAGTGTTGTTTGTTGACCAATCCAATCGGTCACCCTTACAGAGAGGGCCCAGGAGAGCATTGCTTGTATAATCTGATTGAACAGATACTGCTACGGCTCACGGCTTTCACTTGCCGTGCATCAACTGCCACACCGCTACAGGTTTAACTCTTACGAGAAGTAATTTAGAACCTTTAAACCACAAGCAGTACCCAAGGTGCAACAGATCGAGTGGTTTAGCTCACCTACCATCAACTTATTACTCACCTTGATTCCGTAGTTGGACTCCTCGTAGATCACGGACACGTAGTTCCAACGGAGCTTCCGGATGATCTCCACCATGGCCTTCACCTGATAGTGATCAGAAGGAATTGTCCTCGTAAAGTACTCGAACCGCTGTTTATTGCTCAGTTCAGGGCTGGTGGACATGAATGACACCTGGAACACACAAAATATTTTTTATAAATAATGAAAAGAATGAAAATGAAATGAAACTTTATTTCCACAGAAAAATAAATACAAATTAATTGGTTTCATTTATCTATGTGTCATGGGAGCAAAATAGATCGATGTATCTGTTGCTCCCACATGGATGTAACTTTAAATGAATAAATAATTGGACAAATGTTTGATTAGATACAAAAAAAAAAAAAACTAGTGAAATATCCCACAAAGACTTGAGTCTGAGCGTGGGATAGAGTTACAATAAAAATAAAATAAAATAGAACAAGACTTCCAGCTTCCTCGCCCAACTTTTTTAAAAAAGCTCTGATAAAGTTAATGAAAAAATAAAGAGATGGAAAGGAAAAAAGTAAAGAAAAAAGGAATGAAGTAGATAAGGGGAAAATGACTCAAATTTATGAGATAAAGAATTGAATCTATTGAAATATTGCTGAATTGCTATTGGATCGTACCCAACCATCAATCAGATTTCTCAGTTGGAATGTCATTCGGGCGTTTATTATATTATTTGGTAGTAAATTAATTATTTTATGACTTGTGTAAATAAACTGTCTCCTGCATACGGTTAAATCTGTATTAAAAATGTCAAAACCTGGATATCGGATGTTGTAGTTTATTTCCTGTGTAATGAAAAAAATTTTGTTTTTAATTATGAAAGATACAAGAGTTTTGATGTATAACTGTTTTATAGCAAGTACGTTGAATACATTGAACAGGTTTCTACTCAGATGTAGCCTACCCTTCAGTAAAGAAGCTTTAATAATATACTTTTGGATGGTATAAAATTTATTTATGTGAATGCCTGCTGCCCCTCCCCATACAATTATTCCATACTGGAAGATCGATTGTGTGTAAGCGAAGTAGACAAATCGGGCAATTTCTATATTTTTTAGTTGAACAATTTTGTAGGATTTATGAATTAAATATCTTGCTTTCGAATACATATTATTTACATGAGCCATGTAAAATAATTATCATCTCATCTCTAATTATGACGCTGATTTAGATACAAGGTTAAAAGAGAGCTATCAGCAATCTCTATCTAGTGATTGGTAAAGCAGATTATATTTAATAAGAACAATCTAAGTGATGCATTAATACAGAATGGCGAAGATCAAACGGAAAATTAGTTCACTTTTGCAGAAGAATTGATTTTTCCCAACAAAAATGATAAATTTTCACCCTAATTCAAGAGCTTTATATTGTCTTACATAAGATGTAAACTCTTTCCATAATATCTTACTTAATGTAATAATCTAATACTTATAATAAATAATAATGATATAATATCTCAAGTTTTTTCTTATGAAGAAAAGCAAAAGCAGCTAAGCAAAAGTTAATCAAAAGCTGCCCGCTCAATAACAGTTCGTAAGAAATATTAATTGAACAGTCTAGCCAACATTCCAACACAAAATTTTAGATGATCAATATCACTTTTAGGCTACAGTGATGGATAGAAACGATTGCAAGCTCTGACAAAACACAGATAACATCGTCATGTCGACGACCTCGTTCGTGTTTCCCTTTCTCCACTGATCCTGAGGGAATAGGCAACAGGAAATAGGGATTTAGAGGAAGAGAGATCATGAAGTAGGGAACAAAATGGGGGACAAGGGACAGAAAATAGGGATGTGGAACATGAATTGAGTAGCCTAATGCAGAGTAATCGTTTAGGTGAGTGGATATGCTTGGTTATTAAGTGATTGGCTGGCGGTGGTGAAGAGGAAAGGAAGTAAGATGAATGAGTGGAGGAGGAGGAGAAGGAGGAGGAGAAGGAGAAGGAAGAGAAGAAGGAGAAGGAGGAGAAGGAGGAGAAGGAGGAGAAGGAGGAGAAGGAGGAGAAGGAGGAGAAGGAGGAGAAGGAGGAGAAGAAGGAGAAGGAGGAGAAGGAGGAGAAGGAGGAGAAGGAGGAGAAGGAGGAGAAGGAGGAGAAGGAGGAGAAGGAGGAGAAGGAGGAGAAGGAGGAGAAGGAGGAGAAGGAGGAGAAGGAGGAGAAGGAGGAGAAGGAGGAGAAGGAGGAGAAGGAGGAGAAGGAGGAGAAGGAGAAGGAGGAGAAGGAGGAGAAGGAGGAGAAGGAGGAGAAGGAGGAGAAGGAGGAGAAGGAGGAGAAGGAGAGGTAAAGGAGGCAAAGAAGAAGGAGGAGAGAAAGGATGAGGATGAGGAGGAGAGCGTGGTGGAGAAGGGTAAGAATGTGAAGAACAAGGAAAAGGAGGAGGAGAAGGAGGAAAATATGGAGAATGAGGAGGATGATGATGATGATGATGAGGTGAAGAGGAAAAGGTGGAGGAGCAGGAGGAAGAGTAGGAATTGTAGGAGGGGGTGGAGAAGCAGTAGGAGTAGGAGGAGAACCGGTAGGAGGAGGAATAGAAGGAGGAGAAATAGGTGGAGGAGAAATAGGAGGTGGATAAAGATGAGGAGGAGTAGGAGTAGGAGTAGTAGGAGGAGGAATAGTAGAGTGAGAAGTTGTAGGAGGAGGAGGAATAGGAGAAGTAGGAGGAGGAGGAATAGGAGAAGTAGGAGGAGGAATAGTAGAGTGAGAAGCAGGAGGAGGAGATGGAAGAGGATGAGAAGGAGAAGCAGAAGTTGTGACGGGTAATGAAGTTATCGTCCAGCGGATATTTCGCAAAAAATGGATAAATAACGGCAGCATGCTGAGAGAATGCGATAGCAGTGGATTTACGCGCCACAACTGTGTTGACTACAATTTGAATGATATGGGCGGGAAAACGATGAATGATTGGTTGGCGGGAAAAATAATGCTGACAGAACAGGGTTTGTGCAGCTGGGAGAGAGAAAATGCAGAGAGAGAGATAGAGAGTAAAGAATATGAAAGAGAGAAAGTTTCGGTGTGAGGGAGAAATACAACTGCAGCTTCAAATAGCAAATAAGATGAGAATGAAATATTAAAAGGTGATGAAGGGAAAAGAGAATAAGTAGGAGAAGGAGGAAAGAGCAATAGAAGAATAACGAGATGATGATGAGGAGATAGGAGGAGGAGGAGGAGGGGGAGGATGAGGATGATGAAAAAGGAAAGGAAGATGAAAAAGAGGTGAGGATGAAGAAAAAGGAAAGGAAGATGAGGTATAAAAAGAGGAGAAGAATAAAGAGAAACAAAAGTTGAAGAAAAGAAAGAAGAAGAATAATTACAGAAGAAGGCGAAGAAGGAGGAGGAGGAGGAGGAGGAGGAGGAGGAGGAGTTGGTGGAGTGGTGGAGAAGAAGCGAGAGGATGAAGAATAAGTAGAGAAAGAAGAAATGGAGCAACAAAAATTTAAATGTGCTTTTGAGTGTGTGAGAGAGAAGAGAGAGAGAGTGATTGACGGAGAGAGTGAGTGAAATTCGGAGTGATTGGGTGTATGACGGAAAGAGAGATAGGGTAAGGGAAAGAGACCGCTAGCGTCAAATGACGAATACGATGAATGAGTTATTGCATGGAGTGTCGAGCGCCCTGTATTTGGCAGTGTATTGGGTGTGTACGGTACTGCACTGTATTGTGGGGAGCTAATTTATCGTGTTTTAGCACTTATTAGCACTCAGTTCGAGTGCCCTAGTCATGAACAGTTATAACTGAAATGCTGTAGCTTGCCTCGATTCAACGAGATTGCATAGCGTTGTGCGCTAAAAAAGAGAGGATTAAGTCAATTCATTCAATAATACTACATTTTCTTCAACTGTATTCACCCAGAAATGAATAGGGTGAATAACATTCATTTATTTCTTCCATAGAATTAAAGAGCTATAGAAAATGGCCTCGCTAATTTTCGAAATTGAGAATTACTTTTTCAATGGATAATAAGACTTGAAGTTGTCATAACCACATTTATTGAAAAAAGTAAAATACTTGTTCCGGTTGTTACACCATTATCAATCCAAACTAAAACTAAAGTACAGAGTAGCTTAATGTTGTTACGTGTTCTTTTTCTAAAATAACGCTGGCAACACTTAAATTTATCACTCGCACTTTATTTACACAGATAATCACAACACTCACTGATCAGTAATGTCTTACAGAAAAATAAGCAATTAAAAACAGATAAATCGATATTGTTCAACTAATAAAGAGATTTCAATGAACTGTACAAAAATCAATCCCTAAAAGTCAAGAGTCCGATCTAATTAAATAATCACTGTACAATAAACTGTCCAATAATATTAAAAAAGAAACGTCGAAAAAGAACAATTAACTCACGTAGCACTAGTCCGTAATACAATAAAAACTATTTAGTAGCACACTGGTATGAATTAAATAGGAAAAAGAATTATCACTATTGGCACAGAGAAAGAATTATCACTATATAGGCACAATAATAATATAGAACTGTCACAACTTGTTTATCACGACAAATTTCAAACAAGACTGAACTAATTTACAAAAGTCTCCCTCTATTTATACAATTTTTCATAATTGAGATATCTCTCGATTTTTCTATCAACTTCTAAAATAAACAATGAAAGACCTTCACGCCTTCCACAATATTAGATAAGACTCCATTAATTTCTAATCAAACAACTAGAACATTTTACAAAGGTCCAAGTAAACACCTTAAAAGTGTCAAAAGCAGAGTAATTAATTGTTTAGAAGTAAACATTTACACATAACATAAACATAAACATAACACCGAGAACCACTTCTTTCTCTCAATTCTCACTACAATATTATTATACCAGATTCCTTAATCTGTTATTATTCTAATTACAGAATGATACTATTGGCTAAAGGATGAAGTGTCTCTGATAGTCTGATCTTCATTGAAGGTCTGTGATTAGCTGAAGGCCATAACAAGTCACGCCCACTGGTGGGAGGAGAAACAAGCAAAAATAAGAGTCAAAATCAAGAACCAAAAACCGGAAACACATAGAAAGCAACAAACAAGAACGATACACAAAGAGGTTAAAATTACAAAATATCAAAATTAAAAAATTGAAGTGCACTGAAATGCAGTCAAGGGTAACCGAGAAAAAACACAAAAGTACTGTTATTAAAATGAAGGCCAGAATAGGCTGTTTTGCTTAGTATAATGAGTGCATGAATAGCAACTTTGTTGGGTAGCTGTAGGAAATAACTATTTTCATAATAATAATAATAATAATAATAATCTTTCTTTCTTTCTTTCTTTATTTTTTATTATCTCACTTTTACATGACAAAATCAATAATATAAGTACATTATACAGATACAAGCATAATTTATACATATATTGTGAGAATAGTATTAGAATAGTAAATTCAAGCATCTGTATTCTGGTGGCTACACTATGAAGCTAATTTTAGCTTTTATTAGGGGTTTATATCAAATTATTTTTTTGTTTATTTTGTTTTTCTAGACTTATTTCAATTATTATACAACAGTATTGTTTTATGAGGTTCAGTTGTACTTATGGCTACAATTTTTGTAATTTTTTGCTGTTTGTATATTTTATGTATATATTCCCTACCTATCAACTTAATTATTGAGAAATATGCTAGTTGGCGTCTTATTTTAATAATAATAATAATAATATTTTTTTTTTCTTTTTTTTTCTTTTATTAAGGCGTTTTGCCATTTTGACATGTACATGAGCATGAACTATTGGCTAAAACCACCTCCAAACCTAGAGACCGCCTGGAACTGTTTATCACATTACTTCAGAACGGCCTCTCATTCCTTTAGCTTATTCAAGCTACCCTGCTGCATCAAGATCTCTCTTCTTTGTCTGTAGTATGGTGATTATATAGTTAGCCATCTTCACCCATTGCTGCTTGCCAATAATATATAATAATAATAATAATAATAATTTTTTTTTTTTTTATATAGCTTTATTGAATGTAAATAACAGTACATGCAATTAATAAATAATATACAACAATTTAACAAAATTCAATATATAAATAGTTATTATGATAATAATTCTAGTGGTGGCAACCCCAGAAGCTAAGTTTAGCTTGTATTGGGGTGATTTGCTAAGTTTTAAATTTAATCAGGTTTTTATTATGGATTTTATGTGATGAATAATCAATATCCTATTCCTCTGTGATGAACATGTTATCCTTGCTCAGTAATATAATAAGTTTTGATTTCATGTTTTACTGCGGAATATGTTTGTAGGTTTTTAAGATGGTTAGGGATACTGTTAAGGATTTGTGGTACAAAGTATTCTAATAATATTATTAATAATAATAATAATAATAATAATAATAATAATAATAATAATTCTTTCTTTCTTTCTTTATTTTTTATTATCTCACTTTTACATGACAAAGTCAATGATATAAGTACAGTATACAGATACAAGCATAATTTATACATATATTGTGAGAATAGTATTAGAATAGTAAATTCAATCATCTGTATTCTGGTGGCTACCCTATGAAGCTAATTTTAGCTTTTATAATAATAATAATAATGGAAATAGCTATTTCTCTCTGTTACCAACAAAGTTGCTATTTAATTATTATCAAACTGCCGATATTATTATTATTATTATTATCATCAGTATTATTACATTATTCAGTGATAATTAGTAATGAAATGTTAATTAACATTTCCTACAAAAACGTTTTTTTTTTTAAATCCGCATAACTTCATCAGGAACCAACCCTCTTCCTCTGCAGATTATATGAATCAAAATAAAGCCTACTTATCAAGACATTTCGATTTCAACCTTCTAAGGGACTCCACAGTTAGGATTACAATAATTAGCATAATCAAAATGGTGGAATGCTCATGAAGCCACTTGAATGCAACAATACACTCTGAAGAGCATGAAGGTGAGTTGAAAACAGAACGGATTCAGGGCATTTAGGGCGTGATTAGCATGCTGAAATGGCAACGAGTCTATCTGACTTCAATGTTCGTATCATTTCGTCAAACTGGGGTCCGCTGCTAATTGGCTCATGAATATGGAGGGGAAAAGAGGATGACGATGATGATGAGAGAAAGAGAGAGATGGAGAGTGTTTGAGTGTGAGAGAGATAGAGAGAGTGTTAGAGAGGAGAATGAAAGACAGAGGAGTAAAAGAAAGGAGATGATTGTGATTCAGGTTCCAATTCAGATGTCTTGACTTTAGAGAGAGAGAGCTTGTGTGGGAGTTACAACGGGTGGAAGGGAGAGAGAGTGGGTGTGTGAAAGAGAGAGTGTGGGTGGGAGAGAGAGACTGTGTGAGAGTGAGAGAGACTGTGAGAGAGAGCGAAAATGAGCGGGAATGATTGATTGCAAACACCCTCGGTTGGTTTGTTCCAGCTTTCCCGATTTGAACTCCTGTGAACTGTCTTGATTTCCTGATCTTGTTTCTGGGAAATTGTAATTACAGTCAACACTTGTTCAACGTTTATTCCTTAGTGACATGCCTCATGCTGACCTGAAATGAGGCACGAGTGGGGCATGCGCAGAAGCATGCCTCTAGTTCAACTAATTGTTTAGATACTTCTTTAGGTATGCTTCAAGACGCAAATGTTGAAAGTGGAAAGCAACAAGAGGCAAGTGGAAAGCAACAAGAAGCAAGTGACAAGAGGAGGTGAACAAGTGTGGCAAGAGGAGTTGAACAAGTGTGGAAACAGTGTTAATGCTCTTTGTAGCAATGTGATAATGAATTTCCCAAATTGGAGAGGTAAAAGTGATCGATATGTTTTGGGACATCTGTTCTGAAGAACATCACTCAATAAGTTGGTTTATTTCAAAGAATTTTTTAGGAAAACCTACTTTGAACTCACACTGAAATGAAAAGGAAAACTAACTGTCATGTGTAGGAGTCCTAAAACTATTTTACCTTTTTTTCGCCCATTTCCATTGATAATGATGATAAGCGTATGGCTTTTATTGGTGGAGATACCCTTTCGGGTTGATTCACCCCGGCATTTGAACCATGTATGAGGAACACGGTGGACCTACTATTTTAGGTGGGTTCCAAACAACCGGGTAGGTGATAATAAAGCTTATAACATCAAGTCATTGAATCACTGTCACCCATCTAATCTCAATCTAGAGCGCTCGTGACTGAACATTAGGATCACTAAAACATCACGCCAATATTTAATCACCACCATAATAAATTATAAAACGATTAATTTTTTTTCTATTTCAGGGTTTCTCAACCCTATGCAACAAATTCAAAACAATTGGAAATTTTTGTGTTTTAAACAACACTTTAGCAACAAATCCTGGACAATTTTATATTAAATACAATAGTAAATTGTAAATAATAATAATAATCTTTATTTCCGCAAATACAAACAAGCAAAAAAAAAAAATACACAGGAAAAAAAATTATACATGATAGAAAATAATAATAATTATGAAACAATCAATTATTAGGAGAGAAACCAAGAAGTTACAAAGAAAAAAAATACTTAGATCAACTTAACTACCATGTACAAGAAAAAAAAGGTTTCAAAAAATATATATCTGCAGAAATAATACTGTATGCAAATAATTTCATTGTGAAATTATGTCCGCATTCAGGAGCATCATAGGATCCAACAAAGATGCCATGAATTGATGTAATAAAAAAAATGAATAATAGAATTAAAACACTTGGAGGAAACACAGAATAATAATAGTATGAAAATGTAGGAGTAGAACTAAAAATATACCATTAATTCAATAGAATTGATAACTTGAAGCATTGAAAGCGAATTAATAGCTGGTAGAAATTTTAAAAGAACTCAACATGATTTGATGATGTTGTCATGGAATGATCACTGGTTGAATATTGCAGCAAGGTCAGTATCACCATAGTTCAAAGCACAACATTAAACATGCCCTCAAACTCATCAAAATTCTTTGAAAGTAACCAATAATACAATAGTAAATTGTAAATACAATAGTAAATTGTAAATACAGTATTAAATTGTAAATACAATAGTAAATTGTTAATACAATATTTAATTGTAAATACAATAGTAAATTGTAAATACAGTATTAAATTGTAAATACAATAGTATATTGTAAATACAATAGTAAATCGTTAATACAATAGTAAATTGTAAATACAATAGTAAATTTTAAATGCAATAGTAAATTGTAAATACAATAGTAAATTGTAAATACAATAGTAAATTGTAAATACAATAGTAAATTGCAAATGCAATAGTAAATTGTCAATACAATATTCAATTGTAAATACAACAGTTAATTGTTAATACAATAGTAAATTGTAAATACAATAGGGTTTGGAACGCAAGACACAAGAAAACATTCTATGCTACGCATTGTGTCAACAGCGCTTTCAGTTTCACTGATAACTCGTACTTTTTTCTGTCTTCATCTCATCTCCTCACTTCATCTTCCTCGCTTCTATTTGTCAAATGCATTTCTAGGACGTTCGAGAATAATATAGAATCTTGTAGATCATGTTTTCTATGTAAATAGAAAAATTTAGAAGCTTCTGGAATTCACTAGTATAAACAAAATCGCATAAAAGCAGGTGTGATTCAGCAGTACGGTTTTTTAATCTTCAAAACGTTTGTATCCAATGATAGTTTGTGACAGTATAGACATTGTGATTATGCATATGAAGTGCTTGTGATTAGTTTAATTTGGTAAATTCTTTTCAACATTCTTCTTCGTGACAGAATTCACAGCGATATTATTGTGATTATCAAATACCGTGACAGGCACTGTGCTTTGTAAGTGTTCAGTTATTTATTGAATTGTTGATTGGCCTTTTACAGTAAGTTAGTAATTCATTTTTCTTTTGTGACATAGCTAATTAGTGCGTGTTGTAAATAATTTATGTAAATAAAGTTTAAGTGTTGATTTCAAATGTTGCTAGCATTATTCTTTTTTATTGCGGGTGATGCTAACATGAGGCCGGAGACTTGTGCGTGGGTAATGAAGTGTAAACGATGAGTAATATCCATAGCTGAATGGGATTCGAACCCAAGGCTGCAGGAAACGAAGCCAGAGCCATATCTTATCACAGATAGGCACTCCACCCAACTTCGCTATCAGAGCCGCTATATTTTAGTGATAGAACCCGTAACAATAGTAGTCAATAAACTTATCAATCTATTTTAATATTTTTCCACGAAATTCTTACTTAAAAAATGATCAAAGTTTTGCTCAAATTGAAATAACCTTCACCGTTCTGATCAAAGTTAGATGATAATTAGAGATGGGCCCACGCCCAAGCCCTCAAACTTCTCACAGGCTTATCAAAGTTGGGACAGTCAGCTAAGTTCCGACTTACTTCCCACTTTTCTTCTCCTTCTCCTTCACCAACTCCTTCCCTTACACGCTGCTCTCCTTTCTTATACAGCAGCTTCCCCATTTTCTTCTTCCTCGTCTTATCTTTCTTCATCTATTAGTTTTTCTTTTCCTTCCTCTCCTTCTTCTTCTTTTGCTCCCCTTCCACCTTGCCAGCATCATCCACCTCCTCTTCTGTTTTTCCTTTCTTCTTATTCTACCTCATCACAACCAGTTCCACCAAATCCTCTTTATCCTTCCCCTCCTTCTCCTAGTTGTTGTTGTTCTTCTTCATCTCCTTCTTTTTCTGTCTCTTCCTTTTTTCTCCTTCCGTGTCTTCTTCTCCTTCTTCTTCCTCTTCTTCTCATTTTTCTATTATTCCTCTTTCATCTTCATTTTCTTCTTCCATTCGACCTCTTTCTTCTTCTCCAAATTTCCTCCTTCTTCCTCTACTTCTCCTTATTCTTCTTCATTTCCTTTTCTCATATTCTCCCTTCTTCTTGTTTTCCTTATCCACCACCTTCTTCACTTTTTCTTCTTTGTCGACTTTCTTCTTGAGCTTCTACTCATTCTTCTTCTTCATTTTCTCCGCTCTTCACCTACTTCTTCTCTTTCTTCGTGTTCTTTTCTTCACCTTCTCAACTCCTCTTCCTCCTACTTCTTTTTCTTCTTCTCCTTCTATACATTCTCCCTCACTTCTTGTTCGTCGTCTTTTTTATTCTCATTTTCCATGTTCTTTTTTTTCATCTTCTTTCTTTTGTTCTCCTTGTTCGTGCTCTCGTGGCTTTATGTTTGTTCCTCTTCTTCTTCCACTTCTTTTGCTTTACTTTTTCTCCTCCTTTTAATTATTCTCGTTCTTCTCCTTAACCTTTACAAGCTCCACCAACTCCTTTTCTTCGTTCTCTGCCTTTTTCTTCATCTTCCTTCTTCTCCTTTGTTGTCTCTATTCTTCTCCTTCCACCCTTTCTTCTTCTTCTCCTTCATCTTTTTGTCTCTCTGAACTTTCTCCAACTCCTCCAACTCATCTTCCTCGTTCCCTTCCTTTTTTTCTCCTTCTCTCCCTTCTTTACTCCTCCTCCTTTGTTGTCTCCATTCTTTTCCTTTCTCCACTTCTTCCTCTTCTCCTTCTTCTTCTTTTTGTCCCTCTTAACCTTCTCCAACTCCTCTTTCTCGTTACTATCTTTTTTCTTCTCTTCCTCTTCCTTCTTCACTCCTTCTCCTTTGTTGTCTCTATTCTTCTCCTTCCTCCACTTCTTCCTCTTCTCCTTCTTCTTCTTTTTGTTTCTCTTACCCTTCTCCAATTCCTTTTCTTTGTCCCCTTTCTTCTTCTTACCCAATCACAATGTTCAATTCTTCACCTTTGTTGTCTCTATTCTTATCAGTCCTACACTTCTCCTTCTACTTCTTGTTCTTCTCCCCCTTCTTCTTCTTTTGTCCCTCTTGTTCTTGCTGCTCTTCTTCTTCTCTGTTCTTCTCGTTTGTTTGTCCCTTCTCTTCTTCTCTTTGCCATCAAACAAGTTTCTGTCAGACAAAGTTGTGAGTCCGTGACTACTCACTGTGAGATCCACTTTATGTGGCTGCAGTGGATTTAGTTAGAATCTTCTTCATAATAAAGTCATTGTACAGCTTTTGTACGATCACAGGCTTTCAGCTTCCATTTTCGCAATTGATATTCATCTTTCATGAATATTATTCTTAGAAATTTCATCAAATATGCATCATCACAAAGTCGAAAGTAAACAAATAAAAAAAATAATTTTAAAACTTTGGAGTTGTCTGTCTTCATTAAAGATTAAACTCCTGGATTTCTTGTTCCATGACGAACTGCGTTGTTAATATTAACTTTTTATGTGAAATTTAACGACTTGCAGTCAAATATTTGTTAAGAATAAGTATAATAACTCACTTAATCTGGCCGAGTACTTTCGAATCAATAACAATTTCAATTTTTGATCACATTTTACAAAAACCACAACACTTCTAATCAAAAAACTGACATGATGATCTAGGAACCCACGCCTCTGAAGATGGATCTCATAGATTCGAAAGTACTCGGCCAGATTAAGTGAGTTATTATACTTATTCTTAACAAATATTTGACTGCAAGTCGTTAAATTTCACATAAAAAGTTAAAGATTAAATTTATTATTTTCGATAAGGAAGATCAATTAGCATCTGTTTATTAAATACAAACAGATTTCAAGGACTTTTTTGACTGAACGAAAAGACGTCTCTCTTTCGAGCCGTCCATTTTGATTTTGTCTGTCTGTCTGTTTGTAATGCATCTAAGGCTAAACGCCTGAAATTTTGCATTGATTTTCCTTAGTAATGCCCAGTGATGTATGTGTAAGAATTTTAAAAATTTGCTTGCATTTAAAGGCTATTTAAAAGGAAAAAAGGAAAGGCACTCAGGCCTTTCTCTAAATGGAACATTTCATTTTTTAAATAAGCTTCTCCATTAAACATATGCAATTGGAATCAGATTTCAATACAACTCTCACGCCCTCTTATTCAGTTGGTTGAGCCTCTATAAGGATACCAAACTAGCAAAAAAGATTACAATATTGATTTCTGGAAGCGATTAATTACTCTTCTCCTGTTCTCCCCTCGCCTAGTCCATCGAAATGTTTACTTAGAAATTTATAGAATCGACTAGAAAATGAGAGAATCCTTATTTGTTGACTTTAGAATTTGATAGAACATTATAGAGCCCTCTCCGTCTTTCTCGAACAATTTAAAAGGTATTTAAAGAGAACATTTAGGTAAACAAGAGTTTCATTCATTGTTTGAATTTCGTGGACATAACAAGTGGCAGTTCTGTTCATAGTAAAAACGTTTGTTTTTAAAGTGATAAATCGAAGTGTATTGTGATTGTATTAGACTTCTTTCAATTTTTATACAAGTGGACTCATACTCTTAGGTAACATTGTAATACGGACTTGTGCTACGTAAGTTTAATTGTTTTTTTTAGACGTTTCTTCTTGAATTATTGGACAGGTTATTGAACAGTTATTTCATGATCGGCCTTTTTTACATTTAGTGATTGATTTTTGTACAGTAATATTGCAAATTCTTTATTAGGTGAACATTATCGATTTATCTGTTTTTGATTATTATTATTATTCTGTGAGACGTAACTGATTATGGCGTGTTGTGGATATTTTGTGTTAATAATGTGCGAGTGTTAGTTTTAACTGTTACCAGCATTATTTTAGAGATAGAAACCGTAACAATAATATTTATTTTGTGATGTTTTTCATGACGAAATACTTAATGAACAATCTAATATGAAAACTGACACTGTATTTCACTTTTATACAGTGAAATACAGTTGCAGTTTTTATATTAGATTAGTAGTTTATGCAACGATTTTATTTTGACCCTTATTAAAGCAAGTTAGATGTAAGTTATAACACGAGCGAATGCGAGTGTTATAAATATCTCACGAGTGCTTTAATGGCCAAATAAAATCGTTGCATACACTATTTTATCTACGACCACTAGTATACATTTAATTAAAACAATTTCATTTTACCTGTGACTGTCAGAGATACCTAACCTCTCATCTTAAATATGAGAAGTTATAGTAGATTGTTAGGTTAGCAGCTTAGTTAGCAGCAGTTTGATCAAATCAGCTGATAGTTTCACAATATTGAATTACGATATTGATTCCATCAAAAATGCTTCTGATTGTTCCAGAACCCGTGTTATAATGTATAACCTGTACTATAATGAGCTCTTTATGCAACGGGTCTCAAAAAGCATTTCGAAAAGACAGCTGTTTTGGCATCAATTGTGAAAATGTAATGTATACATTATGACATGGTCGTAGATGAAATACTATTTCGTTGCTATTGAAAGTGTAGCTATATTGTTGAGTGAAAGAGAGCGTCCTAACTCCACCTCCTAGGTAAAATAAAGACAGCCATTTTATTCCATTCTGTTTCACGTTACTTTGTCACTCTTTTTTTCACTTCCCAAGTTTCTCCAAGCTGCGTGATGAATAGAATAAAACATGGTACCCACTGACTGACAAGTGTTGCAGAAGTAAGTAAGAGGTTTTAAATTAAAATATGTAATATATAACCTTGTATCACGACATTTTTGATGGATTTTGATTGCTTTTAAATAGCTCTGGAAGGGAAGGGGGACAGTTTGAACAAAGTATAAGTAGAAATTATCACGTCTTCTCGTCAAACACGAAAAGAGAATTGCGTGTACAAGTTGATTGTTTGATTATTTTTGTTCTAAATTCTTATCTATTCAAACAACAACTACAATCTATATCAAAAATTTATTATGGAGACCATTAAAAATATCCATAATAAATATGTGAGGTATTACAGCAGAAAAACGTTAGAAATAAGAGTGAAACTTTATTGATGATGTGATCCTAACCCCCGGTTACACAAACGTCTTATAATAAAGATGATTCATGAGCTACGTCTTTTTTTTAGAGGATGAAACCCACATAGGTCTGAGACCTGTGGGTGGGTAATAAGTTTAACCTACAGTTTTAGATGGGTTCCGAACCACCAGGAAGTGATTTCACAGCAGAGAAAAGTCATTTTTGATAGCTAATCCAATCGGTCACCTTTACAAGAAGGCCCAGGAGTTCGAAGCTTATCTTTATCTAACTGAACAAATACTTGCTACGATGATCTGTTTCTCTTTTATACAAAACAGCTGCCATACCGTGCTACTTTTTTACTATCACTCCATTTAGTATAAAAGTGTTCAGTTATTCGAGCAATGGTACATAAATTACAATGCAGTCAACAGAATCAACTAAAATTTTCAGATCAGCTAAGTAATATTATGAAACGCAGGGAAGAAAATAATGCCCATTCTGTTAACAGAACTTTTGGTTACATTGATAACATGCACTCTCTGTTTATTCTCCTCCTCTTCTCTTCATCATCCTAACTCTCAAATGGTCATCTGGAATGTTCGAGACAATGCTATCTGTGCAAATAGAAACATCAAGAAGCCTGTGGAGATTTTGAGAGTTTCCTGGAATGTTATAAACTTATAAAAGCGGATGTCCTGGTGAGCAGGAGTTCAGTTGTCATTTCAATGTTTAATGTAATAAACGACATAGTGACAAATTGTTGTGACAGTTTAAATTGCGATTGTTATAAAAATATAATGTATTGTGTTATACAGACATTGTGCTTCATAAGTGTTTAGTTTATTGAATTTATTGTTGAGTTTTAACTGTTCATTAGACATTAGATATTAAATTAGACATTCCTTTTTACGTCATTGAACAGTTTATTGAACAGTTATCTTGAATAATAAGACGAAATTGTCACAACCACATTTATTAGAACTTTGAGAAACTAGTTTCAGTTGTTATACCATTATCAATCTCAATCAAACTAAAACTAAAGTACAGAGAAGCTTAATATATACTGAACATGGAATGATACTGTTGGCTAGGCGAGAAAGAAGCTGACCTTCATCGGACGTTGTGATTGGCTGACAAGTCACGCCCCCTGGTGGGAGGAGTAACAAGCAAAAATACGAGTCAAATCAATAACTAAACACTGTGAACATCAAGAAAACAACAAATAAGAGAAATACGTAATAAGGCTAGAATTGAATCAAATTAAAACTAAAAAATTAGGAAAATCAATTGCCAATTTTGTCCCATACAAAATTGATATCTGGAATAAAAGTGGGGTTTATAAATTGAATTGTAATGCTTGTTATGTGGGTCAGGCTGGTAGAAGTTTCAAATGTAGAATAAATGAGCATATCAGGGATTGGAAAACCCAGAAAGGAGATTCTGGAACCGCCATTTTTATACTACTATTGTTCGATAGATTTATTCATCAGGCATGTGAAATCTGATCCACTTCGAGCAATCAGCTGTCTTGAAAATAGAAACGCAGCATAATCAATGGGATACAGAGTCACTTTTTGTGAAAAACAGACATGACAAAGAATACGCAAATTGAATCAAGGGTTAAGCCTGGTGATTGTGTTTGATTTTGCGATGGTTATTATCATTGAGTAGATGGAGTGTGTTCCTCTGTGCAAGCACCCTTATTCTTGGGCGTGAGGTCTAATGTTCACAGAACGTCTATTCTAATCATGAAATTCTAATAAACCATAAAACTTATGGAAGAACCGTGTTCATCTTATCTAGAAGCTGCATTCAATGTGCTATTAAATTGGTTATTTATCGTTTTAAACTGTTATCACAGCTATTTACACTGTGTAAAGATTGTGGAAGGCTGAAGTTATTGTAGGTGCCAGGTATCAATAGCAAAGTCAGCCATTTTAAACACCTCTGCCATCAATATAATGGCGCCATAAAACTTGTAATAAACCGAAAGCGGCCATGTTGGAATAATTTACTGCATAGCGACCTAGTAGTCAGTGTAGAAGGAAATTTAATTAGAAAATATAATAGGAGCAAAAGCAATAATGCAAGACTTTTTGGCGAACAAATTGTCTGGAAAGATAATAATTCCAAAGATAGAAGAAATTACGCCCTGAATATTATCAGCAGCATCATCTTCATCATTCATTACTCCTACGCAGTGATTTCAGCACTGTAGTCTCATTCAAAAACTCATTTATTAACTTTGGTCTTATTCCTGTAACTCCTTCTCGTTTTTCTTGTTCTTCTTATTCACCTTATTCTTCATCTCGTCATTCTACTCCTACACCCATTTATTCTTCTGCTCCACCTCTCGCTCATCCTCCTCGTCATCATGGTTGCGTGCTGATTGCGTACACCGAGGATTGCGTACATGGGCGTGTCAGCGAGGATTGCGTACATCTTTTACCTGTGAAAGATGACAAGGGTCGGCCATGCATCAAGAACATTTTGACAGGCGAGGATTGCGTACAAATCAATATGGCATTAATTGCTGGTTTTTTTCACTGAATTTTGTTGTCTACAAAAATTTGAGTTTGAGTTGGCCTTTCTATCTCGAGTACCTATCAAATTGTAGCTAGCTAGTAGCATATTTAGGTGAGGTTAGGTTAGGTTAATAAGTGAGAACTATAAGTGAAAAAACCAGCAATTAATGCCATATCGATTTATACGATAAACGGAAAGGAGCAAACTTATTAAGGACGGACGTTGTGATTGAATCTGTTAGGTGAGAAAAGAGCAATTACTGTCATAGCGAAAAGGAGAAAATTCTAATCAAGGACAGACATTAGGAAACAAGAGAAAGCTGTACGCAATCCTCGGTGTACGCAATCAACACGTAATCGTCATCATCTACTACTTTCTTTCTCTTCATCTTGGTCTTCTTCTTTTCTTATCTTCTTCTAATTCTTCTTCTTTTTCGACGAATTCTTCTTCTTCGTCTACTTTACCTTTACCTACTCCTCTCCTTTCTCCTTTTCCTTCCTCTTCTTATTCCTTTCCTTCTTCTCCTAGGTTTTCACCTTCTTCTCGTCATCTACTCCTACTTCTCCTCCACCTTCACCCACTTTTTCTCCTTCTTATTCACCTCCTCCCATTCACCTTCTTCGTCTAGTCTAACCTCCATCTCTGACATCTCCTCCTCCACCACCTTCATCAACTCCTCCTTCTTCTTCTTCTTCTTCTTTTCGTCATTCCACTCCTACTCCTCCTCACACTCTTTCTTCTCCACTCCTCCTCTCGATCTCCTTTTTTATTTTCTACTCCTCCTCCTTCTTCCACTTCTTCATCTTCTTTTTCTCCACCTCCTGCAATTGCACCTACTCCTCTTTCTTCCTTCTCCCTTTTTCTACCTGCATCATTACTTTTTTACTTTTTCTTATACGCTTTTTCCTTCGTCTTGTCATTCTTCTCTGTTTCCTTGTTGTTCTTCTTCTTATTCTCCTTCTTTTTCCTCTTCTCTCAATTTTTATCAACCCCCCCACCCACAAAATCTTCTTCTACTCTTTCTCCTCCTATTTATCCACCGTTAACTTCATATTCTCCTTCTCTTCCGACATCATCCCTTCTTTCTCATTTTCCCTCTTTTTCTTCACTTCAAGAGAAAGAGACGAAGTAGTATTAAATTGAATTAGGTTGACGAGAAAAAAACACTTCAAAGGAATTAATTAGTTTTTCAGAGAATACACCAATCTTGAAACCCACACTATTCGTTCCTTCTCCTTCTCACTCGCACTCTATTACCCAGCTATTCTCCTCTTACTCTATTGACTGAAGAATAGAATATTAACCCAGATTGATAATACTGTACTCTTTTGTTATGTTATTAAACTAAGTGAAGAGGAAACTCTGCATTCATTTGGCATTGTTCATTTGCAGGATGAATACAATCTCAATATTCTATCTATTTTATTTATTGTATGTTCTATATATATTTATCACTGCGTGCTTTGATAGAATCTACTCCTTCTTCTTCCCACCTCCTATCATCATCCTCCTCCTCTTTCTCCTTATTTTCAAAACGTATCCTCCTAATTTTTCTCCACCACCTCTTCTTTCTTCTTCCCCTCCTACCCTACTCTTCCTCTTCCTCCTCCTCCACCTCCTACTCTCTATTCACATTTTCACAACGCATCCTCCTCATCGTTCTCTGCCCCCTCTTCTTTCTCCTTCCCTTTCTCCTTCCCTTTCTCCTCTTCCTATTCCTCCTCCTCCTACCCTCCTCCCTCACCAATCATCACCTCTCTCTGCTTCACCTACTACTTCTCATCCTCCTCCATTCCCTCGCTCCGCTTTCTCTTCCTCCTCATATTCCTTCTCTTCCAATTCCTTCCTCTACCCCTTCACTTCCAACTCCTCCTCCTCCACCACCTCCACCTCTTTCTCCTCCTCCTCCAATTTCTCCTCAATTTCACCACCTATCCTCTTCATCATACTCCACAACCTCTTCCTCCTCTTCCTCCTCTTCCTCCTCTTCCTCCTCTTCCTCCTCTTCCTCCTCTTCCTCCTCTTCCTCCTCTTCCTCCTCTTCCTCCTCTTCCTCCTCTTCCTCCTCTTCCTCCTCTTCCTCCTCTTCCTCCTCTTCCTCCTCTTCTTCCTCTTCCTCTTCCTCCTCTTCCTCCTCTTCCTCCTCTTCCTCCTCTTCCTCCTCTTCCTCCTCTTCCTCCTCTTCCTCCTCTTCCTCCTCTTCCTCCTCTTCCTCCTCTTCCTCCTCTTCCTCCTCTTCCTCCTCTTCCTCCTCTTCCTCCTCTTCCTCCTCTTCCTCCTCTTCCTCCTCTTCCACCTCTTCCACCTCCTCCTCCTTTTCCTCCTCTTCCTCCTCTTCCTCCTCTTCCTCCTCTCCCTCCTCTTCCTCCTCTTCCTCCTCTTCCTCCTCTCCCTCCTCTTCCTCCTCTTCCTCCTCTTCCACCTCCTCCTTCTCTTCCTCCTCTCCCTCCTCTTCCTCCTCTTCCTCCTCTTCCACCTCCTCCTTCTCTTCCTCCTCTTCCTCCTCTTCCTCCTCTTCCTCCTCTTCCTCCTCTTCCTCCTCTTCTTCCTCTTTCTCCTCTTCCTCCTCTTCCTCCTCTTCCTCCTCTTCCTCCTCTTCCTCCTCTTCCTCCTCTTCCTCCTCTTCCTCCTCTTCCTCCTCTTCCTCCTCTTCCTCCTCTTCCTCCTCTTCCTCCTCTTCCTCCTCTTCCTCCTCTTCCTCCTCCACCTTCTCCTCCTCAACCTTTTCCTCGCAATCTTAACTACTCCTTCTCTTCATCATTCTCCTCCTCTTCCACCAAGTCCTTTTTTCCTCCTTCTCCTCTTCCTCCTCCTCCTCCTTTTCCTTCTTTTCCTTCCTCCGATATTTGTTTGTTTCATTTCTGATATTCCAATTAAGTATAATAACAAGTGATTATTGAGTAAATGATATACAAATTCAATTAATATTGTTTTATGAACTCAGACATCTGAAATCTAATGTAAACAATCAGCTGTCTCGCAAATTGAAAACAAGCCTAGTTGATATGACAAAGAGTGACCTTTTGTCAAAAACAAACATGGAATAGACTGCGTGAATGGAATCAAAGGTTAGGTCTGATGCTTGTGTTAAATTTTGCGATGGTGATTATTATTATTATTATTATTATTATTATTATTATTATTATTATTATTATTATTATTATTATTATTATTATTATTATTATTATTATTATTATTATTATTATTGAGTATTGGGTGCTCCGAGCAAGCACCCTTACTCTTGGGTGTGGGGTCTACTGTTCACAGAACTACTAGCTATAATAAATTCAGTAATAATAAAAATTCCATTAATTTATTGATAGAGAATTTATCAAGCTATGGTACAAAATGGGAGGAAAAATGACCTCCTATAAAAATTAGCCTTGAAAGAGCTCTTTGACTTCGAGAAAGCCTTGGGAATTTTCCAAGACCGACCTCCCAGATGCTGTTAGGGGACAAGAAGTGTGTAATGCTTCGAAAGCCGGATAAGAGACAACGCTGGTCACCGCCTGAAAGTAATTCGATGGAAAATTGGTTTTTGCGCTCAGCTGATTCGTTTTGCACCGACTCTTCCTGTATCGCGACAGTGCAGATGCTTTTTTCTGCACATGAAATATAGACAGCACTCTGAATTCTCTGATAGCGCTGAAAGAGGGGGCTAAGGATGATGATTCCTTCTATCAGGAACGCATATTCTTTTTCCTTCAGCTTTTAAAGATTTTTTAATAAAAGGAAACCAGAAGTAGCTTAAGCTTCGGTTTCCTATTTATATATTTATTACAAAACACAATCATGTAATAGTAGTTTATGCAACGATTTTATTTTGACCCTTATTAAAGCACGAGTTAGATGTAAGTTATAACACGAGCGAATGGCCAAATAAAATCGTTGCATACACTATTTTATCTACGACCACTAGTATACATCTAATTAAAACAATTTCATTTTACCTGTGACTGTCAGAGATACCTAACCTCTCATCTCAAATACGAGAAGTTATAGTAGATTGTTAGGTTAGCAGCTTAGTTAGCAGTTTGATCAAATCAGCTGATAGTTTCACAATATTGAATTAATATATTGATTCCATCAAAAATGCTTCTGATTGGTCCAGAACCCGTGTTATAATGTAGAACCTGTACTATAATGAGCTCTTTATACAACGGGTTTCAAAAAGCATTTCGAAAAGACAGCTGTTTTGGCATCAATTGTGAAACTGTAATGTACACATTATGACATGGTCGTAGATAAAGATAGAACAGGCACAGCACACTACTGCTTTCTTTATAAATTTTCATTAAAAAAATCCAAATTTTAGATTATTGGTTCAACTAGAAATTTCACTTTGAAGTACAATTCCTGATTCTTTCCAAAAAAGAATATCAATTTAAATGTTTACTTTAAAATTGAAGCCCTTAAACTGTCTAATAGTCTAAAGAAAGTGAATATAATTTTTAATTTTGTTTGAGATTTGACGTTATACAGAACGCGTATTTGGACTAAATGGGCAGCGGACAAGGCTGCATATACACTACTATATATTAACTTGATTTGCTTTTGAAATATAATTGAGGCCCTGACTTTGAAAAAGAGGTAGGTGCCAAAATTGACAAAAATGCGATTTTTGTATGAAATGGTAGTAAATGCCAATGCCAACAGCATTGAAAAGGAGGTTAGTACGAATATTGTATCTGATAGTTGTAAGAATTGTCAAAAAATTGCGCAAGTGGCATCTCGATCTAGATTTTCTTTTAAAAGGAGTTTCTTGTCCTGTGAAATTCACTTTTTGGCACTTATCTCCTTTTCAAAGTCAGGGCCTCAATTTATAATAGACCGACAAAACAGAATATCCATGGACCTGACGAATTCGAATACAATAATAATTTTTATTAAAAGATAAGCATTTATGCAACATTTAATGTACTCTATAAATGTCAAATGTTTCCCAATTCGCAAAAGACACCGATACAATGGAATATCCAAGGACTTGATAAATTCACATACAATAATAATTTTTATTAACAGATAAGCATTTATGCAACATTTAACATATTCACATATTTTAACATGTATTCTATAAACATCATATGAATTGCTATCCAATTCGCAAAAAATACACATCGGCAGTTATTGAAAAAACTTTTTTCTCCTTTTAGTTTAACAGATCTTATAATAATATTATGTCTCAATATTTTCTCTCTTTTTTTAATCGGACGATTCATAATAATTTAAGAAAAGATTTCAACACAATCAAAAATGACAACATCAACGCTTGCACTGTAAAAATAAAGGGGATAATAAATTTGGCTAAGCTGCAGCCTTTATAATATTCTTAAAATATTTTTGTATTTGAAATGATCCAGCTGTTCAATGTTTTGATTTTAATTAGGGAAAACTAACCTAGAGCCTATAGCGGCGATCTGTTTTGCATCATAATTATTTCTATATTCGACTCTCAATCTCCAAAATTAATAGCGACCTCTCTTGTACTATGAGGAAGCTATAAACCAAGTTTCATGAGATTAGAATATTCCTTTCAAGAGCTAAAGCACGGACGGACAGACGGAATGATTTCAATAAGGCCCTGTCGAATCCCTAATAAATCTTTTTTTTTTGAGGATGAAGCCCACATAGGTCTGAGACCTGTGCGTGGGTAATGAGTTGGATGATGGTGATTTATGAGTTGGACCTACAGTTTTAGGTGGGTTCCGAACCACTGGGAAGTGATTTTCAGCAGACAACAGTGTCTTTTTTGCTGGCCAATCTAATCGGTCACCGTTACAAACAGGACCTACGAGAACGCAGCTTATCTATCTGATTGAACAGATACCTGCTACGGCTCGCGGCTATCACTTTCCTTAATTACTTGTAATTTTTCAACACACTCAAACAATATTTCCAACCTTAACCAATGTTTTACCGCATAATCCATCTCGAAAGCTGATGACCCAGGAAGAAGGAGATTTCAAAAACGTGCCCAGTTATCTAGCGTTGCTACATGAATCGTTTGTGACCATTAAAAGGGTCCAAACAAGATGGCGACGGTGGCCAGTAACGACATCTACTTGACAAATGTTTCTCGAGCTGAGAGAATTCGACAGGTTGCAATTGGATAGTTGGTTGGATAACTGCCCAAGTCATATGAATTTATATCTTACAGTGTGAGGGACCGGGAAAGGGGAGAGGGAACGATTTGGAACTTGGCGAATGAGGGGAATAATTCCCTGCATTCAACAATGGAGGAAATGGAGGGAAATTTGTCTTCTACGGTCGTAACTTCTCTTACGTACAATTGAGTAGTGGCTGGATGTGAGTGGCGAATTTAATGGAGCTATCCACGGGGGGTTAAACGCGGGAAAATGCTCATTTATGGAGATTTTCATATTTATGGAGGTGACAGTTATACACTCGAATATGAATAATGTTGCAATCTACGTATTTTAATTGCTCTCAGAAGATTTATTCCAAGTATCATTCATATCTGCTTCATTAAAGGCTCCAACACAGTAGCTGTTCTCTATTGTTTTGATAATGGGCAAATTATTGTCCATACCTCGCCATTTTATGTAAATGCATCACTTGGATTCTCATTACTTGTGATAGTTTCAAAGCTACTGTCAGGTATCAACAATATCTGATATTGCTCTAAAAATAGAGTGAAACAATTTTCAAATTTATCACTTTGATGATTCTCATTATAATAAATAATTAATAACGGTTCCACTCAGGTACCAGCATAATCTGATGATGCTCTTAAAACAGAGTGAAACAGTTTTGTCTGACGTAAAAATGTGTTCATTTTTAATGATAGTATTCATTAAAGAGCTATAAAAAAGGACTTACTAATTTTCGAAATTTAAAATTACTTTTTCCTACAACTGCTGGTATAAAGTAGTTCTTAACGTACTGAAAACTAATTGTAAAATTTAAAATACCTCTTTACTGCTCCACAAGCGGTAATAGTATATTACATTAAAAGTGCGGGAAATGGTGTTTACCATACGAGTATGATAAGTTAACGCACAAGACGAAGTCGAGTGCGGTATTATCATACGAGTATGGTAAACATCTTCCCGGACGAGTTACGTACGATATTTTTCGTCATACAAGTCTAAAATAGCAGATAAGTTGAAATAAGAAACTATAAATCATTGTTGTACAAACATAACCTCAACACACCAAATCACAGAAACTCAAGGTGAAATGGGCAATAATGGTTCTAGATCAGCTGATCTAGCTTCTGGCCAAGTGGTTTTTCAGTGAAATGGTAGCCAGTAGCCACCCATAAGCGTGCGGTAATAATCATTTGATGATTTTTACCACACAGTGTACGGTAATAATCATCAAATGACATCAGCTATTTTTGATTTCTGTAAACAGCTGTTTACCACATTGATTCCTTGACTGGTAAACTGTCCATAACCTACAAGTATGACGAAAAGTACTTTTCCTACAACTGCTCATAAAGTAGTTCTTTATGTACTGAAAACTAATTGTAAAATACCTCTTTACTGCTCTGCAAGCGGTAACGTACTTTACGCTCGCCAGCTGTTTTCTTTACGCTTCTGTTTTGATTTTGATGCCTTCTCATTGGTGGATCACGGAATCTGTGAAATTCACATAACCTCAACAATGGCGAACGCTAACCAAATCCGCGCATGGTCTGTGATGTTACAAACTACAAGCTTTTATTGTGTTGGAATCCAGAACTGCAGTTTTAGGAAAAATATTGTATGTAATTCGTGCGTGAAGCTTCTTTATCGCTCTCGCAAAATTACTGCACTCCGCTATGCGTCGCGCAGTAAATGTTTTGACTCGAGCGATAAAGTCGCGCTTCACGCTCTTAATACATAAATAACTATTACGCTCGCCAGCTGTTTTCTTTACGCTTCTGTTTTGATTTTGATGTCTTCTCATTGGTGGATCACAGAATCCGTGAAATTCGCATAACCTCAAAATGGTGAACGCTAACCAAATCCGCGCATGGTCTGTGATGTTACAAACTACAAACTTTTATTGTGTTGGAATCCAGAACTGCAGTTTCAGGAAAAATATTGTATGCAATTCGCGCGTGAAGCTTCTTTATCGCTCTCGCAAAATTACTGCGCTCCGCGCAGTAAATGCTTTGGCTCGAGCGATAAAGTCGCGCTTCACGCTCTTAAATAACTATTTTCAATGGATAATACGACTTGAAGCTGTAACAACCACATTAATTGAAAACCGTTTTGGTTGCTATATCAATCTCAATCAAACTAAAATTACGGCCAGTTGCACGAAAGAAAATCAAATTAAACCACCGTAAGATGACGTCATAATACGGAGCTCAACAGGGAAGTCGTTGCACTGGCTCCGTCAAATGACATCATCTTACGGTGATTAAATTTATTTTTCTTTTAAACAAATGGTCTTAAGACTTGAAGTTGTCACAACCACATTTATTGAAAACGTTGAGCTACTTCTTTCGGTTGTTACACCATTATCAATATCAAACAAACTAGAACTAAAGTACAGAGTAGCTTAATATATATTGAACACATACTGATACTATTGGCTGAGGGAGGAAGTGCCTCTGATAGGCTGACCTTCATTGAAGGTCTGTGATTGGCTAAAGGCCATATCAATTCGCGCTTACTGGTGAAGGCCTTCAATGAAGACCTTCAATGAAGGTCAGCCTGTCAGAGGCACTTTTGTCATTATGAATATCTTCCACAATAACATCTTAGCTTCTAAAAAGTAAGTGAGTGTTTCCATATCAGTGTTTTTCTTAGTTTATTTAAACCATTTGATTGTTCATAAATAAATCTAGCACTATGTCAAAAGAAGTAGCATCGTTCAAGTAGTCTACAATCCATTTGATGTTGATATTGAATTTTGTTTTGAATCATTTATATTTAAAAATATATAAATTTACTTGAATAACGTGATCTTATTAATCTGAAATATGCTATCTTAATAATTCATGAGTAGTCTTAAGACTACTCAAGTGATTATCTCTTGATGAGTCACAATAGTAGTTTATCCAAACAAAAACCTTGTTATATTGGTAGGAAACTCTACAACAAGCTACAGAATTTTTAAAGTCTTCAAAATATAAAAGTTTTTGAAAAAAATATTAAATTGATAAAGCTTTCTATAGTGTACAAGAGCTCCTTTCACATAAAAATTGAGCCTCACCTCGACTAATTAATATAGTACCATATACTAGTGTATAAGATAGTATAATTGTTAATCTGACTTGTCTTTTACTCCTTAACTGGAGTCTCCAAGACGCAATGTACAAAAATAAATTGAAGTACTAAACATATTGCATCTAAGGTATGGATGATTAAATGGAACCTAGAACTGTAGGTCCAACTCATCAACCACCATCATCCAACTCATTACTCACGCACAGGTCTCAGACCTATGTAGGCTTCATCCTCAAAAAAAATACTTATATAAATAATGAAGTCACAGTCAACAATCAACACTAAGGTGAAAAATGATTTTTTTTAGTTCAAACTCAAACACCTGGTGACTGTACTCTTATAAAAAGGTTCCACAAATGAAGTTCCATTCCATCGGTTTTTGCTAAGGAGACGATACTCTTTCTAACAGTTTCAAACTTTTTGTCTTGTTGAAGCACTCATAGCACTCTTATTTTACGCTCAATCACTCACTCTCTTTCATTCTAAATCTCTCTTACCTCCATAGTCACACCCTCTCTTCCAGTACCTTTCTCCCTCACTCATTCATCCGCTCTCACTTTCTCAGTTCCTTTCTTCCTCACTCTCACAGTCCCTTTCTTCCACACTCTCTCTCTCTTTTTATCACTCATTCAAGCGTTCTCTCTTCCTCCCTCACTTTCGCTCTCTTACAGTTGCTCCTTCCCACAATGTCATTTTCACACCCTCGTTCATTTATTTTCTCTCTCACTCTCACTCTTTTTCGCTTTCTTTCGATCATTCACCACACGCACACTCTCTTTTAGTACACCTTGCAATGTAAACATGAACAAAACACACTCTCACTTCCGCTTTCTCTCTATTTTACTCTTTCTCTGTCTAACTCTTTCTCTATTTCTCTATTTCACTCTTTCTCTATTTCACTCTTTCTCTATCTAGCTCTTTCTCTTTCTCTTTCCACTCTTTCTCCATTTCACTCTTTCTCTATTTCTCTATTTTACTCTTTCTCTATTTCTCTATTTCTCTATTTCACTCTTTCTCTATTTAACTCTTTCTCTGTTTCACTCTTCCTCTATTTCACTCTTTCTCTATATCTAACTCTTTCTCTTTCTCTTTCCACTCTTTCTCCATTTCACTCTTTCTCTGTTTCACTCTTCCTCTATCTCACTCTTTCTCTATTTCCTCTTTCTTTATTTCACTCTTTCTCTGATTCACTCTTTCTCTATTTACTCTTTCTCTATCCCACTCTTTCTCTATTTCACTCTTTCTCTAGCTAACTCTTTCTCTATTTCACTCTCTCTCTTTTTATCTCTTTTTCTATCTTTCTCTTTTTCTATTTCACTCTTTCTCTATTTCACTCTTTCTTTATTTAGCTCTTTCTCTGATTCACTCTTTCTCTATTTACTCTTTCTCTATTCCACTCTTTTCTCTATTCCACTCTTTTCTCTATTTCGCTCTTTCTCTATTTAAATCTTTCTCTATTTCACTCTTTCTCTATATCTAACTCTTTCTCTATTTCACTTTTTCTCTATCTAACTCTTTTTCTATCTAACTCTTTCTCTACTTCACTCTTTCTCTATATCTAACTCTTTCTCTATTTCACTTTTTCTCTATCTAACTCTTTTTCTATCTAACTCTTTCTCTACTTCACTCTTTCTCTATATCTAACTCTTTCTCTATATCTAACTCTTTCTCTATTTCACTTTTTCTCTATCTAACTCTTTTTCTATCTAACTCTTTCTCTATTTCACTCTTTCTTTATTTAACTCTTTCTCTGATTCACTCTTTCTCTATTTACTCTTTCTCTATTCCACTCTTTTCTCTATCTAACTCTTTCTCTATTTCGCTCTTTCTCTATTTAAATCTTTCTCTATTTCACTCTTTCTCTATATCTAACTCTTTCTCTATTTCACTTTTTCTCTATCTAACTCTTTTTCTATCTAACTCTTTCTCTACTTCACTCTTTCTCTATATCTAACTCTTTCTCTATATCTAACTCTTTCTCTATTTCACTTTTTCTCTATCTAACTCTTTTTCTATCTAACTCTTTCTCTATTTCACTCTTTCTTTATTTAACTCTTTCTCTGATTCACTCTTTCTCTATTTACTCTTTCTCTATTCCACTCTTTTCTCTATCTAACTCTTTCTCTATTTCGCTCTTTCTCTATTTAAATCTTTCTCTATTTCACTCTTTCTCCATATCTAACTCTTTCTCTATTTCACTTTTTCTCTATCTAACTCTTTTTCTATCTAACTCTTTCTCTACTTCACTCTTTCTCTATCTAACTCTTTCTCTATTTCACTCTTTCTCTATCTAACACTTTATCTCATCCCTCCTTTCGCACACTCACATACACACACACACGCACGCGCGCGCACACACACACACACTTTTTTCTTAGTCTACCTTGCAATGTAAACATAAACAGTACAACTTATACTCAAGCAGCAGAACCCAGCCCAAGCCGATTCGAGCTTTCAAAAGTTTTCCCCGAGTCGTTTCCTTGGAAATGACTTTTCCAGTCTGAAACTTCAAAAACAAAAGCTTTTAGCGCTGCTCACTCCACGTGTGTAAACAACCTGACCCGACTGATAATTTCTGAATAAATAAATTACCGGTTATGTGATTGTGGGGTCGGGGACTACATTTTTTTTAGCCGTGTACGGTACTATTCAGCCGAATAATTCACTGGCTATTATTATGTTATGTGATTGTGGGCTCGGTGACTACAGGCTTTTTAACCGTGTACTTTTTAAGCGTGTTTTAAAAATTCATCCCACTTCTAATTTTTATAACCCTGTACTTTTGAGGTCTTTTGAGAACTGTATTTCATTTTAAAACTTTTTCACTCTTTTTTAAAACTTTTGTACCAGTTCCAGTTCAGTATTTAATGGAATAATGAGCATGATATTCATCCCTTGGAAGAGAACAGACATGAAAATACATGCTGCTTTAATAAAACTGTATTATTAACATAAATAATTATTGAAAATGAACTTTGATTGTAAACTCATTCACACCCAAATGAGTAAGTGTTGGAATTACTAGTAATGTTTATTTTCAAAAATTATGAAAATCATATTCTATATTCATTAATTACACCTATTCTATTATAAAAGTTAAGTTAGTAAATGTGTGTTGATAAAATGCTTATTTTCAAAAATTATTTTCATTTTATATTCATTAATTACATTTATTCTATTGAAAGTTATGTTAGTAAATGTATGTTGATAAATAAATAATTATCATTTTTGGTTGAATTTATCGATTCTTCATTTTATTTAATAGTTTTTTAAATAATTAATTTAATAATGTTTAATTATCGTTTAGTATGAGTCTTTGAGTGCTGTCACCATTATTTTCTATGTTATTAGAGTATGAAATATAATTACTGTAGTTTTCATATAAATTGGCAGCAGTTGGGTTCAGATGTAGTAAGTCCTCCCATCTGCTACACGCTGCCAAGTTATATGAATACTACAGTTCTATATTGAAAATATAATTAGCAAAATGTATACTTGTTACTACATATTACTACATGTTACTACAGGTGAGACAGAAGTATCACAAATAATTACCAATAATGAATTGTTCACAAATTCATGATTTAGAAAAAAATAAGTTTAAATAGCTGTGAACCTTTTCAAATCAGCTTCAATCTTGTAATTGTTTATTTATTTGTTCTGCTTGTTTAGAAACAAGTTTCATAAGTTGATAAGAACTTGAAATCTTATTCAATTGTAGAATTTTCGAAGGAGAACCTATTTTTATCTGCTATTATTCTGATTCTTTGGACACTCCGGAGTTCACATTAATTCAAGTTTCAAACAGGATAATCATTCATTTTATCAGTAGTGGATTATTTAAGTGAAAATTTTACTATAACTGATAAAAAAAAAATGATAATCTTATACAAAAACTGACACTGTACATCTATTTAAATCATGATTTTTACTCACTTATAATGAATGTACTGTAGGGATGTATTTCACTTCTATAAAGCCTCCAGGCTCAACCTCCTTAAAAGGTTGGGACATTGACCTCAAACATTTATTTCAAAAAAACTTGCTTAAAACTAAACCTCATGCCTAGGCTGATAAAGCTTCCCTTTAGAAATGAAATACATCTTTCCAGTAGTATAAGTTAGTTAAAATCATATATTAAATAGAAATACAGTGTCAGTTTTGATATTAGATTGTTCATCAAGTATTTAGTTATGAAAAACATCATAGAAAAATTATAATTAGTTGAGTCTGGTTTGACATGAATAAATGGGACTATTCTCTGATAAGGTATGCTGTCTATATTGATTAAATTGTACATTATATATTATGAAGGAGTTATTTTAGATTTAGTTTAATTGAGATCATTTGCTGAAACTAAAGTTTCTTGTTAATTCTTATTTCCCTCCTCAAGGAGCTTGTTCTTTTGGAAAAGTAGTTCCAAATTATTCTCTATATTATATATATTTTTACAGTGTCATTTATGATTCATATGTTATTAAATTATGTGTTGCAATAAGGAATGAATGGATAAAATAGAATAAATTGAATAAAATAGTTTTAGAAACATTTTAAGGCCTGCATTCTGTCACATCCTTTCTTTTTTTGGGAGGATGAAGCCCACGGGAGGACACCATTTGTACGACTGTCGTTTTGACCGACCTAGTAAACAAAGGTGGTTCAGTCACATCTAGCCAGGTTAGGTTAGGTTTGGTTATGCAGTTATGGCTGCGCTAGCAGTGGGTCGATGAAACTGTTAGGTCGTCCTAAAGGATACCACCCGAAGCCCACATAGGTCTGAGACTTGTTCGTGGGTAATGAGTGGGATGATGGTGATTGACGAGTTGGACCTATAGTTTAAGGTGGGTTATGAACCACCGGGAAGTGATTTTACAGCAGATTCTACTTGTCTTTTTGCTGGCCAATCTAATCGGACAAAGAGTGCCCAGGAGAACGTAGCCTATCTCTATCTGATTGAACAGATACCTGCTACGGCAGTAAAAATCCTTAATCAGTCTGTATACTTTGCATATGAATATATACCGCACTCACATATACTGCTTAATTTTAAGTCATTGCACTTAATGAGTTATTGATAACAGAAATAATCACCTGTGGAATTTTGAAGAGTCTGAGAAGATTAGCGACCTGGATGGAGGTAACACTCGATGCGGCTCCCACCACGCCCGATATCACCTTCCTCACTTGAGTCTTGTTGCAGTGCAGCTCTGAGTCGTCTATGTTGCTTATCGAACCTGAAAACACAATAAAAATAGAGTGATTAGTTTTAAAAAATAGATAGAATAAAATACAAGTTTATTTAAAAATTAATTATATAATGGAATTTTTGAAAAAAAAATAAGCAATATAAACAATATTAAAACAAAGATAGACAACCGACAGACTGTTCAAATGGTATCTCCCTCCAGCGGTCCACAAGTGTGCCTTCCTAAAGCCTGTATGTTTTCAAAAAATCTTTCAGTGAATGATATAATTTATTTTGTATTTTTTATTTAGTTTCTATATAAATTTAAGAACGATTCTACAACAAAAACCTAATTTCGATTTTTTTGGATTTGTTTCCTTTCTGCAGTTAGCGATTCATATAGCTCATATTGAATTTGTTTCTTTCGATTACTAATAGTTGTAAAACTTTGAAATGTTCTTTTGTTGTAAATTTATTTATTTGAGAATAAACTATCTATCTATCCACAGATGAAGAACAGCAAAGAAGATCAGAACGGATAAAAAGTACTGGACCATGCGGAAAGAGAACTTACAAACGACCTGAATTTGTTTGACTGAAGTGACCCAAATAAATTAATGAATTATGCAATTTTTGATTATTTGAAATTCAGTGGTTTTTGCTCAATGACATAGAGTAAGTAGAGCAAGCAGAGTAGTTGATAATTTCACTTTAGCTGACATCCAGAGCAGTTATAAATCTTTGAGATGTTTGTTACATCCATCCATTATTATTAATATTATTAATTCATTATTATTAGTTTGAAGTGACTGACAATTGAATAAACTGACAAATATACATAAACAGAATTTATTAATTTCGAATTCCTTTAATTGCCATTAGTTTATACTGAAGACTTCCACAATGGCGGATATTGACAACAGTATTGAATAGCTGATGGGAATCGACTAATGGCAATTAAACTTATGACAATTAAAGGAATTCGAAATTAATAAATTCTGTTTATGTATATTTGTCAGTTTATTCAATTGTCAGTCACTCCAAACTAACTTGTGAGATACGAGCCGATATGGCCAAGTTAAAAATGAATGCTGCTGTGCAGAAAGGTCTCCATGGTCTAGTGATTAAGGCGCCCGACCGGCAATTGGGAGGTCCGTGGTACTGATATTTTTGTACAGTAGCATTCGTCAATTTCCATCAGCTATTCAATACTGTTGTCAATATCCGCCATTGCGGAAGTCTTCAGTATAAACTAATGGCAATTAAAGGAATTCGAAATTAATAAATTCTTCTTCTTCTTCTTCTTATTATTATTATTATTATTATTATTATTATCATTATAATTATTATTATTATTATTATTACGATTATGATTATTATTATTATTATTATTATTATTATTATTATTATTATTATTATTATTATTATTATTATTATTATTATTTTTGGCGATAGAACTCCCGAAGAGGAAGACGCTAAGCAATCTATGATTCGTGATGCAGTATTTCATTTCTTGGGTTTATTCTTCTTTTCTGCCCAGTATTCTTTCATTCGTTGTGAAAATCTTTGTTTCCTTTCTTCATTCCATCGTGGTCGGTACTGTTTTTTTTTTGTTTTTTTTTTGTAGATTACGTCTTGGAGACTCCAGTTAGGTATATGCTATCTTAGTATGGGGTAATTCATCAAAACAAAATCTTGATAGTGTGTTTAAGATCCAAAAGAAAGCAGTTAGGTGTATAGAAAGAGAAAATAGATTGGATTCATGTAGGCCGTTGTTCAAGAGACTTGGTCTCCTAACTGTACCCTGCTTATATGTGTATGAAGCTACTTTATTAGTAAAAACGAATGATATTAACCAAAATCTTGATGTACATGATTATAATACAAGAAGCCGAGTAGATTATCACTTGGTGAGTCACAATAGTAGCTTATTGAAACAAAAACCTAGTTATATTGGTAGGAAATTCTACAATAAGCTACCGCAGTTTTTAAAGAGTCTTGAAAATATAGAAATATTTAAAAAACAATTGAAAAACTATTTAGTTGATAAAGCTTTTTATAGTGTACAAGAGTTCGTTCACATCAAAATTAAGCCTCACCTCAACTAATTGATATAGTAATTAATTATGGTATCTAGTGTATATGACTAATGTTAATCTGACTTGTCTTATACTCCTTAACTGGAGTCTCCAAGACGTAATCTACAAAAAAATGATGTGACTTAACCACCTTTGTTTACTAGGACGGTCAAAACGAAAATCGTACAAATGGTGTCCTCGGGTCCTCCATTACGGATTTCACTAGAACGGCAACAATTTGGAACACTAAATTTGGCTAAAAGCTTCCTCCAAACTCAATTCAGTGCACCTCGAAGCCCGATTTATTTTCTATTTATATACACGATTTTATTTATACACACATACACACACACATACGCCCCTAATTTCTGTTATTATATATAATATATTTATAATTGATTTTCAATCATTTCTACTATTAAATGTTCGAGTATAATTTAAAGTGTCAACTCTAAAGTCTACACAAGATGTAGCTCATTACCCGCGCACACAATTGAAGTAACTATGGTATCTAGTGTATGATATTGTTGATCTTACTTGTCTTATACTCCTTAACTGGAGTCTCCAAGACGTAATCTACAGAAAAAAAAAACATTTCTCAGACCTCATCCTTTGATAAAAGATTCACCAGTCTCTTTATATTCAGATTTATGTTGTTCTATCCACCATAATATGATAGCGACACTCTTTCATGCTTCTAAATGGCTTTTTCACAGCAGTTCAGTGAGTTTCGCCGGCGAGAAGAAATTGCTACAAATCCTTTTTGGCCCCAAGCCAAACGATATTCAATATAGCCAAGTGGCTGCTCTGCACCAGTTACACGGAGCCAAAAAGGTGAACTCACTCTGCTGATTGATTTATTATTCCAGCTGGAGTCTAGCTCCAGCTCCAGCTCCAGCTGGCCCTTCACAACTTTCGGATTTCTTCCTTTTTTCTTACTTCCGGCCGGATTCATTCATGTGAGAATGCAGAGGAAAGAGTACATCAATTTCATTTTCACACCAGTTTAGTTGCACACTTTTCCCAACGCACATGGCAGGAGTCGACTGATAAAATGGACAAATTTTCAGTTCTTTGAAAACTTTTGTTTCAGTTCGAATCTATGGTGTTCATGATGTTACAAGCTTTATTATCACTTTCCCGGCGGTTCGGAACCCACCTAAAATAGTAGGTCCAACATGTTCCCCGTAACATGGCACAACGGCGAGGTGGAACTACCCGTAAGGGTCTCCCCACCATTAAAAGCCATACGCTTATTATTATTATGATGAAATGTAATATCTATAAGAAACCAAAATCAATGGAAGTTCCCTTTAAATGTTCTCACTCAAAACTGGTTCAATTTATTACAAGTTTTCTATAAATATGAATAGAAAAATATATTTCATAAATTTTTATAAAAACTATATTTTATAAAATGATAAAATATTAGTAGAATTATTGATGGAAACAGAAGACACTTTCAAAAGTTGCATTTATTAACAACTCATGTAAAAGATAACACTGCTATTGGAATTAGTTTTTGTAGATTACGTCTTGGAGACTCCAGTTAAGGAGTATAAGACAAGTCAGATCAACAATATTATACACTAGATACCATAATTACTTCAATTAGTTGAGGTGAGGCTTAATTTTGATGTGAAAGGAACTCTTGTACACTATAAGAAGCTTTATCAACTATATATTTCTTCAATTGTTTTTTAAATATTTCTATATTTTCAAGACTCTTCAAAAACTGCGGTAGCTTGTTGTAGAATTTCCTACCAATATAACTAGGCTTTTGTTTGAATAAGCTACTATTGTGACTCACCAAGTGATAATCTCCTCGGCTTCTTGTATTATAATCATGTACTTCAAGATTTTGGTTAATATCATTCGTTTTTACATATAAAGTAGCTTCATACACATATAAGCAGGGTACAGTTAGGAGACCAAGTCTCTTGAACAACGGCCTACATGAATCTAATCTATTTACTCTTTCTATACACCTAACCGCTTTCTTTTGGATCTTAAACACCCTATCAAGATTTTGTTTTGATGAATTACCCCATACTAAGATAGCATACCTAATATGAGGGGGTGAGAAGCCAAGTGGTACAAGTGACATTTTTTAAAAAATTGAGATAAGTGCTGAAATGCATAGTTAAAGCTTAGGAAAACTTGGTGGCCAAGTGGTATATTTGAATCTATGACCAGTCCTGAGATCTAGCGGTAGAAAATACAATTAACAAGAAGTTTGTCAGCTGCTTGTAAAAGTTTGGTGGCCAGGTGATACAAGTGACACTTGTACCACTTGTGCTCCAAATCTTGGTAGGGGAAACACAATTTGGACGACGAAGTAAACACAAACCATTTACAAATTGTTAAAACAGATTAGATACTTTTAGATTAGATTAGATAAGAAACAGATAAGATTATTTAATTTAATTAGTTTAGTTTAGTTTAATTTACAGATGGTTAAAAAATGAGTGAAGTAATTGATTCGGATGATTCTGACGACCGTCCTAACCTCTTTGGTGGTAAGTAGCATTTAGCAAAAATTATCATTTTTTACACTGAAGTTTGCAACTTTTGAAGAAACTTTTAATATTAAAAATTAGTTGCAAACTATGCTATTTTGAAAAATTCTGAGTTGCAAACAAACTTTTTTCTCTAGTAAGTTGCAAAAATTTCCACTAAAATTTGTTGCAAATAAATAGGTGGGAAGTTGAAAATTATTATTGTAGTTGCAAACTGCTGTGTAATGTTAACTCTTGTTCTTGTTAGTACCTACCTGTTACATTTTATCACTACAATATTATTAATTTATCAAATCCAAGAAAAACAAGATAAGCTTATTGTTATTTTGTGAAATTGACAATACCTTGTGAGTATGGGATGGTACAAAATGCTGTGAACAGAGTTGTTCATAGCCTATAGATTTGCATAGAGGTGTATTTTTGTTTGTATTATTTTGAAATCTGTAGTATGTGAGCAACTCAATTTGTATGGGATGAACTAACTTTAACAGTTATCCATTGATAAAATAATATAATTCACTGTTCTTTTCTATAGTTTATAGACTCACATTTTGTCTTCAGAATTTTTTTAATTTAAATTACAAAACATGTCTCTGTTATCTTCAGCTGTTGTACAACAAAATTCCTCACCTATTGTTGTTTTTTTTTTTTTGTTTACAGAAGATGATATCAGCGACACAGACCCCACCTATGTACCAGACACCCAAGATGTTACCAGCAACGCAGACTCTGATTCTAGTGCCAATGATGAAGATGTTCAAGATGATGCACAAATTGGACGAAACAATCTGGCCAAACATCCTGGACGAAAAAAAACTCGTAGATATGAATTGTGGAAAAGGAACATTGCTCATAAAAACCGGAATGAAGGTAAAGCTTACACTGATAGAAAAGGAACACACCATAGGGAAAAGCAAGTGAGAGAATTCATTCACCAATGTAGATTTAGATGTAATGTGAATGTTTGTGAAGAAAAAAGGCAAGAACTTTTCAAACAATACTGGGAACTTGGGAATTGGGATCTCCAGACTGCATTTTTAAGCTCTTGCATTACAATAGAAGAACCTAGACGAAAGAAAAAAGAGGGAGAGGGATCAAGATCTTTGAGCTGCCAATTTCATTTCACTGGACAAAGAGTATGCAAACAATTCTTTCTCTGCACTCTTGATATCAGTAACAGAAGAGTGACAAGTTTAATTTCTAAGATGAAGTTGTCATCAACTGGAATTTTACCTAAGGATAAAAGGGGAAACATAAATCCAGGAAACAAGATTACTGAAGCCAAAATTGAGTTCGCCAAACAGCATATTAACTCTTTTCCAAGACACACAAGCCACTATTCACGCACTCATGCACCAAACAGAAAGTATCTGAGCCCAAATTTGAACATTACTAAGCTGTACATGCTTTACAAAGAGAGCTGCAATGAAAATGAGATGGAACCTGTCAAAGAAAGCTACTATCGCTATCTTTTCAACACACAGTTTAATTTGAGCTTTCGTAAACCACAGACTGATACATGTGTTACATGTGATAGACTACAAAACTTGATAGCGAATGGCACCGCACTTGAAGCACAAACAGCTTCCACTGAAAAAGAATTACATTTACGAAAAGCTGAATTAGCCAGACAGCAAATCAAGGAGGCTCAGAAAGCTGTTGAAAATGACTCCACGCATTTAGCAGTATGCTTTGATTTACAAAAAATGCTTCCCTCCCCTGTCCTTACATGTTCAAAAGTGTATTACTCACGTCAACTTTGGACATACAATTTTTGTGTCCACAATGTGGGAACTGGAAATTCTAATATGTTCATGTGGGATGAGTCCCAGGCTGCTAGGGGCTGTGAGGAGATGCTGTCTTGCCTCTTAAAGTTCGTGAAAACACTTCCTACTAGGGTGAAAAGACTGACAATGTTTAGTGACAATGCAGGGGGACAAAATAAAAGTCGTTTCACAGTCAAATTTTGGCTTTACATTGTGACTACAACACACATTGAACAAGTAGACCACAAATACTTGTTATCAGGCCATTCCTATAATGAATGTGATAGGAACTTTGGCATCATTGAAAGAGCTCGAAAAAGTTGTGGGACAGGGATATTTGTTCCTGAACACTGGATGGACATTGTTGCAAGATCCTCTAAAAGATTCATGGTGAACAACATGGAGAATCATGATTTTATTTCTCTAGACAGCTTGGAAAAATGTTATTTCCCAAATGTGAAAGGTATTAGAAAAATGCAATGGCTAAGGTTTCAGAAATCCAATCCTGACACTCTATTCTACAAGACCACCTTCAATCAAGACATGCCATTCTCAAGCTATGACATGAAACCAAAGGGAAAAGATGATCCAAGACCACGACTACCACAACAACTATGTTCTAAACCAAACACTCCCGGGATTAAGGCCGGCAAGTACAAGGATTTGCAAGAGCTACTTCAGTTCATCCCACTTGTGCACCACGCCTTCTACAAGAGACTGAAAGTTCAGCGAGTTCGTCATCAGCCACAAAGAGGACCACGTGACCGAAACACAGTTGAAGATGAGCCAAATGTTGATGTGTCAGACAATGAACCTGATCAAATTTTGGAGAGTGATTCAGACTGATAATTTTTTACTCCAAATTTGATCCAACTTTCAATAAATTGAGTGAAAATGTATTTTCAAACATATTTTTATAAGATTGTATTTTCTCAAGATTGTAATATCAAGTTGTATTCTCATACACTGTTTATATTATTATCAAATAAAATGAAATTTCAGCTCTTCTATATTAGCCAGAGGTGATCCTTATACAGTACTTAATTCAACTTATCCAATTCCTGAAAAACCCATCTCTGGCCTAACATGTGATCCAAACTCATGTTAGGCCAGAGATGTGTTTGTTAGGAATGGAATAGGTTAAATTGAGTACTGTATAAAAATACCCTCCAAAATAGTGACCACCAGCTAACATAAAAGTACCGAAATTTCATTACTAAGCATGAAATTTTCTCTTTTTGTCTTCTTGAAATTTGGGAGCCAAATGGTATAAGTGATCCCTTTTATCACTAAGCTCTGATAAAATCCATGAAGAAATTTAATTTTTGATGAGAGACTGTTTCATAAATCAAGTTATATATTAAATAATATAGCTGTGTAATTTTCAACATAATTCAGACATTGAATTTTCAAATAAAGTAATTCAACTTTAGAGGGCTTTTTCTCAAAACTTTTAAAGTGTCACTTGTACCACTTGGCTTCTCACCCCCTCATATGTGACAGTAAGAGCCCATGGTAAGCTGTAAAAAGTAACTTTTTGTCATTCAATCTAGCGAGCTGTCGCAGGACAAATACCTCAGATGAAATTTTACAACATATTTTCTCAATGTATGGAGTCCAGGTCAATCCAAGGGCGGATTAAAGGGGGGGGGGCGGAGGGGGCGACCGCCCCCTCCGAGGGCTTGCACATTTAAAAAAATAAACACACGCACACGGTAAAATTTTAATTGTCCGCCACATCTTTGACAGACGGAATATAACATGTCATCCCTCTTGCCTTATTTTCTATATTACCTGTACTTTATCTTTTATCTTTATCTTTTGTTATCTATATAATTATAATTCAATGAAGAATTAACAAATGACAGAGAATGAAGGAAATCTTATATCAAGTGAAATACTTTTGAATGAGATTAATCTCTTATAGAATAGGTAGGGGCATATACATCTCTGTTTGTATTTGACCTAGTACGTATCTATTGAAGAACTGGTATTATTAAGCATGAGAGAATGTTGAGAGTAATTTAAATATAATATATAGGTCTAAAAATCATCACGATCATGAATAAATTGCTTAGACTCAGTTCATTTCTTTGTGAATTTTGATAAAAAGTTAAGCTAGCAAAGCAATTTTTGTTGAAGATATATACAACAATTTCTATTCATTTCAGATGAATATACAGAAATAAACTATCATACTCTAGTTAGGGGAAATTTGATTGTTCTTAAACAGAAAAAAATATATTTCTTCTCCATTTTAAGTGCTAGAATGGTGTAAAATGCGGTTAAAGGCTACTAAATTTCCAAAATTGTTATTCCATATCAACCCCCCCCCCCCCCCGGACCGCCAGTATTTTTTTTTTTCAAGGATGAAGCCCACATAGGTCTGAGACCTGTGCGTGGGTAATGAGTTGGATGATGGTGATTTATGAGCTGGACCTACAGTTTTAGGTGGGTTCCGAACCACCGGGAAGTGATTTTCAGCAGAGAACAGTGTCTTTTTTGCTGGCCAATCTAATCGGTCACCGTTACAAACGGGACCTACGAGAACGCAGCTTATCTATCTGATTGAACAGATACCTGCTACGGCTCGCGGCTATCACTTCCCTGTATTTTTTCAGTATGTCGCCCCTCCCCATAAAAATGCATTAATCCGCCACTGGGTCAATCGTCTATCCAACATAACTCCTAGAAATGCAATTTTTTCTTCCTGGTCTAATTAATTATCGTTTACAAGCACGTTTATAGCCCTATCTTCATTTAAATTATGTTTGTTTTTGAACTGAAGGTATTGGCATTTTTTACTATTTATAGTTAATTTCAACTGATTTAAAAATTGGACAATGGACTGCACACCTACATGGGCACTTATTTCTAAATTATCTAGAATGGAATTGCTGAAAATGAGGGATGTATCGTCTGCAAATGACAGAGACTGCCCACTTTCTGATAGTTCACCTGATTAGAATAAATTGATTAGAACCTTATTTGGGGAAGAAATTTCAAAGTTTAACAAGAAAAGTTCTGTCGCTCCTCCCTCACAAACTTTAAAGAAAGTTTTGAAAGTTTGATTTCAATCCAAACTTTTTCAACACTCAAAAATAGCTTTGTTGCAATGAAGTAGCTTAGTTTGAATAAGCTACAATGTCTTTACGCACAACTGTATGCAAGGAGTGATTTATATTTTGAACTGTGGTTTAGAAAAGGGAAATAATTCTAAATATCAAAACTGACACTGTTTTTCTATTTAAATTTTGATTTTCACTTACTTTTACTGGAGGTTTTTTTTTATTGCTGATGATGCCCACATGAGTCCGAGACTTGTGTGTGGGTAATGAGGTGAATGGTTACACATAAATGCCTGACGGTGGAGCGGGATTCGAACCCACGACCACTTACACGACAGCAAGCTGAAGCTGCGACGCCCCAACTAACTGCGCTAAGCGACGAATTCATCTCACTTCTGAAGAGAAGCTTCATCAACCTGATAAAGTTAATCTTTGGAAGTGAAATGAATCCCTCTAGTTCCTCCAGTAAAAGTAAGTAAAAATCATAATTTAGATAGAAATACTGTGTCAGGTTTGATGTTAGAATTATTATTCATCAAGTATTTAGTCATGAAAAACATCACAGAAATAAATTCATTATTTCTAATTTATTACTCATTATGCACAATACATACATACAGAGTCTTTCGCATAGAGTTACCATGACGCTGTGGGCTTATTGTACTTACTAGAATATTGAAGAAAGATCATTTAAACAAAAGTCCAAAAATGCTTCGTTACAGAGATAAGATGGAGGAAGTAAGCAGCTAACGCCAACAATTTTACTCATTCAGAAATTTATAGTGCTCTCATTTCACCTGTGATTTGGTTTGATTCTGAGAAATATGAGCTGAAAAATGGAATAAAAAGTACGAAGTCGGTAACCACAGTAATTTTTCAAATATTAAACGAAATATGCAAAAATAATGGTCCAAAACATGTTTCGTATGTTTAAAGTGAATAAACTTTTAGTTTTCCCCACAAAACCTGTAGAGCATTTCATATTGATGTATAATGTAAAGTAATTCGATAAAAAACACACCCAGATGTCATATAAATAGGCTTTAATTAGATCAAAAAATATGTTTTCACGTTTGAAGTAGATAAACTTTGCCTATTGTACAATAAACTTGTATTTTTCTCTTACAAATCCTGTAGAGTTTGATTCTGATCAAAAAAAGACTAATAATTCAATAGCAAAAACACACATAGACGTCATGAATAGGTTTTGATTGAAGCAAAACACACTAATATTTTATAGCTTGCAATTTCTATATGGATTACATTTATTGAAAACCCAATTCTATGGGATTTAAGTGTGTTTTGACTATTGGATTACAAAACATTATTTCTTTTTAATCAAATTCTCTACATGCTTTATTATAAAAAACCTGCATGTCAGCTGAGATTTTAAGCAAGATCATTTACTTTAAGAAATGGAAAGCGCAATTTTAATGACATTTTTGCATGCTTTATCACATATCTCAAAAACTGATTTAGTTATGCACTTCTCACTTAATCAATGCGATTTTACATAGAATCTGTGCCAATTACAGGGGAAATTATTTTTTCTTTTTTTGTTATTGATTTATCAAGAGATTGTATTTTTATCTTTTCTTATTTGTAATATTTCTATCTAACAGTGCTTTGTAATGTTCTTTTGAAGTTATGTTATTAAGGCTCTTCATTGGTTGTGCTGTGAGCTTTTGAATCTATGCTAAATAAATGAATGAAATGATGGTGCAGAGTTCTGGGTGAGTGAATTGATCATTTATTACCTACGTTCCGCCATTTTTAACTCAGTAAGGAAAAATTTCCGAACTTATGTACTACAAACTTTTTTCATTATTTTGTTGAGTACAAGCCCACAAAGTATTAGTCACTCAATGTTATGCACTCTGTATATGTAGATATGTAAATTTTACATATAAATCACTCTTTGCATACAGAAGTACATTTCATTATTTACAGGGTTTCAATTTAAGGGAAGTTCCATGACTGTAAAGGAGATGAATTTATACAATTGGTGTCAGCAATTATCACAAACCACCAGCACATACTTCAAAGTTGTAATGCATAATATCACATGCATACATACCATGTAATACATACTATGTAAATAACGTATATATACATAATATTGTACAATGCATACTCACTCAGGGTCTTACAAATTTGTATTCTAGTGCAGATTCTATTCCGTTGTTATGAAAAGTGGAACTACCTAATAAACGGTGGTTCGTAACTCACCTAGTAGCTTATTCAAACAAAAACCTAGTTATATTGATAGGAAATTCTACAACAAGCTACCGCAGTTTTTGAATAGTCTTGAAAATATAGAAATATTTAAAAAACAATTGAAGAAATACTTAGTTGATAAAGCTTTTTATAGTGTACAAGAGTTCCTTTCACATCAAAATTAAGCCTCACCTCAACTAATTCAAGTAATTATGGTATCTAGTTTATAATATTGTTGATCTGACTTGTCTTATACTCCTTAACTGGAGTCTCCAAGACGTAATCTACAAAAAAAAACCTAAAACTGTAGGTCCCACTCATCAATCACCATCATCCAACTCAGTACACACGCACAAGTCTCAGACCCATTTGGGCTTCATCCTCAAAAAAATCCTTACCTGTTCAGAGTCTTTTAAACTTGCATTCTAGAACACATTTTTAACAATTATTATGAGGGGTGGAACTTTATACATTTTCTTCAAAATGTGTAGCAAAATGTTATCAGCCTGAAATCTGGGACACTCTTGTCAAGTGTACGAAATTTATTATCGTAATATTATCATGATTTGAATAAATTTCTCCAGAGGTGTTGCATCATGAATTATGAAACTGAGAGTACGTTGTCAAGCTGGGGAAATTTATAGCCGTGCCGTGAAGCACATTGATGCCATGGAACTTAATCCACCTAAAATTTCAACTTTCAATTTAAACTTAAACGTGGGTACACGATTTATTTAAGTGAATAACGTTGAATCTAAACTGTTCATTTATTGTTGTGATGAAGAGTAGTCACTGTTACATTCACAAAAATATTTAAATTTCTAGAAAAATCCATGTATTAAATTGCAGAATAACTCGCCTATTTTAACCCCCCCCCCCCCCCCAGTACGTGAGCAACCATATTTGAAAGGGGATTTCATCTCCACAGCCAGTACAGTACTTATATTTCAAAATAGTCTATAGATTTTATTTTTGTATAATATTGATTTTATTTATTGTATTTTAATATTTTTCACTTTTTGCATGTCTTGTATGTTCTGTATTTTATGAAGGGATAAATTCGATTGTGAAAGGCTAACAAATCAATAATATTATATTGTGGTTTAATAAGTCTTCCCCAATTGAATATTATTCGAAAAATGTATTATTGTAATATATAGTAGTCACAGTCACAAAAACTATTGGAGTTTGTAAAAATAAAAATCTATTAAATTGCAGAATAATTACCTATATTCTATGAAGGGAAGCAAATAAAAAAATGTAGTAACTCAATAGGATTTTCTCAATTTCACATTATTATAAGATTATATTGAATAGAACTGTGATATTATTGATAATTTTATTCATTTGAATTTATGTGGAGAGTTTAAAATAAGAATTAACATCATTAGAATTCTATCATTTGAAGATAGCCAGTTTCACAATTAAAATCCTAGATGTTAGTATGATATAATGACTCACATTTTCTATCGATTAACATAATATTATGAAGGCAATTATTTGTCATTTGTTAACGGCAGTAATTACTAGGAGAATCTTTAATTGGAATTTAAATCATTTATTTAAATTCATTATTTTATTTTAACATAGTCCAGTTTCCCAATTATTCCATTTTAAGATGAGAGTGAAACATTATTGCATACATTTATTATTGATTAATGTAATGATAGAAAGAAAAAATATAAGTCTATTATTATTAACTAGAGTTATAATTATAAGAAAAAATACTAGGAGAATCTTAAATTGGAATCAATATCGTTAGAGTTTTATCATTTTAAATCAATCGAATTCAAAGATGTAAGTAATTTAATATAGCTTGCATTTATTATTGATTTATATAGATAATATAAAGACCATTATTTTCTGGATTTCTTGTTCCATGACGAACTGCGTTGTTAATATTAACTTTTCATGTGAAATTTAACGACTTGCAGTCAAATATTTGTTAAGAATAAGTATAACTCAATTAATCTGTAGGCCGAGCGCTTTCGAATCTATGAGATCCATCTTCAGAGGCGTGGGTTCCTCGAAATGATAAAACTCTAGGATCCCACGCCTCTGAAGATGGATCTCATAGATTCGAAAGCGCTCGGCCTACAGATTAAGTGAGTTATACTTATTCTTAACAAATATTTGGCTGCAAGTCGTTAAATTTCACATGAAAAGTTAACCATTATTTTTCAAAATAAGTATAATGTTATATAATTTTATGAATTTATTTTTCTTTTGTGAGAAATATATTTATTATATTTATCATATATTTATTATAGTAATATATATATATATATATATATATATATATATATATATATATATAGCATATATTTATTATAGTAATGTTATATATTATTTCACTAGTTAGTTTAAGTTTTTTTTGAAAAATGATCAAATTTATCATTTGAAACTTGTGGTGATTTATTTAATTCTACTTTTTATTTCTTTTGCGTTTCAATTTTAGCAGAAAACGTCCAATCATAAAACAGCAGCTATTGTCCTGTTTGCCCTTGACGATGGTTCAGTTAAAATAATGGAAAGGGATTTTGCAAGCATGATGAATTATTGTATTGCAGTTTGTAAAATCTCAACTTTGCTAGAAGTTATGATGCAATACAAAACGTGACCAAACTAAGTTTGGAATTCCCATCAACTTTATTTCATCAACATTGGAAAGAGACCGGCGGAATTTGTATATTTCAGGATTAATGTACATTTCTAAGGGGACCTGGACAGTTGTATCTTCGCCAAATTCATCAACTTTGTGTAGGTACCTTTTTCTCATTTTCTCAGTAACTACTGAACCGATCTGGCTGAAAATTTCACTACAAGTTGCATGTGCTTTTTCATAATAATAGATATTCAGACGTTTAAAAATTCGTCATAATTTTTAGCTCTCACTGTACGAAGTACATTGTGGGAGAGCATTATGCGTAGGCTCTGTCTGTCCGTATGCATAAAACTTCAGAGCAAAAACTACAGGTACCAAATTTTCAGGAGGTAGTAGGCACCTCATAAGAAGAAAAAAGAAAAAAAAGTTTCTTTTATTAATTAATTAGGAGCCGTCTTCCTTTGTCCCAGGTCTCGGCTTCCCTTTCAAACAAAGATTTCTTCTCCTCTTTGTTATTTTCTGTGTACGACCCATATTTCAAAAATAAAAATAAATTAAATAGTTAAACAACAAAGATAAACTTTGAAACAACAACGATAAAAATAATTGTGTTGACACTTCACGTTCAGGTTCACTTACAAACGCAGATTGTTGATTGTTTAAATTTTTGTCGACTTTATTGTCGATCGAAGGGAAGGAAGTGATAGCCGAGTACCGTAGCAGGTATCTGTTCAATCAGAGATAAGCTACAAAACTCCTGCGGCCCTTTGTAACGGTGACCGATTGGATTGGCCAGCAAAAACGACTCCGTTCTCTGCTGTAAAATCACTTCCCGGTGGTTCGGAACCCACCTAAAACTGTAGGTCCAACTCATCAATCATCATCATCATCCAACTCATTACCCACGCACAGGTCTCAGACCTATGTGAGCTTCATCACATAAAAAAAAACTTTCAAATAGAATTAATTCATACAAAAATCTATACCAAACATATCAAGCGCGTATTTCGAAATTATTGACATCAAAACTTCCAGCGCTCCGCAAACTCAAACGAAATATTTTGGCTACAAGACACTGTCAGCTATTTAGAAAGTTAAAAATGTTTGTATGTTTTTCCAAAATGTCCGGAAAATAATTTAGTTTAATTTAACTCGCCAAACAACCAGATAACTTGACCGAACTAACATAACCTAGAATACGTGTTTGTTGTTTTTAGGTACTGAATTGAAATTCAGATTGATTTCAAAATGTATAGGTTAGCTGATGTAACTAATGCATGTCATTCATTTCGAAGAAATCCTGAGTTCTGATTGGTCCGACTCCTATACTTGAAAATGACAATATATAGTGTTAAAATATGCAACTAGTTTGATAATCCATTGAATAAAGTAAGCCGCATTGACATTGCTTGATGTTGACTTTTCAACGTAGCCGTGGATAAACCTCTTTTTAAATTTCAACGCAACACGTTCATTTCAACAGACTATTGAGCTTATAACCAGTAATCACAAGGCCATTAAGCTTTCACTCAGGCTGTCGCTATCAATTAGGGAGGAACACGCTGTAAGCTTCTCATTCAAATTCCCGACCCTTTAAGAGAGAGACTTGTGCATAACGTTTTTACAAGGTTTCACATCATAGTTGATAGAGAAAAGGCGAGGAAAGAGGGAGGAGGATGTGTGGGAGAGAGGGATGAGAGAGAAAAGTGTGAGAGAGATAGAACGAGAAAGAGGGTGTTAGCGTGAGAAAGTTAGAGAAAGAGAGCCGGAGTCAGAGACTAAAACTTTTCCGCTCAACAAATGGATGAAACTCTGTAATGAATCGGGGTTTCCCTCCTCCCCTGAACCCTTGGGGGAGTCAACACCCCACACATGACAACAAAACCCAACCTAACTGCTAACCTCAACACCAACCCCCCCCCCCCCCACAAACAAGTCTGAAAAGCATCCAAACTTTGCTGTCCCCTACACAATAGCCTACAACGTGCAACGTGTCAGATCCCAGCAAACATGACAAATTAGAATGAAGCGACTACCCCGTATAATAGCACAGATGTAGATGTAGTTCAGGTTTCTTTGTGTATACTATATGAGCAGCGTACCGTATACACAGACTGTTGTATAATGATGCTATACGTCACAACCATTAAAAGCACAAGCTACGTCATAATTTATGCCAAGAACATGATCCAATTAGTCTGTTCTTTATGAATTTATGACTAAATTAGCTTCTTTTTTTGTGCGAATTTATAACTCTGGCGCCAAGCGTGAGCCAGCTAGGATACTCCATATTATTATTATTATTTTCTCTATTTTTCACATTCTATTTGAATGGGCTCTTCTCATAAAATACAGGCATATGTGCCAGGTATTCTACAAGCTATTGTGAAAGCGATTTTCTTACAATGTGGCAAGTATTAAGAGTATGACTGACTTTTGGATTGCCGCTATCAAACAATTCATACGCAGCTCTTTCAGACCACTTGTCAAAGCCCTTGGGACAACTCCAGTCGCCGCCATGACAACTGGGACAATTCTTACAGAGTCTAGATGGAATAATGCCTTCAATTCTTCAGCTAAAGCTGCATATTTATTGATTTTTTCAGCTTGAGTTGTTCTCATGTTGTGATTGAGTGGAATTGCCACATCAATCGGGAAGGCACACTTCTTTTGTTTGTCCATAATCATCACATCTGGCCTGTTGGCCATCACTGTCAAGTCAGTTCTGATTGGCCGGTCCCAGTATATTTTGGCTCTATTATTTTCAAGTAACGGAGCTGGAAGATAGACATAGTATGGGCACTCCTCTTCCACAAAACCATACTGTAAGGCTAATCTCTGATGGATGATTATTATTATTATTATTATTATTATTATAAGCCGATACCGTAATACAAACTAAAACAGATACAACACAAGACACACACATTATAGAATACCAGATTATTATACAGAAATAGGGAAAGCAGTACCCGAATACTTTGTACCACAAATCCTGAACAGTATCCCTAACCATCTTAAAAACCTACAAACATATTCCGCAGTAAAACATGAAATCAAAACTTATTATATTACTGAGAAAGGATAACATATTCATCACAGAGGAATAGGATATTGATTATTCATCATATAAAATCCATAATAAAAACCTGATTAAATTTAAAACTTAGCAAATCACCCCAATACAAGCTAAACTTCTGGGGTTGCCACCACTAGAATTATTATCATAATAACTATTTATATATTGAATTTTGTTAAATTGTTGTATATTATTTATTAATTGCATGTACTGCTATTTACATTCAATAAAGCTTATTAAAAAAAAAAAAATTATTGTTATTATCATCATTATTGTTATTATTATTTTTATTTTTATTGTTATTACTATTATTATTATTAGCCGTAGAGCTCCCGAAGTGGAAGACGCTGAGCAAAATGATGATCACTTATTGGACTTGGTGGTGTTCCTCCTGTTCGCCGACCAGCTTTTCATTTTCTGAGAAAAAGCAGCTTTTCTTTCTTCACTCCATCTTGTTCCAACTCTTGGAGCTTTAACCTCTGGAATAATTTCCCATTTATTAATTATTTTTGTTCTAAAGTTATTTCGATTGGAAATGTCATTATCAGTAATTTTTGCCAGAACTAGATCTTTTCTAACATTTTGAATCCATTGGCAAGCGAAGCTACATATTTTACCAATTATTTTGTAATTCTATGATCAGAAAGCCTCATGATATGACCATAAAATTTAAGGCGTCTTTTTCTCATGTCTGTTGCTATATTTGAATGTTCTTCAACTATGCTATTTTTCTGTAATCTATAACCGTTTTCAGTTAATCTTGATCTATTATTAATATTATTGTTTTGCTTTTCCATCACATTTTCTGTGAGTTTTCCAATCAAATTCACCATGTGGCAAGACTTAAATTAATTTTATACGGGAATGTTCAGGAAAGCCCTTATTATTATTATTATTATTATTATTATTATTATTGATACAGTGCTGAGAGTACTACTGCCCTCTGCATTGTGCATTTTGTGCTTTTTGACACTCCCAACTGACTCAAATTTGCTGACACCTTTGTTGTAATCAGTCCAACCGCAGAAATAATGACAGACATGATTGACACCTTTACTTGTTGCCAGATATCCTTAATCTCAGCAGCCAGGGGGAAATACTTGGAGATTATTATTATTATTATTATTATTATTCTCAGTGTAGTACTGATCCAAGTAGTGGCAGCATGGTATGCCTACATCTATTAAAATAGTTTCCCTCGTCTGCTTATTCATTAGGATTATATCTGGCCTATTATTTGCAATTGTCCTATCTGTCAATACTGATCTGTCTCAATACTACTGGTCACGACCATAAGGGGTACATGTATGTTACTTAATTAGAGAACTTTATTAGGAATACTGCAGAACGTAATGAGGTTGAATTGAAATGGTTTGAATAATATCTTTATCTACGACCATGTCATAATGTATACATTACAGTTTCACAATTGATGCCAAAACAGCTGTCTTTTCGAAATGCTTTTTGAAACCCGTTGCATAATGAGCTCATTATAGTACAGGTTCTACATTGTAACACGGGTTCTAGACCAATCAGAAGCATTTTTTATGGAATCAATATCGTAATTCAATATTGTGAAACTATCAGCTGATTTGATCAAACTGCTACACCAGCTGCTTTAACCTAACAATCTACTATAACTTCTCGTATTTGAAATGAGAGGTTAGGTATCTCTGACAGCCACAGGTAAAATTAAATTGTTTTAATTAAATGTATACTAGTGGTCGTAGATAAAAAAAAATAGTGTATGCAACGATTTTATTGGACATTAAAGCACTCGTGAAATATTTATAACACTCGCATTCGCTCGTGTTGTAACTTACATCTAACTCTTGCCTTAATAAGGGTCAAAAGAAAATCGTTGCATGAACTACTATATTGGGAGAAAACAATATTTAGAACTAACTAAAGTAGCTGGTAATAGTATAGTAAGGTGAGGAGTAGAGTAGAATATTGTGCAGTGATTTGGAGTCCATATCAGGGTGCATTGTATCGAGCGCATACAAAATAAATTCCTCAGATTTTTATTTTATAAAAAGTCGGATATTCATGACCATACGACTATTCTATGAGGAGATTGAGATTTAGATTTCAGATCATGTCATTAAAAAAAAAGACGAGATTACATTTCACTAAATGATAAGCTCTTGAATAATCATTTGGATATTCCAAACATTATTCAATATTTCAGTTTTTTTGTTCTATCTAATAGGCCAAGATTGAATGTGCTTTTTGCCTTGGATAAAGTAAACACAGGTCACCATGCGAATTGCTTCTTTCAAAAAACTGTGCGATTGTACAATAGATTTGATCCAGTTCTAGACCCCTTCTCAGATAGTTTGTGCAGTTTTAGTAGAAAATGTTTTCAAGCTCTGGAATTTTAGATGCAGACCATAAATTATATGTTTTCTTCTTTCCTCTACTTTCCTCTTCTTTGTTTCTAGCTGTTCTATTATTTCATTGTTTAAAGTTAATTAATACTTAGGATTATTCTTCTTTATACTTTTATTTCATGCCGTTCTCTTATTGTATTTATTTTGACTTATTTCTTTGTTAGCTTAGCGTTTAAATTTTTGTTTTGTGATTTTCTTGTTTGTTTTTAGTCAATCTAATGTTTTCAATGAGGTTTGTTTTGGCGTTAGCTGCAAGCCTCTATTGCTTGTATTTTTTTAAGTATGTATTATGATAGATAAATAAATAAATAAATAAACAATAACTCTAATAAATTAGAGGTCCAAGTTGGAGTGCCTCAGGGTCAATATTAGGTCCATTGATATTTTTTTCTGTTATTTGTCAACCGTTTGCCTGAAGAATTAATTTAAAAAAAATACATTCTACAGTTTACCATTAATACCGCTTTCTATGGTTAATTAAGTCCTTCCTTGGAAATATTATGCTGCCAAATGTGATCGAAATCACATTTACAGCTCCTTTACCTAAATTTTCAATCCCTTCAACAACAGCCTTTGTAGCCGCCCTAGAACAGTCTGGTAAGTTAATAACAGTATGCATTGCCATACACCAAAACTGAATTAGTGAACAAAGATTTCCCGATCTTATTCACCTGGTGGAGTAAAATTCTAAAGGAAATTCAAGTTGGGCTTTTCCGGTGCTCCACCTATCCATTTCCTCCAAGTTTTAAGACTTTCCACGCGTATTTATTATCTACTAAAGTTTTACCAACCTAAATGCTTTTCGAAGACAATAAGTCGTACAAAACACGGTCGTTCGTCAAAATAGGACGCTACAAAGTTTAGATTGAATAAACTGTGTGGCGTGCAGGTATTGTTTCAGCGTAACGAATTTACGTTTTGCAACAAAGTAAACTCTTGTCTCTCCAATGCCTCAAAATCCATTGCCATGCTGGTTGCCCACTTGGCCCGGCTCGCAGCTCAGCTTATCAAAATAATAAGTTGAATTGAATCTGCGTTTCCAAAGTTTAGTACCTCCAATGTCAGCTCTCCATATTTAACTCTCTCAACTATTTCTCTCTTTCTCGGCCGCTTTCACACTCGTTTTCTTTCTCTCTTCTTTGTCAGTAGATTTTAGATCGATATTGAAGAACTCCATAATATGTTTTATAACATATGTTTTTGACATGATGTTTTCTAATATGATGTTTTCTTAATAAAAACATTTTGTTAGAAATGTGACTAGTGACAAGTATCACCCATTTATATTTTTCTTTCTTTACCTCCTTTTGTTTATCTCACCCTCTCTCTCGTTTCATCTTTACCTTTTCTATCTACCTCTCGCTCTTCTTTATCTCTTTTTTTCTCCTTTATCAATCAATCAATCATCAGTCTTTTAAATGATCTTTCTTTTCTCTTACGTTTCCCCTTTCTCTTCCAATCACTCTCTCTTTCATGAATTACAATCACTCTCTCTCTCAATAAATTTACAATTAAACTTTGTAAATTTACGTAAATAAAGTAATTTTATCTCATCTTTTCTTATTTCTTTCTGTGTTTTTTCTTTCCCTTATTCTCTATCTCTTTTTTCACTTTCTTTCTATTTCTCCTTCTCTTCTGCATTTTGTTTTATGGAATGAAGCCCAAATATGTCTGAGACTTGTGCATGGGTGATAAGTTGGATGATGGTGATTGATGAATTGAACGTACAGTTTTACGTGTGTTCCGAACAACTTAATCTGTTCTTCTGTTTATTTTTTCTCTTTCCTTTATCATCTGTTTTTCTCTTACTCTTTCTCTTCCTCATTCTCTTATTTCTTCTCTGTTCCTCTTTCTTTTTCTTCCCCTTTCATCCTCTTTCTCTATTAATCTCTTTTTCCTCCACCTCTTTTTCTATATTTATTACTGTGTTACTAAATTTCTCACTTACCTTCTCTCTTTCTCTTTCTTTCCACTTCCACTTTATCTTTTCCTCTTTTACTTTCTTTTTCTTGTTTTCTTTCTCTTTCTTATTCTCTCTCCCTTTCTCTTATCTTTTTCATTCTAATTCTCTTTCTCTTTCACATTTTCTTTTTCTTTTTCTTTTTTCTCTTTTTTTTCTTTCTTTTTTTTTCTTTCTTTTTCTTTTTCTATTTTTCATTTCTTTTTCTTTTACTTTTTCTTTTTCTTTTCTTTTTCTTTTTCTTTTTCTTTTTCTTTTTCTTTTTCATTCTCATTCTCATTCTCATTCTCTCTCTCTTCATATTTCTTGTTCTAATACCTTTTTCTCACTCTCTTCCTCTTCCGTTTCCTCTTTCTCTTCCTCTTCCGTTTCCTCTTTCTCTTCTTCTTCCTCTTTATTTTTCTTCCTGCCTCTTTCTCTTTGTTCCTTTTTCATTTTCTTTCTTCCTCTTTCTGTATCTCTTCTTTGTTTTTCTCTTGTTTCTCCTGTCTCATTCTCTTTTTCTCCATTCGCTTCTTTCTCTGATTACCTGTTTTCATCTTATCTTCTCTCTCTTCCATTCTCTCCTTCTCTATTTCTCGTTTTTCTTCTCTCCTTCTCTTTCTCTCTTCCTCTCTTCATCCCTTCCTATTTTTCTATCTCGTCCTCTTTTCATGGTCTTTCTCTCTCTCTTTCTCTTTCCCTTTCTCACCCACTTCCTCATTCTCACTCTCTCTCTCTTTTCTTTTATCTTACTCTTCCCCCCCCCCGCCAAAATTCTCTACCTCATCTTAACAATACTTACTACTCATATTCGTACAGATTATTCGAAACTGAACAACGCTGTTCAGTTGAATGGAAATTTCGATAACAACTCCCACAGTTCGGTTACTAATGCATACACACACACATTCTATTATACAACTTGAGAATTAATAATACATAAATATATGTACACATATTATATAATATATATTTACTGCTCCTAACTTGAGAAATGGTGTAGACTGTAGCCTAAACTTAGCCTGGGAAATAATACATATAACTTTGGAAATCAAGTTTCAAATAACTAACTTCTGTAATTTATTGCAAACTTCCGCCAATTGTTTTACAAATTTGATTGTGTTGATTAAGATTGATTTGTGGTTTCAACTTTGAGTGGAATATTCTCAACTATTAGTAGTTAAACTCTAATTAAGTTTGAATAACCAATATTCTTCAAGCTTTGGCAAATACTACATACAATACCAACTTTGAGTGGTTCAATTCTAATATTGGGTTAAAATAACGTTTGTTTTTCAAGCTTTGGGGAATAATGCACCAATATACTCAGTGAGCCTATATATAGTAATATTATATATATTATCGTGTGACCTGGCTGGCTCAGGTCTGGTGTCAGAGTTATCAGGTCGCACCTGAATAAGTTCAGGGCCTCTGACGTGACTTAACGACTGTTTTTTAGGCAGCCTGGACCGACAGCTTAACGTGTCCTCCGAAACACGGGAGTGGCCCGACGTAAAAACTTTCGGTCAGAACTGGGATCGAACGCGGGACCTTTGGGCTAGCAAACCAGCACTCAACCCACTCGGCTACGGCCACTCCGTGCCTATATATAGTGAATAATTACTACTTGGAAAATAGGATTTAATTCATCAGGTAGCACTCACGATTGTAGACTTTAATAATTTGTTTTACAATAATGTAGGGGATGCAATTAAGAAAATGCGTCTCCACCACTTGTAACGTATTGTAATTAAATTATCAAAATTGCTGATTTTAAAATCAGTTCCCAGATAGGAAGAAAATGTACAAATGATGGGAGATGCGTTGCTGTAGATGGTAGAGCAAAAATATTTATTTGAAACAAATGTTTTTTAAAGATTATTTGGTTATCAAATAAAGTGGCATACAGAATTAAAAATATAACACATGATTTATTAATATAATTTTAAAACAAGAAACTGCTGCAATATTCTATGTCTTTACTGTAAAAAACAAACTGTCTTTAAAATATATCATAATTATTATTAGATTATGTTTTCTTGTTCTTCTTTCAATAATTTAATTGAATTTCTTGAGGATTTGCCTTTTTGAAATTTTATACCTTGTTTATCGTAATTTAATAAAACATTATACTCATTAAAACAAAAAATAATTTCCTAACGATACCAGACCATTTCCCTTGTCAGCAGGAGACGATGCACAAACACAACTGACTGTCAAAGATGAAAAATTAAAATCTGCTGTATTAATTGCTGGCTGGTGGGGGGCTGGATAGCTCCACCACTCTCGCACACTTCTCTTCACACACAGTCAGCACAAAATGGCGTTCTGCCGTTATTTAGCAATTAATAAATTAAATTTTATAATTTTAAATTTTTTGTGTCTGGGGAGACTGTCAAACCTTATGGTTTATTACAATAATTATATTTTTATTTGATTAGGGTTGATTGGTCTATCCAATTCGAAAAAAGCTTGAAAAGATTGAGTTTTCAAGCATTGAGTTTCGATATATGAACACGGGGTAGATGATAGGGTTTATCGATACAAATATATAATAGATAAATTGGATCGTCGAATTTTTCCCAGGATTAAACCCTCTCATATCGTTTTAATGCTAGTTAAAAAAAAAAACACTCAAATCATACACTTCAATAATCAGGGAAAAATTGGGCCATCTAAAAAAGACGGTGAAAATTAAAAAAAAAATTAATATATTCATCGCTTGATCTAGAATTAAGGAGCATTTATGCTAAAATTCATGACAATAAATTGGTTAATGCGATTGTCCGAAATCGCGTAACAGACAAACAGACAGTCAGACAGACACACAGACAGACACAGACACAGACACAAACACAGACAGACATACACACAATTACACAGACAGATGATATGCCAAGCGATCGAGTTATTACTGAGATCTCACTACGTTCGGTCAATAAATAGGCCTCGTAATCAGCTGATGGATGAGGTGATTCTGGTATTTACCTCTTTCGTTATGCATCATGGATGGAGGAATGTTGAAAATTAAAGCAGAATGAACTGTCTATTGAAAGTGCTCTACTAGAGAAATAAATCTAGACTCTTGTTACACGTGTGAAAGACACCCTAGCTAGATTGAGTAGTAGACTAAAGTAATCTAGAAGAGCGCTCTATCTCAAGCAGTGTCTTTGTTTAGACACATCTGACAGTAAAGTGAATCGCGAGAAGGGAGGATATTATTTCATTAGACATAAATCTCATTAACCGGATATTGTGATGCTAGTCTACCTACTTGACACTGCTCACAAAGGAAATAGAATGGTAGCACATTCATCAAGAATATGACTTCAGTCTCCTCTTAGACAATCTAGGCAACGTGGGAGGGGATTGAATATGAGGAGGGGTTGAGAGGAAATTGGAAGGAGGGGAGGAGAAGATGGAAATGCTTGACTGGGCGGGGAAGGGTGGATTGATCGAAGAGTGGGAGTGAGGTAATGCTTACTCAAGATCATCAATCTATTGTTTGAATTATGATGCTTTTCAGGTCATTATCATAGAGGTAGGGAATACTGTATAATATTACCCTTAAATTATTATTATTATTATTATTATTATTATTATTATTATTATTATTATTGTTACTATTATTATTGTTTTTATTATAATTATAATTATTTTTTTTTTAATTTTCTTCTCTTGGTACGCGCCTGACAAAAAATATCTAGCCATGTAAGACATGAATCCTTTTTGATAAGAGTGATGTCTATAAAATTCTCATTAAACTTGACAATAATATCCATTTTAACTGGTTATTTATAAAATTTGAAGTTGATGATAGATTGTAGACAATTTTGATAATTTGATAATTGATAATCAATTTTCATTCTGATGATCAATCACCAAGCTTGATTGCTTAGAGTACATGACACTGATTACTCGAATATGATTTTGACACTTTTTTGAAAGCATGTCAATCTGTAAGTAGCTTGTCATAAGGATAATCAGTTTCTGGAGAACATAATTATTATTGATAACAACACTTCCATTGAAAGCAAACCCCCACCCATCTTGACGCTATATAGTAATTAAAATTAATGATATCGTGACACGCTACACTTCCTACAGAATCATCTTTCGATACAAAGGGGTGTCTGACGCAGAAGGTGAAAAGGCAAGGTCTGGTGGAAGAAGAACAAGGAAAATAAAGAAAAGATAACTGGATAGGAAGGTTGAGGAAACAAAAGACAGAGGATGAAGAAGGAAAAGGAAGATAAGGAAGGATGAAGAGAAGAGAAAGAGAAAACAATGAAGCAGGAGGGAATGAGAAGAATGAGGATGAGGGAACGAGGAGAATGATGAGTAGGAGAAGATGTTGAAGAAGAAAGGAAAGAGAAGACAGGAAAGAGAATGATGTTGATGATGAGAAAGAGAAGGAGGAGTTGGTAGAGGAGGATGAGGAGGAAGAAGATGGGGTTGAGAAGGAGGAGGAGAAGAAGTAGACGAGGGGAAGGATGAGGAGGAGGAGGAGGAGGAAGAGGATGAGGAGGAGGAGGTGACGGCGAAGGAGGAGAAGTACGAGGAGGAGAAGGAGGAGAAGAAGAAAACGAAGAATGTGAAGAAAAAGGGGAAGAGAAACAGAAAAGAAGAAAACTAAACAAAACGAGAAAATAACGTTGAAGCAGAGAAGGGAAGAAAAAATGATGAAATAGGGAAAAGAAGGTCAAAATAAATAAATACGTGAAAAAAAACAAAAGGAAGTGGAGGTTTAAAGAGGAAAATAAGATGAAAATAATCATAAAGTAAGAGAAGGACAATGAAAGAGGAGAGAAAAAGAGACAAGAACAAGAAGAAAAATGAGGGGGAAGTAGATTGGGAAAAAATGGAGGAGGTTGGTAGAAGGAATGGTAGAAGAATAGGAAAAATAAGTGAGAAAGCAAACGAAGAAGTGGAAAAAAGAAGAAGATGATGAAGATAGAGAAAGATGAGGTGAGTAGAGAGAAATCATCAGAAAAAGGAAAAGGTGAGGGAAGGGAAAAGTGAGGGAAGAAGTGGTGAGGTGAAGAGGTGAAGAGGAAATGAAGTAGGAGAGGATGATGTTGAAGAAGAAGGGGAAGACAGCTGTCAAAAAAAAGAGAATAAGAGTGATAGAGGAATCCTTCCTTCTGCAGGGATAAAGGAAAAAGCGGTCTGCAATAATAATTTTCTGAAGAGTGATGAAGAGTGCGTACTCACCACAAGAGAGAAAGAGAGCATGAGCACTTCAATGCACATCAGACTTCTAGAAAATGATGACAAGACTTATCCGAGTCACTGTAATTCTGGGAAGCTCCAGTCAGAAAATAGGCTTGATTCGCTTTGTGACACGTCACAGGATGTTGTGGGGAGAGAAAGCAAGAGGGACTGCTAGATATAGAGGGAGAGTGAGTGAATGATAGAGCATGGGAGTGAGAGGGACGAGTGGGTGTGAGAAAGAGAGTATGAGACAGACAGAGATTAGATTAGATTACTTTATTCATGGTAAATTTACAACTTTTTTTCAAATGTCTACTTATATAAAAATTTTTAACATCACATAGAAAGTAGACCTGGTCGATACTATTCACATTTTGTTGGAAACATTAAAAGTGATCTAATTGGGTAGAGCTAATGAAATAAAATTCTAATGATGCATTTACATGAGAAGGCGAAGTTTGGACAAAAATTCGTCCATTCGAGCACTTAACCTTAAGAACATTTGGCTTTCGTTATTTTTAAATTCAGAAAAATATTGAGTTAATTCAATTGACTTCAATTAAAGAGAGTGATTGATTGATTAATTGCCTTTATTAAGGGTGGAGCTAGGAATCCTGGTCCTCTCTTACACTCAACCCCATAGAGTGAGATAGAGTGATAGTGAGGGATAGTATTAAAGAGTGAGTTAGAGTAAGCGAGATTGATTGATTGATTACTTTATTCATACAAATATTAATTCGACAGTTACAAGTAAAATATACAATAACTAGGGATCGCCTAGTATTATTACGTAAGAAATTATCAGTCATCCATTTCTTAAACCGTTTATCTATATAATTATAAAAACATGAAATTACGATTGAAAATGGTATTAATATGGTATATAAAAAACTTAATGATACATTTGCATGAAAAGGCGAAGTTAGAGAAGGTGTCCCTCTCTTACCTATAACCTAGAGAGAGATAAGATAATATCAAATTACTTTATTTACGTAAATTCACAAAATGTAATTGTGACTTATTGAAAAGCATATTATTAATAACACAAAATATTGTATATGAGAAAAAGTTTTGAGATTTTATGTGAAGCATTTACGTAATAAGGGCGAAGTCTGGACAAAAATTCGTCCATTCAAACTTAACCTTGATAACTTCGAACTGCGAGACTATTTATAATTAGTAATAATAGAATAAAATTTATACACAAATTGAAAAAAATAGAAGTGATTGAGCATAATTAATATTGAGTTTTTGTTTATATTTCCTGAACAATACAGATGGAATATTATTTACAAAATGAAAGATGAAGGTTGTCATGCTTGTGCTCTATGGTTGAAAAGATGCAGTCATTCTGTCCAAAAGATGCCTCTTCAATGACGAGGTGAAGCCCGCTCGACTCTCAATGCACCTAATGGAATTAGGAAGTGCGTCCCAAGCCCAACAAGCACTTACAACAAAAGATTGAGTATAGATTGGAGTACGGTGGTTCCAGTGGCGGATCCAGGATTGAGTCAAGGGGGGGGGGGCTAATGGGGTTGGGGGGGTTCACTTTGAAAAAAATCATCATGCATTATTGATTACTTGATTACTCACTTAGACTTACTTACTTTTATTTGTTTATTTACTTTTTGATTGATTTTGAAACATCTGTTTAAATAGAGGTCCAGTTCGATAAACACATTCATCTTGGTTTTGTCTGGCTGAAGTGTTGTAAAACCTTTTCTATTTCTCTGTTCCTTTCTTTGTGAATATGGATCAGTGCAATCCCGTTTAACCGATCTTCTGTCATAGTTGACCTAAGGTACGTTTTGAAGAAAAGCTTCTTTTGGTTGAAGCGGTTGCCACCGGCAAAGTTGCAAATATTTGTAATAAAATTACAACGTTTGGGAAAAGGTCGCTATTGCATTTAGATAGAGCAACTTCACAGCACTGTGGAAGATCCTTGGAACTTGTTGATTTCCAATGTTCCCGCCAATGTTGAAATTCTGCCAATAGCTCCAAAGTTGTTGTAGAAATGTCTTCGCAGTAGATATTTGCTGCTTTAACTACCTCATCAACACTAACTTTTGTGAAATTTGATGGGATCAGTCCCTCTAGATGTGCAGCTTCATGTACTGAGCTAAATCTAGTTTGCAGCTCAGAAATAATGTGATCCAAGAATGGTATATATACTGTCAATCAGGGTTTTTTTCATCCGGAACGCTCCAGAATGGCGTTCCGGTACCTTTTTGCTAGGCTTTCTGAATATCTTATTAATTAATTACTATTACGAACAAAATTTCATTAACATTCGTATTTCCAAACATTGAATGTTTGAATTTGGCTATGAATCTAATAATGACACCAGCTCTACTTGTTAGCAATCTTCTCTTGATTAGGATTGTTGAACCTCCACTAACGTCCTTTGACCCCCCACAAAATATGTTGTCATGGCTTCTTCAAGGACACCATTCTGCTGTAGATACGAAAAGTAAAGTACGCAGCTGGGAAGAAGGAAATAGGACATGGACAGGAGTGTAGCCAGGGGAATATCGGGATACATCTCCCCCCCCCCCCTCCGAATTGTAGTAGTCATCTTTCACAATACTAATAACATACAGATTAAATTAAAACAGTTAATACAAAAATAAACCTTAGTTTTATCCAGCACAAGAATTTGTCTCGGGAATCACAAAAAGTATACGATATTATTATGGTACTCTTACTCTGCAGCGGCATGTACAGTTTGGTGAGCAATGTGGGCTGTCAATGTTTATACAATCGATGTTTTCTCCGTTTTCTTCCTTTTTGGATTTCCCGTATATAAATATATATTAACCTATATTATAAAGTACCATTCTATCTAGTGTAAATTGGTCAACCAAGGGGGGGGCTATAGCCCCCCTTAGCCCCTCTCTGGATCCGCCACTGGGTGGTTTGGTATCCTAAGTGTATTATACCCGGTTCTAGTATAAGAAACCTTATTCTGTTTGCCGTCAGAAAAAAATTTGAAATCGTTTTTAAAGTAATTAGGTTTGCCATATATGAGAGAGAGAGAGAGAGAGAGAGAGAGAGAGAGAGAGTATGTATGTTCTAGAGATATTGTGAAGGAGTGCTTCAGTTTGAGAGGGTGAGAGTTATTGAGCGAGAGACAGAGTTTGTGAGAGAGTTCGAAGTGTGATGAGATTGATTGATTGATTGATTGATTGTTTTATTTTTCTCCTGGCAAGGTTGAAACCATTTGGTTCCCTCCAACACCTAACCAGGCCAACACAGTTACATAGCATCATTTAGTAGTCTACTTCATTTCATCAAAATTAAAATGAAAAAGAATATTGCAATAAAAGAAAAAAAAAATTTCTTTTCCTTTTCAAAATAATCTGTCCATATCGAAAGTTTATACAGTTATAAACGTTTCATATTGAATTCACTTGAAGAAGCAAAGAAAAGTAATAAAATAAACTGTTCACTTGTGAATAAAATTGCAACCTGAACTTCATATCTTCTTAACAGTAGTTATTTAGAGTTTTTTGAATTGCGTTACCAAATATTGAAGTTCTATGTGTTGGAACTTGGAGTAAACGATGAGGAGCTCTGGTTTGAAAGTCATGAACATTACTCATCCTCACGCATTGCCTTTATAAATAGATCGGAATCTTCTCTTTTAATATGAGAAATTCCAAAGATGCAACCCTCAGCTCTTTTCTCTCCTTTACTTTGAGCCACTTTAATTGTCTTTAGTACTCGGTGACATGTGCATCTCTTGGGATGTTGAAAATATAACGCATACACGCATTCTGCGCTCGCTGAAGAACGTCGATCTGTCCCAAAGTCAAATTAGTATATAAGTAAGTGTATTAGTGTATTGTTGATGAATAATCATTGAAAGGGAACGGTAATGTCTCTATTAACCTAGCCTTTATCCTTGTTAGCGGAGAATATGTCATTTTCCTTAATTGATTCAATCCGGAAAATATTCTATTACTTATTTGTCCGTGTTTCGGAGGACACGTTAAGCCGTCGGTCCCGGTTGCATATAAAAAAAAGCAGTCGTTAAAAAAACGGCGAGGTGGAACTACCCGTAAGGGTCTCCCCACCACGAAAAGCCATACGAATTTACTTTTACTCATTTGTGTCACCTGCTTTTCCGCAAAATTTTTAACCTCCTGCACAACAGGTAAATGAGAGAGAGAGAACAGTGAGAAAGAGTTAGAAGTGTGAAGAGAGAGATGGAAGTGGAAATGAGAGAGTTTGTGATCGATAGATAGAGAGAAATAGATAAAATAGAGATTCAGATTCAGATGACTTTATTTGAGCAATTTTACATCGTACATGAATGATAACAGTATTATTGAAATTATTGAAACAGATCCCCTAGTTGAAGTGATGCACAGTGATTTTGGATAGAGAGTGAGAGAGAGCACGAGAGAGTGATAGAGGGAGAGAGAGGGAGTGTGAGAGTGAGATAAGAGAAGAGATAGAAAGAGTGAGAAGTGTGATGAGGAAGACTGAAGAGAGTTTGCTCAAGAGTGAGAAAGAATGAGGAAGTGATTGAGAGAGAATGAGTGAATGAGTGCGTGTACACATGAGGGGTTTCGGAGTTGCAAGTAGTTTGTGAGATATCTAATGAGTGACACGCGTTCATTAGTACGTGCAGAGCAGTTCGTGCGTGAGCGTGCTGGTGCGAGTAGTTCGTGCGTGCTCGCCTGTGCATTTTCGGTCAGTTGCTGCTGATTGCTCTCTGCTTTTGACGTGTAGCAAGTTACAGGATGCAATCTCTCAGTAGAGGGAAATTCACTGTACTCTTGTTTAAAAAAAAATGAAAGAGATTGTAAAACGGTGACTCTGAGAGTTAGTTTGTAAAAAAATGTTCTTCTATTTGCGTAGTCACTTTAAACTTGATAAAACGTGTTTTTGGGTCATTTTTGCATATTTTTTCTAATATTTCAAGAATTACCCTAGTTTCCGACGTTTTATTCGATTCTTCATTTTTAAAAGAGACCAAATCATAAATTAGTAAAACAATTGAGAAAGAACAGCTTTTATGTAGCTTTTCAAACAAAACCTATTTTAACGAGTTTGTTTGTGTGTAGTAAAGATAAAATTGATATCTGGGATAAAAGTAAAGTTTATAAATGAAATTACAGTGATTGTAATACCTGTTATGTGAGACAGACCAGTAGATATTTCGAATGTATAAAAATGAACATTTTAGCAATTCTAAAGAGCCTAAATCATAAATTAGTGGAAGAATTAAGAAAGAGCAGCTTTGATGTAGCTCTTCAAACAAACCCTATTTTAAAGAGATTGTTTGGGTGTAGTAAAGATAAAATTGATACCTGGGATAAAAGTGGAGTTTATAAATGGAATTGTGGGGATTGTAATGCCTGTTTTGTGGGTCAGACCAGTAGATGTTTCGAATGTAGAAAAAATTAGCATATTAGCGATTGGAAAACCCAAAAAGGAAACTCAAATTTTGCAGAGCATCTTGTTACTACTAATAGACTCAGCTTCAAGGCCGAAGAAAATTTTGAATTTATGCATTTGATTGGCAAAAGAGGAAAACTGAACATTTTAGAAGCTTTGGAGATAACTAGGTGGGTAAAAAACGATTCAAATACCAGTTTAAACGATCAAATTCATTTCAAACAATTGAATATAACAAACTTGGTTTCATCATAACTCTGGATCACATTTTAATAACGGTACTTTTGTATTTTTCTCGGTGGACCTTGACTGCATTTCAGTGAGCTTCAATTTTACTTTTAAATTGTTATAATTCAGGTCTACTTGTGTATTGTTTTTGTTTGTTGCTTTCTATGTGTTTACGGGTTTTGCTATTTAATTTTGATACTTGTTGCTTCTCCCACCAGAGACCACTTATTTTTGTTTGTTGCTCCTCCCACCAGTGGGGCGTGACTTGTTATGGCCTTTAGCCAATCACATACCTTCAATGAAGGTCAGCCTACTGAGGACACTTTCTCCCTTAGCCAATAGTAACATTCTGTGTTTGGTATATATTAAATTACCCTGTACTTTAGTTTTAGTTTGTTTGAGATTGACAATGTTGTAACGACCGTACTAGTTACTCACGGTTTTCAATAAATGTGGTTGTGACAGCGTCAAGTCTCATTATTCATTATGGATATCTACTACAATATCACCTTCGCTACTACAAAGAAAGTTGAAATGTATTTAACTCGAAACTATATGACGAATAAATAAATGATAGATAAGTACATTTACAAATTCAAGACATTCAATGTGTATATACATGCAATTCACAGTTCACAAAAAGCTTTTGTTGAATGATCAGCCATTTTGTGAATCAATCAATGGATCAAATACAAAATGGTGGAACCGAGTAATGAATCTATGTAAAAGCATGGAATAGATTAGTTTTTTCTTCTGTGAATATGAAGTTTAAAAGATGAAACGGATGATTGGCAAATGTGTGAAGTGATGAGTGATTGCTACTGATTTCAAATTGTTTTCACCGAACAAACAATCAGACAGACAAATGCAAAAAGGTCGACTTGAAATTGAAACCGCTCTTCGTTCGGTCAATTATATTCTATTTAATCAATCAATTAATCATTTTATTCAGAACATTCATGAACATGTACTTGAATATGTCATCATATTTATAATAAGTACAAACATGTACTAAAAATATGTTCTTAAGCATTAAAAACTAAAATGAAATTCAATAAAACGTTACATACACAAATTTTGTCGTCTGCTGCTCCTTCAAACATTGATATTTAATTGGTAGTGGTATGAAAGCCAAAATTCATTTTTTCTCAATAAATTCGTTGAAGTTGTAGCATGATAATTCTATTAAATATTTTTGTAACATTTCCTTGAACTTTAAACTATTACGTTCATGCCTTATGCAACCTGGTAGATAACTAATGAATTTTATTCCCATGTACGTTGGACTTTGTTTAAATTTTTTTTAAGCCTATTGTGTTTCTTTTTATTGTAAAATTATTTTTATTTCTAGAATAATAACTATCAACTATGTATATCCAATAAAGATATATAATTGATCTTAAATCACACCAATAATTCATGTAACAATTCACTTCAATTAATTCCCTTAGATAACATTCTCTAATATCTTTCTCTCAGCATTTGTACTTTCAAACTTACAAAATTATCCACACATGTAGTCGCACCAAAGTATGGTGGCTAGATTATACACTACTCTACTAGAGAGCGCTTCATACCGATAAATGTCTCTACGAGAGGAACAAAGATAAAAAGAGAGAGAGACTTGATAATCTATCTAGCAGCCTAACTTATCGCCAGCTCACAGGAAACAGAGTAACTCCAGGTATGAAGAGGAGATTCCAAGTTTCCACAGCTCGGAGATACACGTATATGTGGATACTAAGGCAAGATAAGAGAGTGTGTAACACTTCCGAAAGATACGGACCTGCATGTAAGCTCTGCTCTTCTCTCTCTCACTCACTCTCTCATTTTCTCTCCCTTCTCTAAGCGATAGCCGTTATTTATTGTCTTTCGCCTAAATCGCCTGCATTTGGTAATCCAACATATCCCCATGTGCACTCTGGGAGATACCTGCAAATAACTATCTTTCTCTTTTTCTTTTTATTTCTTTCTATTTCCTTTTCTATCTATTTTTCTCACAATCTTTATCGTCCTCTTCCTCTTCCTCTACCTCTTTCTCTTCCTCTTCCTTTTCCTCTTCCTCTTTCTCTTTCTGTTCCTCTTTCTATTCCTCTTCCTTTTCCTCTTCCTCTTCCTCATCCTCTTCCTCTTTCTGTTCCTCATTCCCTTCCTCTTCATCTTCCTCTTTCTGTTTCTCTTCTCTTCCTCTTTCTCTTCCTGTTCCTCTTTCTTTCCCTCTTTCTCATCCTGGTCCTCCTCCTCTTTCTTTTCGTCTTCCTCGTTCTCTTCTTCTTCCTCTTCCTGTTTCTCTTTCTCCTCTTCTTTCTCCTCTTCTTTATTTTTTTCTTATGCTTTCTATTTCTCTTCCAGTTTCTTTCTCACCCTCGTTCCTTTATTTTTCTTCTTCTCATTCTGTATTCCTTCTTTCAACTTCATGTATCTTTTATTATTTTAATTTCTCTTTTTGTATTTTTTAAATTTTACCTTCCTATTTTTTTTCCTTTTTTCTATTTCCTCCCTCTCCACTGTTATTTTCTATTTTTCTTCCACTCCCTCTTCCTATTCATTTTTATTTTTACACTCTATCTTTCTTTTTTTTGTCTTCCTCTGTGTTTTTCAAGTTAATTTTTTCTTTTTGCATTTATTTTTCCAACTTAATATTTCTCTTTACAACCTCATTCCTCTCTTTATATTTTTCCACCTTCTCTCTTCTATTTCTTCAACCTTCTCTCCCTCCTTCCCTCCTTCTTTCTCTTCCTCTTTCTCTCCCTCCTTCTCTTCCTCCACCACTTATCTCTCTTCTTTCTCCCTCTTTCTCCCTCTCTTTTATTCAACTATAGAATCTCCGGTCATTCTTATTCCTCTTCCTATATATTTCTTCGTTTTCACCTCCCTGTTTTTATTTTCCTACTCTTTCTCCCTCTCTCTTGATCATCGATTTCTCTACTACTCTCTCTCTTCTAGTTTCTCTTGTTATTTTTCCTCCTCATCTTCCACTTTATCTTCCTCTTCCTGTATCTATTTCTCAACTTTATATTTCTCATATATTCATTGCTTTTTTTGATTTTGTTATAAGCTTACCTCTCTTCCCTCATTTTCCTTTCTCTACCCTCCTTCTTTCTCTTTCCCGTTCTCTTTCTTCTACTCTGTTTTTCCTTTCTTTCTCTCTCTCCCTTCATCTATATATTTTCTTTCCCACATTCTCATCACGCTGTTCAATACTTTCTCGGTCTCTTTCTTTTTCTCCTCTTTCTCCTTCTTACTTCGCTCACACACTCACTCACTCTCTCTCTCTCTTCCCATTTTCCCTCTCACTTTATCCCTTGTCTTCTGTACCCATATCACCTGTAACAAACTATCTGCCGTCACATTTTGTTCACAGGTGAATTCACATAGGAAACGTAGGCTCCGTGAATTTATGTAACAATTCATCACGTTCATTCATATGTGACTGGGATTTGCCCATCACCTGATGTACGAAAAAGCTTGATAAATGTACTCCATAAATCATATATTATTTATATTATTTGTACTACAGAAGCTTCATCAATTATTCTGTTCTCTACTCGCTGATAAATGTACAATGTAATAATATATTACATATTATATGTAGCCTACTATGGAGGATATTAATTACTTTGTTCCCTATTACGTTTAGTTTGAAATATGTATATCCTAATACTGTCAGATTTAGCGTAGATTATGATTTGGGCCATCAGTAGAGAAAGAGATTAAAGTGATAATGATAATGAATCAAAGAGGATCAACTTTGATCCTCCAGACCAGAGGATCAATTTTGAGACATCTATCCCATGTCTCAAAATTAGAGAGAATGATAATAGTGATGTTTAAATCATTGTTGGAGAAATAACACGCTTATGCCTATTTCAACGTTCAATTAGTGCTAATTGTACTGTTTGAATCTACTTTTAAAAATAGTAGTTTACGAAAATTTGACTCCAGAGACTGCACAAGTAGCAAGAAAGAACGAGGAGTCATCTAACAATAAATTCAAATACTTAAAATACTTCGATATTTCTTTAAAAAGGCGAATTCGAATTTGCCCGGGAAATTCATGAAATCTCCTCTCCAAAAAAACATTAAGGCCCGTATTTCTGAACGTGACTTATCAAAGATCGACTTGAATAAGTCAGACTTAGCGGCAATACGTCATACTTACATCAACCCAGCTCCCACAACAAAGATCTGACTCCTGATAAATAATTTATCATTAATAAATTATTACATTAAACGACTCCAATTTAAACAGAATTTATTAATTTCGAATTCCTTTAATTGCTATTACTTTATACTGAAGACTTCCGCAATGACGGATATTGACAACAGCATTGAACAGCTGATGGGAATCGATGAATGCTACTGTACAAAAATATCAGTCACCACCGGGAATCGAACCACGTGCCTCTCAATTGCCGGTTGAGCGCCCTTAACCACTAGACCATGGAGACCTTTCTGCACAGCAGCATTCATTTTCAACTTGGCCATATCGGCTCGTATCTCACAAGTTAGTTTGAAGTGACTGACAATTGAATAAACTGACAAATATACATAAACAGAATTTATTAATTTCGAATTCCTTTAATTAAAGGAATTAATAAATTCTGTTTATGTATATTTGTCAGTTTATTCAATTGTCAGTCACTTCAAACTAACTTGTGAGACTCCAATTTACACTAATATAACAATTTACACTACATAAATGTAGCAGGGACAACTGGGTCGGCTTATAACCTCACTTTTCAGCTAGTAAACTCACTTAGTATATAAGTAATGCTTAGACTAAAGTTATTTTATGAACTTTACTTAAACATCTTCTTAACTTAAAAGTCAAGTCGTGCTTATAATTGGTGTCTCAAATCCGTTGTTAGTCAAGATAGGTACAGAGCTGACTTGAAGCCGTTCTTAGATTGTTGTGTTGCATCATATTTTACAAATGTACTGCGATTTTAGACATCTTCTTTGACTCTTCCATCAAAAATTGTCTCACAAGGCCTGCTAAAATTCCAAAATGTCATTTGTCTCAGGGGAGAATCTATCCTCTCGGTCCCCCTGATAGTTAGGTCACTGTAGCTTATTTCGTTTAGACAATAATAGAGACTGTATTTTGGTAAAATATTGGAAATCTATTTAGATGGCCTCCCCGTTTCAACGACTGAAGCACAACTTACTTGTTTACTTGGTTTGTGAAACTGCCAGTGCAGTGAAGCCTCAAACGTCAAAGCGTCAGAAGCTTTTCTCAAATATATATATATATATATATGTCCAATATTGATTATCCAGGAAAATTTCAGGAGTTTGATTAATTAGGGAGATGAGAGATGCGCTCGATTCTATATAATCATCTGTTGCTGACAGTTAGGCTAGGAAATAGACCGACAGAGCGGAGATAGATATTGAGAGAGAGAGAGAGAATTAGATTAGATTAGATTAGATTATCTACTTTATGAGGGAGAGAGAGAGAGTGAGAGAGCGAAAGAGTGAGAGGGAGCGAATGAGTGAGAGAGAAGGCTGAAAGCGAATATATAATCTTAAAGAATTGATTTCCTTTACAGGCTGGACCAGATGCTGTTTGGAAATAATCTTTCAGAACAATCTGATCGGAAAAAAACGGAAATGTGACTTGTAGGAATTTTCTTTTAGGATTCATTCAATATTTGAAGATTTTCCATACACTGACACATATAAAACGAACTGTAAACTAGTGTGCTAGTTAAATGTTCCAAGAGGGAGCTTTGCATTGGCTTATACTAGACAGTAGGCAGGCCAATTAGTAACCGGTGGGGCAAAAAAATAACAGTTAATAACATAATTATAAAACAGAAATAACAGATAATAAATTAATAAAACCAAGCCAAAAAGCAAGAAATAATAATAATAAGCGTATGGCTTTTAATGGTGGGGAGACCCTTACGGGTAGTTCCACCTCGCCGTTTGTGCCATGTTACGGGGAACATGGTGGACCTTCTATTATAGGTGGGTTCCGAACCACCGGGTAAGTGATAATAAAGCTTGTAACATCAAGTCATTGAAGCACGGTCACCCATCCAAGCGCAGTCTTGAGCAAGAAAAATTGTACAAAAGTAACATACAGACCACTCTACCAACAGAAGAATAATTACAGTGATTATTCCATTTGCTTGAACTTGTCTAATAAAATAATGAATGAAAATTAATAACTAAATAGCAGACAAGGAACTAATTATATGACAAACGAAAAATTAAAGTGGTTTGTCTATTGCTTGGCCTTCTTTGATATTTACTGATATTAGCTTCAATATTTCTCCCGTATTATAATGTTGATTTATGTTTGGCCATCCGTTTTCTACTCGCTTGTCATTGTTATTTCCTATTGGTCGATCATATTTCACCCCCTCTTACAGTATCAAGAACTTGATACGAGAATGTCTGATTTATCAATTTATGCGTTCTGAAGAAAAAAATAAATTAATACTCTTGTAATAATAATAATTTAATTGATTTGATTTGATTTAGATTAACTATTCATAATAGTAGTTTATGCAACGATTTTATTTTGACCCTTATTAAAGCACGAGTTAGATGTAAGTTATAACATGAGCGAATGCGAGTGTTATAAATATCTCACGGGTGCTTTAATGGCCAAATAAAATCGTTGCATACACTATTTTATCTACGACCACTAGTATACATTTAATTAAAACAATTTTTCATTTTACCTGTGACTGTCAGAGATACCTAACCTCTCATCTCAAATACAAGAAGTTATAGTAGATTGTTAGGTTAGCAGCTTAGGTTAGCAGTTTGATCAAATCAGCTGATAGTTTTACAATATTGATTTACGATATTGATTCCATCAAAAATGCTTCTGATTGGTCCAGAACCCGTGTTATAATGTAGAACCTGTACTATAATGAGCTTTTTATACAACGAGTTTCAAAAAGCATTTCGAAAAGACAGCTGTTTTGGCATCAATTGTGAAACTGTAATGTATACATTATGACATGGTCGTAGATAAATAGTTAAGTGATCTTAATTCTGTACCAGTACTGACATTGGGCTACCTTAATGAGTTCCATAATCCAAATTTTAGTTAAAATTCAATATTAAATTTGCTACATCCTTTTCTTCCCACCCCAGTCAAAACATGTGAGCCTCCATCAAGTTAATATTTTTTTCTTCATTTTTAATTTTTTTAATATGTGTCATCTTTTTTAACATTTATTTTTTTCATAATAATGTATCAGAATCTCCATTCTCTTCACAGTCAATAAATAGTTTGTCTAATGCATAAAAGATGAGATAATTATTGGTTTTGGTTTTTTAAGAGTATTTAGGAGGGAAACATACTAAAAACCCTCAACCTTGTCGATAAATACATAGCAGGATGCATAGAAGATGCGAAAATTTTTAAATTAGCTCTTAATTTGAAGGTCAACATACTAAAGTACCGTATTTACCTTTTGCTGAGGTGAGCACAAGCTAGGAGGAGAGGAAGGCACCATTTTTGGGATTCTCGATCACATATCGAATACATATCGATAGTCCGACATATATCGATTATCCGACACATATCGATAATCCGACACAAATCGATAACATATCGATAATTTTCAATTCAATCAATTTATTTACAGTATCATTACAACAATTACCATTACCATTACAATATCATTACTATTCTTGGGATTCTCGATCACATATCGAATACATATCGATTATCCGACACATATCGAAAAAATCAAATTTAGGAAAAAAATTCAAACAAAAACCAAAAAATAATTTTGTTTTTTAGTCCTCCACTGATTTGACGAGGTTAAACGGTCCAACGTTGCACTACACAGCGAATCTCTGAGTTTCGAAACAAAAATATTCCGCTGAATTATCTCAGCAAATTATTCAATTTAACGCGATAATTAATATTCAATTTAGGGCGCCGATTGCAAGTGATGCATGAAATATTCATTGATCCGTGAAACTCTCATTCGCTAAAATCAAAGATAACAGAAAACGATGCTGCTTTATGATTCGAAATGCTACAAAATTCCAGCGAAAGTTTTATCCGATGAACAAACTTTGGCAAGCAATATGAAAGATTCTTGCTTCAAGTTCTCCGCTTCTCTAAGCAAATATTTTCTTGTCAGGCTGAACAACTATCCATGGTTCTATAATTTCTACAGCGTTGTGGAATATCTTTACAGAAAATTCAGACCCGAGCTGTTATGCTGTTCTATTGGTCATGTGTTAATTATTGCTTTCATACTTTATCCTTAGAAATGAGGAAAAGATTCTTGAAGGTATATGTCCGGTCGGGCGCCAAAACTACTAGACTATAGTGACCTCGTTATAAACTTGGCCATATGGGCTTCTATTTCACAAACTCGGCTCGTACGGTACATCAAGCTAACTTGTGAGATACAAGCCGATATGGCCAAGCTTAAAATGAGTGCTATAATCTCTATAGTCTAGTGGTTAAGGCGCTCGACCAGCGATTGGGAGGTCCGTGGTTCGATTCCCGAACTGATATTTTTGTACAGTAGCATTCATCGATTCCCATTTCTATCTCACTCCTGTCCTTCTTCTTCTACTTCTGCTCTTTTTTCTCTTGCTCCTTCCTATTCTTTTTCCTTTTTCTCTTACTCCTTCCAGTTCTTCTTTCTACCATTTCCTACTTTTCTTCTTCTTTTTCTAATTTTCTTCTTCTTCTTTTTCTACTTCCTCCTCTTCCTCCTCTTCCTCCTCTTCCTCCTCTTCCTCCTCTTCCTCCTCTTCCTCCTCTTCCTCCTCTTCCTCCTCTTCCTCCTCTTCCTCCTCTTCCTCCACTCCCTCCTCTTCCTCCTCTTCCTCCTCTACCTCCTCCTCCTCCTCCTCCTCCTTCTCCTCATCCTCATCCTTCTCCTCTTTCTCCTCTTCCTCCTCTTCCTCCTCTTCCTCCTCTTCCTCCTATTCCTTCTCTTCCTCCTCTTCCTCCTCTTCCTCCTCTTCCTCCTCTTCCTCCTCTTCCTCCTCTTCCTCCTCTTCCTCCTCTTCCTCCTCTTCCTCCTCTTCCTCCTCTTCCTCCTCCTTCTCCTCTTCCTCCTCTTCCTCCTTTTCCTCCTTTTCCTCCTTTTCCTCCTCTACCTCCTCTTCCTCCTCTTACTCCTCTTCCTCCACTTCCTCCTCTTTCTCCTCTTCCTCCTCCTCCTCCTCCTCCTCCTCCTTCTCCTCCTCCTCCTCCTTCTCCTCCTCCTCATCCTTCTCCTCTTTCTCCTCCTTCTCCTCCTTCTCCTCCTTCTCCTCATCCTCCTCCTCCTCCTCCTCTTCTTCTTTCACTACTTTTCTCCTTCTTTTTCTCCTTTTTTACCAAAACAAACGTTTTGTTCGAATTCGCCTTTTTCTTTATTTCTGGAAGAAATAACGAGATAGAAAATAGACCTAGAAAGAAGTAGGGATTGAGTGACGAAGAAGTGAATGAATATGGTAAAAGAAACAGGCAATAAGGAAAAAGGGTTACGTGATGAAGTGGTTGGCAGGAGTGATGAAGGGGAGCCGCCATTTTGAATAAGAGGGATCGCATGAATAATTCAGGCCGACTCGTCTCATTATGCATGCTTAGAGGGTATCTAGGCGTCTGTAATTAGTTTCGAATTTGGCAAACAAACTGAAAAAGATACACTTGGCAGCTGTTGACTGTTTTTCGCCAACTATAACCCAAAAAGAATAAATGAATAACTTTATTTCACCCACTGATTGAAGTTAGTATTCATTATAATACAATTGATCATAATACAAGAAGCCGAGGAGATTATCACTTGGTGAGTAACAATAGTAGCTTATTCAAACAAAAACCTAGTTATATTGGTAGGAAACTCTACAACAAGCTACCGCAGTTTTTGAAGAGTCTTGAAAATATAGAAATATTTAAAAAACAATTGAAGAAATATTTAGTTGATAAAGCTTTTTATAGTGTACAAGAGTTCCTTTCACATCAAAATTAAGCCTCACCTCAACTAATTGAAGTAATTATGGTATCTAGTGTATAATATTGTTGATCTGACTTGTCTTATACTCCTTAACTGGAGTCTCCAAGACGTAATCTACAAAAAAAAAAATATATATGGATTTTATTTATATCGGAACATGAAACCTCGAAAGATTAAAAAAAAAAATTCTTTGCATTAAAATAAGTACAGTAAAATTAGTGTCAAAAACAGGTAGGCTAATTAGGTGAGGAGGTTTTGGCCTGTTCTGTATTCAAGGATTTTGTTGAAGATGGGAGCCATTTTTCTAGAAAAAATAATGATATCACGGAACAAATCTTGTATTAAGTGAAATTGGATTCCTGTTTTGGATAAATTGGACTATATCTCCTGATTTATTTTTTTCATATTCATTTATTTCAGAATGTATTTTTTATTTGAGAATGTAATTTTTTTAGGAGATGGAAGTAATTTTTGTAGAAAAAAATAATGCTTTTGTTATGGATTCCATCACAAATAATAACACTTGAAGTTAACACTCAACTTTATTTACACGAATAACTTACAACACGCACTAATCAATTATGTCAAACAAGAAAAACAAGTGAGAAACAAACAGTTCAGCTAATAATGAATTAACTATATCACTGTACAGAACCTAATTTTTAACTGTCAATAGGCCGATCAATAATTTTATAAATGACTGTCCAATAAACTGTTCAATGACGTAAAGAGTAATGCCTAAAAGAAAATAAACTGAAGACTTACGAAGCTCAGTGTATGTCACGGATGTGTAAACTTGTGTAAACTTGTGTAAACTTGTGTAACTTGTGTAAACTTGTGTAACTTGTGTAAACTTGTGTAACTTGTGTAAACTTGTGTAACTTGTGTAAACTTGTGTAACTTGTGTAAACTTGTGTAACTTGTGTAAACTTGTGTAACTTGTGTAACTTGTGTAACTTGTGTAAACCTGTGTAAACCTGTGTAAACTGAACAATATACTGCCACTATGGCACCTGACCGCATTAACGTTCGAATCACAACTAAACTACTGTTTACAATAACTGCTGTATATGTTTGAAAGTATTCCAGGAAGTTCTGTGTATCTTGGTGGAAAAGTTTTTAACATGCTACCGTAGTTTTTAGAGAGTCTTAAAAATATAGAAATACTTGAAATGCAATTGAATAAATAATTAATTGATGAAGCTTTTTTTAGTGTACAATAGTTCCTTTCGGATCAAAATTAAGCCTCACCTCAATTAATTGAAATTTTTATTATTATAGTAACTGACTATGAGAATGATAGCATTTTATGTATATAATTGTATATATTCTATATAAATATAGAATTTATATAAATAGCATTTTATATAAATAGCATTATGTATATTCAGTCATACCTAAAAATTGAATTTTCTAACCAATTCAATACAACTAACTTGGTTTCATCATAATTTATTCCAGCCTACATTTAAAAAACCGTTCATTCGTTATTTCTTGGTTGACCTTGACTGCATTTCAGTGAGCTTCTAATTTTTTAGTTTTAATTTGAGTCAATTCTAGACTTATAAAGTATTTTTCTTATTTTTTGCTTTCTAGATGTTCACAGTTTTTAGTTATAGATTTGACTCGTATTTTTGCTTCTTACTCCTCCCACCAGGGAGCATGACTTATCAGCCAATTACAACCTTCGATGATGGTCAGCCTCTTTCTCGCTTAGCCAATAGTATCATTCCATGCTCAGTATATATTAAGCTTCTCTGTACTTAAGTTTTAGTTTGATTTTTTTTTTTTTTTTTGAGGATGAAACCCACATAGGTCTTAGACCTGTGCGTGGGTAATGAGTTGGATGATGGTGATTTATGAGTTGGACCTACAGTTTTAGGTGGGTTCCGAACCACCGGGAAGTGATTGATAATGGTATAACAACCGAAACTAGTTTCTCAATATTTTTTAATAAATGTAGTTGTGACAATTTCGTCTTATGGATACCTTATTATAAATACCTTCCACAATATCACCTTCGCCACTACACAGAAAGTTCCTTTCAGACCAAAATTAAGCCTCACCTCAATTAATTGAAATTTTTATTATTATAGTAACTGACTATGAGAATGATAGCATTTTATGTATATAATAATTGTTGATCTGACTTCCATTATACCCCTCAACCGGAGTCTTCGAAACGTAATGTTAAAAATAAATAATAATAATAATAAAATATTCTAAGAAAGGCAGTAAGAAGTGTAAGCTAATAAAATAGCTACCAGCATCTGTATATGATGAGCTCCATTCCATACATCGCAAAATTCAGTTTTATCACACGGTGTAAAAATTTTCAAATTGCGAAATTTGCAGCGACGAATGTGGGGCGTATAAAAAGGGAAACACTCATGAGATCATAAATTGTAACAAGCGATACCAAGTGGCAGCATATACAGCTCCAAGTGTGAAAATGTAACTGAGGCTTGACGTTTTTTTCCGAAAGAGACCCTCGAGAATACAAGAATGAGCTCTGTACTGCATGCTCCAACATGTCGGCATGCTCGTTCATGAAAAATTGAATACCAACTAGACGAGTACTGAGCGAGCATATGTGCTCCCTTCATGCACTCCAATGTCATATGTGAGTTATTATTCTCTTTTTACATACAGGGCGAAGTTGGGACAAGTGGTGTTGTTGAAGAAGCTTCTCGAGTCAATCAGTTGCCTCATAAATTCTGGGACGTAATTCCCGGGTTGTGTTTTCGTGATATTGAAGGCAGATACTTGGTGATGCTGGAAACATTTTAGAGTATCAAGTGATGAAATATTGAATGAATACTTCTTCAAGTGTACATACAACCGTGACACAGATGAGTGTCTTTATTTGAAACCCGTCATGAATTTTCAAGTATCTGATGATAAAACTTGATACGATATTTGCTGAATACATTTTCAACCGTGAAAAGTGGTGCAATGTTCTAATCAATGAGTGTCTCCTGTACATGAATTGAGTTTTCCCGGGTTCTGGTAGATTTTCGTCCTTAAATGAGCTCACATATCAAGATTGTAATAAAAGTGAATATTGCAAGAAATTTCTCAAATTCCAGCACTTGAGTTATTTTTTGAATAAATTCAAGACTTCACTTAGGACTGGACTCGACAACCTCGTCATGAATTTCTATTTTGTACTTTATTGTATTGCAAGTTGATGACCACTTGGGAAACTTTTGAATTCCAACATAGACTCCAATTAAACAAATTTAAGCAGTAGCTTATGATCACTGATAATGCATTCAAATTACTAATCAAGTACAAATTGTAATTGAGTATAATTTATAATTATGTGGAAGTGATAGCCGCGAGCCGCAGCAGGTATCTGTTCAATCAGATAGAGATAAGCCGCGTTCTTGTAGGTCCTGTTTGTAACGGTGACCGATCAGATTGGCCAGCAAAAAAGACACTGTTCTCTGCTGTAAAATCACTTTCCGGTGGTTTGGAACCCACCTAAAACTGTAGTTCCAACTCATCAATCACCATCATCCAACTCATTACCCACGCACAGGTCTCAGACCTATGTGAGCTTCATCCTCAAAAAAAAGATTGAGTACAATTTATAATTGAGTATAATTTAAAATTGAGTACAATTTTTAATTGAATACAATTTATAATTGAGTATAATTTATAATTGAGTATAATTTATAATTGAGTACAATTATAATTGAGCACAATTTATAATTGAGTATAATCTATAATTGAGTACAATTTATAATTGAGTACAATTTATAATTGAGTCAATTTTGTGTACAATTAATTAATGATTGAGTGCAGTTTATAATTGAGTACAACAGTACTGTAATCTGCTGTCACAATGGAAGTTGATTCATTTACCTTTACATTGCTATACTATTCATCAATAAAATTTTTATGATAGTGTTAGGAACACAAGAAAAAAGAAAAACATTATTCTACGCTAATTCTACTCTGATATCCTTCGCAGATGACACTGCAGCTATTTTCCACGGTAAATCTTGGAACGAAGTTCATACCATAGCTGAAGAAAACATGTTAACCATTAAAAATTGGTTAGATAAAAATACTTTATGTTTAAATGTTGATAAAACTAATTACATAACGTTTTCAGTAAATAGAATAGGGCAACCCATCGATAATCAGGCATTGAAAATCCACTCCAGGTGCAATTCTAACTACAATAATTGTGATTGTCCCTCAATAAAAAAAGTCACTAATATTAAATACTTGGGAATTATAATTGATGATCACCTTAAGTGGGATGTTCATATTAAATCCGTCTGTAAAGAATCAGATACTTATCTTTCAAGTTTTACCAATTAAATAGAATTCTTAATAAAAAACACTTAAAAATGATATATCATGCTCTGGTGAAATCAATTCTGCAGTACGGCATAATTGTTTGGGGGGGGCTGTTTCAATTGTCACATTAATGAATTATTTGTAACGCAAAAACTGATAATTAAAATCATTCTAAATAAACCTAGATTGTACCCAACCGATATGGTTTTTAGCGATTTTGAGGTAATGACAATAAGACAATTGTATATAAAAGATGTAATTAAATACATAATAAAATATAAATCCGAATTTCCACTTACTTTGAACTCCATAAGTAATAACTATAATTTAAGGGGCACTGCTAACAAATATTTAACCTACAACACTAATATTGAATGTATAAGGAGGCAGTTGATATTCATTAGTACTAAATTAATAAACCTTATCCCGGACCACTTCCTCATCAACTCAAAAATTAGTAAAAAAACAAAACTTGATATAAAAAACTGGACCTACAGTAATTTTTTCTTCTATATCGATATGTGAGACCTAGGATTTCTGCTCTTACTTTGAATGCTATGTTTTCTGTAGCTTTGTGTTTTTCAAGTTTCAGTGGACTCGCTTACCATTTTTTATTTTTTCTTCCTTTTTCCCTTATCTTCTCTTTCTCCTCCTTGCTTTCCCCGTTTTTCACTCCCTTTCACTCCTTTCTTATTGCCCTCTACCTGCCTATTACATGGGAAACCATAGTTGGCTAGGTATTTCTCCTCCTTTCTTTTTTTTCAGCACACCCCACCATATAGCCATTTGTTTTTGTATTTGTGTTTCTGTTTTGTATATTATACTATTGTACTGTTGTATTGTAAATTTGTTTTCTGTTGTATTTTGTGTGTGTTTGAATAAAATTTGAATTTGAATTTGAAATTTTGAATTGATTTGTCAACAGCGCTTCCGTTCTCATTGATAGCACGTACTGCAAAGAGGTCGTAAATTAACTCTCCTTTCCTCGAATGTCTTTCTCACTCCTATTTGTCAAATGTATTTCTAGCGGTTTCAAGAATTTGCCAGAATGTTCCAGATTATGTTATCAGTTTCCAGAACTTCCTGGAATTCTTTTGAACAGTATGATATAAAGCTCTTGTAAAAAGTAGCTCAGTTGTGATTTGAATGTTCAATGTGACACAGTAGAGCTACATATTCGCAGAATATGTATGTTGTATGTTCATACTTTTGAGCTATTTCTAAAATGTTTTGTTCTTTTTGAAAGTTTTATACAAAAATAGCAGATTCCTGGATGTCTTGTTCAATGACGAACTGCGTTGTTAATATAAACTTTTTAGGTGAATTCAACGACTTGCAGTCAATTTTTTATTGAGAATAAGTAATATTCTACTTACTTTTTGGGCCGAACATTTTCGAATCGTTGAGATTCATTTTCAAAGGCCTTTGAAAATGAATCTCAAAGATTCGAAAACGTTCGGCCCAAAAAGTAAGTAGAATATTACTTATTCTCAATAAAAAATTGACTGCAAGTCGTTGAACTCACCTAAAAAGTTGAAAATAGCAGCTTTATGGAAACAACTCTTTTATTCGGAAGTAAAACCTTTATTTCTTGAATTTCATATTCGGCTTAATAATTAGCTTTGTTAGTCTCATAATGGGACCTAATTTACGGAGAAATGTTGTTAAGACAAAAGCTTGAAAGGAAATTCTTGTAATTTCTATACTTCACGACTGATTTAAAAAACGCTTTTATCTTGGAGACTGTAAAGAACGTCGTTTTTTACAGCTCACATAAAAATCTCGTCCCATTCCACAGCAGCTTATTAATTATTAATAAGGATTTATCTCTATTATAGAGTTTGAGTTTGTGTACTTTTCAAGTTATAATGAATGATCTTTTCATTTTCTAATTAGTAGACCTACGTGTTTTTATAGTCTAATCTATTTTCTTTTAATTAGTAGATTTTCTTGAATTTTTTTATTTTTACCGATCCGTGTTGTTAATATCAACTTTTTTTGATAAATTTTACGACTTGCAGTCAATTTTAATAGAGAATAAATAAATATTTACTGACGTAGACTGAAGCGTTTTCGAATCGTGACGATTCATTTTCAACAGCAACCTGGATCGTCAGTGTCGGTTTTGCTCAAAAGAATTATTGTGGTTTTGTAGAATGTGATCGAATAGTTTGTGTGATTAAAAATTTAATTGTTTTATTTCTGTGAAATCTGTTTGTTAGATTTACTGTTTTACTGTAAAAATGTGAGCAGATTGAATGGTTGTTTTGGGAGATGTTCGATCATTCATTTTTTTATTGTGTCTTTGTTTAATTTTGTTTATTTTTTGTTGCACCCAAGTGCTTCTTGTTTCTAACTAAAGAAAAAAATTGGTGCGTATTTTTGTGTCATAGATGGATGTAATTTGAGAAGTTTTAAATTGTGTGCGTTTTTATGTTTATGTAGAAGTTTGATGCTCTCCTTGATGAAGGTGGTTTCAGCTTCAGTTTAGGCTGTTTGATTTGTTGTTGATTTTGAATTTAGCAAAGTTGAGTGTAATTTTTGGTTTATTTTATATTTTTTATTATTAGTTTATGTTGATATTTATACATCATAAATCTATATCAAGTAACTGTATCTAGTGCAAGTTTAAGTTTATGTAGGCCTAAGGTACTTTTCAAGTTATGAACTACGATATTCTTATCTAAGTGACACATACATTTTATAAGAGATTCAAAAATCTAATAAAAGTATGGTGTCACTTGGATAAGAATATCATAGTTCATAACTTGTAAAGTACATAAACTTAGGCTTGTTTTATCGGAAAATAATTTTTCATCATATAACTAGGCCACACAGTGGAAATATTGAATTATTGTGATTTTTAAGAAACGAATTGATTACAGAAAGAAACAAAACCATACAAATAATGTGAATAATAATACATTCATTGTAAAAATATATCTAGTCCACTCAATAAAAGAATTTATTCAAAATAATTCATTGGCCCCAATGAAATGATCAAGTTTATTCAGGCTAGATGCCAAAAAATTTGCAAAAAGATTTAGTGATACACCACTGTCCAAGCACTCCTAATCACCACGACTGTTCATTATTAATTAACTTAGTTAGCACACTATTTAATTCATTCTGAAATTTTAAGGTTTCATATTATTAAGTCTTTAAGGTTTTATATTAAGGTTTCAAATTGACGTTTTCAGCATATTTCCACTGAGGCCACACAGTGGAAATATGCTGAAAACGTCAATTTAAAACCTAACGTACAATTTAAAACCTTAATATAAAACCTTAAAGACTTAATAATATGAAACCTAAAAATTTCAGAATGAATTAAATAGTGTGCTAACTAATTAATAATGAACAGTCGTGGTGATTAGGAGTGCTTGGACAGTGGTGTATCAATAATTTGTTTTGCAAATTTGTGGCATCTTGCCTTGATAAACTTGATCATTTCATTGGAGCCAATGAATTATTTCGAATAAATTCCTTTTTTGAGTGGACTAGATATATTTTTACAATGAATGTATTATTGTTAACATTATTTGTGTGCTTTTGCTTTTTTCTGTGAAATTTTTTTTTTTAAACATAATAATTATTATTAAAATGTGGGATTAAGCTTCAGAAAAAAAGGGTTTACATGATTTTAGAACCGACACAGAAAAGCTTACTAATTTGAATCCTTGAAACGATGTGTACACGAGAAAATTTTCTTTTCAGCGACAAATTATATCAAGAGCCCTGATGACAAAGAAAATCTGGAGAAGAGAGCACCAGACAAAAAACAAGTTCCATTTAGCATCCCAACATTGTTTAGAAAACGTAAAAGAAAAACTTTTCTGCAGAATAGAGAACGAAAAACCGTGGATAGTAGAAACAAAGGGGATGACAAACGGGGCGATAAAACTTTGACTCCAACAGCTGGCAAAAAAGGACAGAGTAGCGCGAATGTGCAACTTGGAAAATGCTTGGAAATGGAAAATGTGGAGAAAAACTGTAATTTAGTTTTATCTTTGGTTGCAGAGTTGGCGATATTGTTTTAAAATGTTTGCAGCAATCATCTTGAACTCATCGCAGTAAAAATAAGCTGAAAACCTTAAATATAATTTGAAATCTTCATATAAAGCCTTGAAAACTTATAAAAATCATCTCAAACTTATCTTTCAAATTTGCAATACTTATTTACCGTACAGAGAAACTAAGCTGAAAACATTGATTTCAGAATAAGCCTAATGGTGCGCTTATAGGGGCAATGAACAAACCTGATGAATTAGGGTGCTTGGACAGTGGAGTAACAAAACTCGATGTTTTTTTTTTAAGATAACGTCTTGAAGACTCCGGTTATGGAGTATAAAACAAGTCAGGTCAACAATTATACAATTTTATACACTAGTTACCAAAATTACTTTATCAATTAATTGAGATGAGGATTAATTTTGATGTGAAAGGAACTCTTGTACACAGTGAAAAGGTTTATCACTAAATATTTTTTCAATTATTATTTTTTAAATATTTCTATATTTTCAAGACTCTTTACTAACTGCGGTGGCCTGTTACAATATTTCCTACCAATATAACTAGTATATTTTTAAATAAACTACTGTTGTGACTCAGCAAGTGATATGAGGGAAGTGATAGCTGTGAGCCGTAGCAGGTATCTGTTAAATAAGCAACGCTGTACTAGGCCCTCTCTTTAAGGGTGAATGATTGGATCGACCAGCGAAAAAGACACTGTTCTCTGCTGTAAAATCACTTCCCGGTGGTTCGGAAGACACTTCTGAAAAGAAGATTCGTCAGCATCTTTTTTTCAGAAGTGAAATGCACCCCTCCAGCATCTCCAGTATAAGTGAGTGGAACAATATTCTAATAGAAAGAAATGCAGTGTCAGTTTTGATATTAGATAGTTCATCAAGTATTTCGTCAAGGAAAATATCACAGACCAATAATCAGTTTAACATTACTTGTTTCAGTATGCTTTAGTAGATAATTTGACAAGTTCATAGATAAAATATCATCAGATTCTTGAAATATTATTAATTTTAAAATGTTCAAGCCAATTGAATAATTGACAAAAAAAATTGCGCTTTTAAAAGTTTGTATTACCAAATTTGTGTCTATTTCAAACGTAGAATAGTAAAGTGAATCAAAACTTACAAATTTCACTCTATTAAATTGGTTTAGTTGCAGTTTTATACCCAAATTTTTAAACTCATTTTCTCTACACAGGGAAGCTTCTATCTCTTTAATGTACTCCAAACCCCCTTCCCCTAACTACATGCCGGAAATGCGTGATAGAACCTAAATTTCTAGAAAAACAGCATCGAATACAATCATAGATACAGCATAATTTCCGGTGGTTCGGAACCCACCTAAAACTGTTGGTCCAACTCATCAATCACCATCATCCAATTCATTACCCACGCACAGGTCTCAGACCTATGTGGCTTCATTCATCCTCCGAAAAAAAGCATGTATCTATCTAACCAATCAAACTTCGCGGTATTGTATCTTGATTCTGTTACGGGTTTTATCACTAAAATAATGCTGGCAACACCTGAAAGTGTTGCACTCAAACTTTATTTACCTTGTTAACACTCAACTTTATTTACTTATTTACTTTACAATTTTATTTACTTTGTTAACACTCAAACTCTATTTACCCTAATTACTTAAAACACGCACTAATCAGAATGAGTTATATCACACAAGAAAAACCAATATAAGAAACAAACAGTTCAGTAACGCTCAACTGACAATAAATTCACTATAATCACTGTAAAAAAGCCAATTATTGACTGTCAATAAGCCGATCAATAATTTAATTAAAAACTGTTCAATAAACTTCTCAATGACGTAGAAAGGAATTTCTAATAAACAGTTAAAACTCAAGAATAAATTTAATAAACGAAACACTTATGAAGCACAGTGTCTGAATAACACAATATGTTATATTTTTATAGCAATCGCACTGTAAACTGGCACAACAATTTGTCACTATGTCGTTTATCACATTGAACATTAAAATAACAACTGAACTCTTGCTTACTAGGACATTAGCTTTTATAAGTTTTTGTAACAATCCAGGAAACTCTTGAAATCTCCATAGGCTTCTCGGTGTTTCTAGTTGCACAGATAACGTTGTTTCGAACATTTCTAGATTACCAATTTTTAATTTTTTTACTCTTTTGTCACACAGAACCGGAACTAGAGAGCAACGCTCCAGCAGTATGTGACACATCAAATTTTATACTGGTTAACACTCTTAAGAAACAGATATCACACAAAAATCATCGCTCTAAGAAGTTAGTTAGTCAGAAAGGACATAGGCTAAATTAATTGGAAATTCTCGAAGTCCTCTTTTAAATGCATTTATACCATCCGGCTCAGGTGTTCTGGTGGATTCGTTTTTCTTTTCACTTTCTTTCTACTGTATTATCCGATAACTGTTATTTTCTGTAACGGCATTAGATAAATAAGAATTTATGTTGATATAAGTTTAATATTTATTCTATTCTATTCTTCTTTATACATCTAAAAGAACCACTCCCGCACACAGACGCTATAGTCTATGCGGGTTCTATTATTCATTGTAAGATCGTGATGTATTATAAATATGTACTATGTGGATAAATGAAAAAATTGAATTGAATTTCTTTTATTTGGTTGGGGAGAGCATTGATTATTTCCATCCCAATATAATATGGTTCACTTTCTTGTAGACTAAGCCTATGTATTGGGTAAGCATAACCCCTAAAACTAGTGAGGATGATTTAACTGATTTTCCTCTTTATATCCTCCTATTTTTGAAAACAAAAATTGCTATCTCATAAATGTAAATAGCTGGAGCAGTGAATAATTTGTTTTCCCTAAAGAAAGGCTTGCACTAACACCTTCCATTGATTTTATAAATAAGTCTTACAGCTTTCTTTGGAGTCGGCGTAGCCGAGTTGGCTTATCGCTGGTCTGATAAGCCAAAGGTCCTGGGTTCGATCCCAGTTGAGTACAAGATATTTTCTCGAGCCACTCCCGTGTTTCGGAGGACACGTTAAGCCGTCGGTCCCGGTTGCATATAAAAAAAGCAGTCGTTAAAAAAAAACGGCGAGGTGGAACTACCCGTAAGGGTCTCCCCACCACGAAAAGCCATAAGAATTTACTTTTTACAGCTTTCTTATGTATGATAAAAATTTCATTATTCTCAATAGATCCCCCAAAATATGACCCCATATCTCATACCAGACAGAAAATGAGCATGATACACCATAAGAAAAGTTTTTTCACTCCCCAATCTGTCTAATACTCGCAATGCAAACAAGGCTCTATTTAACTTACATGTGAAATTTGTAACTTGAAATTTGAAGGTTGGAGAGAGAGGATGCAGTGAGAGGGTGTAGTGAGAGGGTGGAGTGATAGGGTGGAGTGAGAGGGTGGAATCAAGACATGTGAAATTTGTAGCTTCCATTTCGAATCACTCTCTTCTTTCAAACCCAAAAAGGTAGTGGAGCCAGAAGTTTTAAGTCAGTTAAATCATCCTCGTAATGAGAGTAGGGATGATGATGAAAAGAGGAGGAGAATAAAATGTACTTGTTATCAATGCAAACGGAAGTACTGTTGACACAATGAACAGCGCAGAAATATATTGTTTTCTTCCTTGCATTCCCTAGAAATTCATCACATTAGTGCCTTATCTGGTGTGCGGCCGGTCTTACTATTCCTTGTTCAAAAGGTTATTCCCCTACATTTACCTAATAAAACTTGATGTGATAATATCAAGAAAACTCATCAGGAAAGAACAGTTTTAAGAAATCTGAGCTCATTCTTTTGTAAACTAGCTGATTATCTCGCACACAAGAACAAAAGGACGGCTTCTCACAATTCATACCAGGAAATACTAACTTGGAGTAGATAATTAGTCTGCATAATGAGTTTTTGACCCTCGGGCTGAGTTTTTTGGCTTGCTAGACAGGTAGGCTTTCTTTATCTTTTCCGGGTGCACTCATAAAAAGGGCAATTTCGAAATCTGAATTGGGCAAGGTTGAAGAGAGAGGGTGTAGTGAGAGGGTGGAGAGAGAGGGTACAGTGGGAGGGGGAGTGGTGTGAGAGGGTAGAGTAGGAAGGGGTTGAGTGGGAGGGGGTGTGGAGTGAGATGGTGGAGTGAGAGAGTGGGATCAAGGCACCATTGAAACTTCGAATCACCTTTTGAAAAGTACCAGAGTAATAAGAAGTGTGTGAGTGAAAGAGATAGAGCGATGGAGAGAGAGGGAAAGATAGTGAGAAAGAGATTACATCAGATTATCCTTTTTTATTCATGTAAATTTACAAATTTTGCATATGAATGGTTTGGAACAAAATAATTTATTATCAACATCACATAGATCAGAATAGTAAACTCAGATGATGCCATTTTTATAGAGAAAGAGAAAGGGGAAAGGGTAAGTAAGGGGGAAAAGAGAGGGGGATTAGATTACTTTATTCATGATAAATTTACATTTTTTTCCAAATGTTTGCTTACATACAATATATTTTAACATCACATAGAAAGTAGACCTGGTTGATACTATTTACATTTTGTTGGAAATATTAAAAGTGATCTAATGGGTAGAGCTAATGAAATGATATTCTAAGTGATGCATTTACATGAAAAGGCGAAGTTTGGACAAAAATTCGTCCATTCGAGCACTCAACCTTGAAAACATTGAATTTGGTCTTCGTATTTATTTCTTAAATTCAGCAAAATATAGAGTTAATTCAATTGACTTCAGATTGTAGATTGATTTCAATTTATATTACATTATGAATTGCTAAATTAGATGATGAGAAAGTATCATCAAGTGTTTTTAATACTAAAAATGAGACTAGAAATTAAGATTCGAGAAAAACATTAGCAAAAAATGATTAATATAAAAATTTATATAAAATGATTATGAAGATGATATGACTGTTGATGAGAGAAGATGGGGTGATTAGAAATAATGATTTCCTACAAATCTTGTATTGAGGTGAGTGTTAAATTGTGTATCCAGTATGCTATAAACTACAACAGTGGCGTGTTATTTACAAAGTTGATGGATACTTTTGAGATTAATATTTTTCCTAGATTCTAGAGAGATAGAGAGAGTGATTCTGGAGAGAGATAGAGTGAGCAATAGAGGGATAGATTGATTGCTTTTATTGATGATTGTTGCCAGGCCTAAGTCTATTGCAACAAAATACAACACAAGCATATTACAGTCATTGTGGCAATGAACATAAGTCATAGTTCAGAAAATAAGTTGAGAATGAACCGATACAACAGAGTATCCAAGGACCCGACAAATTTATATAATATAATAATAATAATAATAATAATTATTATTATTATTAACTCTGTTCGATCGAACTCTGTTCAATTAACTCTTCTTCTTTAGAGCTTCTCCTCCACCTCCTCCTCCTCCTCCTCCTACCCCTCCTCCTCCTCCTTCTCCTCCTACCCATCCTCCTACTCCTCCTCCTACTCCTCCTCCTACTCCTCCTCCTACCCCTCCTCCTACTCCTCCTACTCCTCCTACTCCTCCTACCCCTCCTTCTACCCTTCCTCCTCCTCCTCCTCTTCCTCCTCCTTCTCCTCCACCCCCTTCTCATTCTTCTTTTTCTTGGAAGCAAAGATTCTAGCACAATTAAGAATTACAACGTCAACGCTGGCACTGTAAAAATAAAGTGAAAAATTTGGTAAAGTAGGAACCATTTCAATATTCTTCAATTTTTCCCATTCGAACCAGCTGTCCAATGTTTTGATTCACACTAGCCAAAACTAATATCTGTAGTGGAAATCTGTTTCACATCAAAATTATTTCTATATTCGACCACCATACTCCAAAATCTTTAGCGATCTCATATGGAAGAAGCTAACAAGTTTCAAGGGTCAAGAATCTTTCTTCCAAGCATTAGAGCACAGACGGACGGACGGACACCGGCAAGATTCCAGTAATGCCCTGTCGGGTCCGTAATAATCACACGACACTCATACCATACGACACTATTTGAAGAGAGAATTTGTTTTCTTGAAACTGATGATATACCTACACTAGTATATGGTACCTAAAGCATTCTCAGTAACTGTTAGACGACCATTTATCACTCTTGGAAAAGCAATTACAGCAACTGAACTATCCTAGACTGGACTTCCACCCAACCCACTCTATCCTACCCAAATAATACAAACGGTCCTCGCCAATTCTAGAGTAATTGCACGAAATATTTCAACTAGTAGCTCTTACAGTGCTTTGTGTGTGAGACGTCGTTCAAGTTTCTAACAAGTGGCAAAATATTTCCTGTTACTGCCCCATCCCTTTAAAAGGCTCCTCATAACCCTCACCCCCAAGAGAGAGCGTAGAAAACAAATGGTGGCAAAAATGACCAATAATGGATGTAATAAATTCTGGTTGGAAATTGTTTCTAAAGAAAGGGCACAACTGCAATGAGAATAGCAGTGACTCAAGAGTTTTTTAGCTGTGAATAGAATCAGGTGGAGGAAATTTGGAGAATATTGCATCAAGCAAAATCGAAGTACAAGTAGTTAATGTTAGGTTAGGTTAGGTTAGGAATTAAAATGTCAGGTGGAGGAAATTTGGAGAATATTGCATTATTTTTCATGAAACAAAATCGAAGTACAAGAAGTTAATGTTAAGTTAGGTTAGGAATGAAAATGTCATTCCATTCATTGGTCTTAACTTTTATGAAAAATATGAAAAGTGAAGAATTATTGCAAAAGATGCCTCTTATAACTAACTCTTGGCTCAGGCAAGTGACATCCGTGAGCCGTAGCAGGTATCTGTTCAATCAGATTTGATAAGCAACGCTTTCCTGGGCCCTCTCTGTAAGGGTGGCCGATTGGATTGGACTGTTCTCAGCTGTAAAATCATTTCCCGGTGGTTCGCGAAACATGAAAATTGTAGGGCCACCATGGATCCAATAACATGGCTCAATTGGCGAGGTGGAACTACGATAAACTGAAGAACTTCTTCAACTTACCGTGGGTGGAGCCTGGAGCTACCCGTAAGGGTCTGCCATCAACAATACCCATACGCATTTACTTTATTTCAATTCAATTCAATTCAATTTATTTATTGTCAACAATACATAATAAGACATTCATATATTCAAACAAAAATAACATCACTTCTTATCATAATAATGAATATCTACATAAAACATCATAAATTTACCTGTCGGTTTTTGTGAAAGGTACAAGCCTTGCGATGAACTTGGTTTCAGTGATGTCAAGTAACAGTCGGTCAGGTCTGTGATTGAATGGGTGACCGTGGCAGCTCGGTCTTATAAATTTGTGAAATAGCATAGATCAACCATTCATACCTTAAAACATCCATTCATACATAATAATGTCTAAGTGACTGTTGTTAATAGGTATTAACTCTTATTAATTAGCTCAGAGGCTGAGTAGGGTATGTAATATGGAATGATGTAACGCTGTTGCGTATGAAATGGAAAGCTCATATTGATTTGATTCAGTCTCTAATAGAGGATTTATAGTAAATTGCCCACATTTCGGCAGGTTTATAGAGTGATTCGATATTGAAATAAGCATTATATTGAAGTATATAATTTACATTAAAGTAAAATGTAAAAAGTAAAGCTGTAAAATCACTTTCGGGTGGTTCGGAACCAAGAAGCCGAGGAGATTATCACTTGGTGAGTCACAATAGTAGCTTATTCAAACAAAAACCTAGTTATATTGGTAGGAAATTCTACAACAAGCTACCGCAGTTTTTAAAGAGTCTTGAAAATATAGAAATCATTTTTAAAAAATATTTAGTTGAAGCTTTTTATGGTGTACAAGAGTTCCTTTCAAATCAAATTACGCCTTACCTCAAATAATTGATTTAGTATTTATAGTAACTAGTGTATAAGATAGTAAGTATAATTATTGTCAATCTGACTTGTCTTATACTCCATAACTGGAGTCTCCAAGACTTAATCTACAAAAAAAACCTAAAATTGTAGACCCAAAACTCATCAATCGCCATCATTCAACTCATTTTCCACGCACAGGTCTCAGACCTATGTGGGCTTGATCCTCAAAAAAGTATAAAAATGAGCATACGGTATACTTGAACCGGGAACCTAACACCTGAATCGTCTTCAAACACTTCTTTCTCTGCTAATTACAGTTTATCGCAAGAAAAATTTGTAAATTAAAATTATAGCAAACATCGAATTTAATAAAAATAATACATAGGAATCGTCAAATTAAAATAGTAGTTTATGCAACGATTTTATTTTGACCCTTATTAAGGCACGAGTTAGAAGTAAGTTATAACACGAGCGAATGCGAGTGTTATAAATATCTCACGAGTGCCTTAATGGCCAAATAAAATCGTTGCATACACTATTTTATCTACGACCACTAGTATACATTTAATTAAAACAATTTCATTTTACCTGTGACTGTCAGAGATACCTAACCTCTCGTCTCAAATATGAGAAATTATAGTAGATTGTTAGGTTAAAGTAGCTGGTGTAGCAGTTTGATGAAATCAGCTGATAGTTTCACAATATTGAATTACGATATTGATTCCATCAAAAATGCTTCTGATTGGTCCAGAACCCGTGTTATAATGTAGAACCTGTACTATAATGAGCTCTCTATGCAACGGGTCTCAAAAAGCATTTCGAAAAGACAGATGTTTTGGCATCAATTGTGAAACTGTAATGTATACATTATGACATGGTCGTAGATAAATAAAAATACAGTACATCAAAAATACATTGCACATGAATAGCATCACGGTACTTGTAAGATTGCATTATAGTCATAATTCAATCGTTGCACGTACTACGATCAATGTTTGTTGTTTCTTTTTCTTTTTCTCTTTTCTTTTTCCTAAAATGATTTAATGTATGGAGAAGGAACCCCACACAGGATTACCTTTGGGGTCTCCTATTTAAACGATAGACATGTATTGTGCATTTTTTTCTATGAATTTGGTATTAACATTTAATTTTATATTTTGCATGTACAGTGTATGTTTGTTTGTCGAATAAATTATTAAATTAAATTATTAATGGGCGGCTCTATTGTATGAAAATATTCATTTTCTCATAAATAAAGTAATATTGTAATCCAATCTATGATTATTAAGTATACTGTAATCAATCCTCTCGAAACCAATCAAAACCTATGGCATCCTATCATTATACCTCTGCTCAAATTCCACACACAAAACCCATACAATCCATTCAATATCATACACATCTCCAAAATTACTGGCTAACATTCCGCTCAAGTTTAGTGGCACAAATCAAATTTCAGGGATGCTCATATTTCAACAATCCAATTTCAAATCATCAACTCTGTTATTCCATGCTGCTCGCACGATATCAACTTTGCATTATGATTACACACGTGTTTCGATGACATATTTATTTATTCATCATCTATGTATATCATATTCGCCGAAAATATGCAGTTTCGAAACTATTTGGTGTAGAATTTCAAATGTAACGCACAAAACTTTACTACAAATATTCTCACATCGACTGAAAGTTGTTCAATGTGGCAACAATGCTGTCGTTTCACTATGCTTGATGTTGTCAATGTTTATGTTGTTGAGTGTTGTCCATTTATAAACAATGCCGATCACACAACAAAGGAAGGCCCTCATTTCAGGCAAATAAAGCGTGGACTATTGAGTCCACAGTCCACAACAACAATAAGAATTTATTTATTTCGAATTTCTTTTTTATTCTGTTTCTATATATCTGTCAGTTTGTTAAATTGTCAGTTAGCTCAAACTAACTGGCAAGAATTTATTGTTAAGCCGCGTTTACACTGGAAGTGCAAACACGTGTTGATGACAAAATATTGCCGATTTTTGTTGCGTAAATAAAAGCAGCTCTAATTTTGTCTGCAACAAAACAAGTTGCAGACAGATTTGGGGTGTCTGCAACTAAATTTTTGTTTTCCACCGAGAGTCGGTAAAGATTAAAGAATTGCAACAAATGTTGGCAATATGTGTCGTTGACAAAAGTTGCAGTGACAAATTACGGTGCAACAAAAGTTGCAGACATCCCCTCAGTCCCATCCCCCCACCACCAACAGCCAGTACCGCGTGACTGTCCTGGCGCTGGCGATGCAATAGCAGCATCCTCCACGTCAACACTCGCCATCTTGAATGACTGGACGAGTGTTGCCTTCCTTTCTGTTGCAGATAAAAGTTGCAGTGGAACAGAAGGGACAATATATTTTGTATGCAATAAAAAATCGGCAACTAAATGTTGCAGACTAAATGTCTGCAACTCCGGTGTAAACGCGGCTTTAGATTGACAGAATCTATTTTCCTTCCATTGTAGTGGTGGAGGAAAAGTTGTGGAAGATATCCATAATGAATAGGCTAATAAGACTTGAAGTTTTTACAACCACGTTCATTAAAACAGTGAGATACTAGTTTCGATTGTTACACCATTATCAATCCCGAACAAACTAAAACTAAAGTACAGAGTAGCTTAATATACTAAACATGGAATGATACTATTGGCTAAGGGATAGGCTGACCTTCATTGAAGGTTTGTGATTGGCTGAAGGCCATAACAAGTCACGCCCATTGGTGGGAGGAGCAACAATCAAAAATATCTATTTCCTCGAGATCCTAACAGCAACTCTGCCTTATAGGCGATCTGCAGATCGACTGACAGTGCTGCGAATGGATGATCTTTTACTAATTTAGTGATACAAAATCTGATCGCTATTCATTTGTGTGCTTTGTCTCACTTCGAATGCGTGAATTCAAAAAAATATTTCTTTAAAAAAAATACTAGAAATTCCGAAGAGCCATCTGTTGTGTATATGAGTACAGTAATACATATCAGAATGCAGAAGGAAAAGGTGATCATTTAATTCATTTCCTGGTTGACCTTACGAAAAGGATAGGTGAGAGAAATGGATCTCTAATGTTCGATTTTATTAAATATAATACAACTCACTTAGTACATTTTACAAATTGTTTTATAAGTAAAAGATTGCTGATTGATGAAAATTAGACGTTTTTAATGCAATTGTGTGATTGATAGTTGTAATTAAAGTAATCAATTCTAATAACAGCTTTGGGGTTGATTTTGTTGCGAAATATTTATTTTGTGTAGGACTATGCACTGAGAAAAATTTGTCAAGTAGAAATTACCTTTTTTGAAGGTAAAATCATTTTTTGATGAAAATCTCATTTTAAAGGTGATTACTACTGAATACGGGTGTCTATTACAATTTTATAAAGTACTTTTTACCTTTTAAAATGGAGAAAGACACAAATAATAAAAAGTAATTAGCGAATTTACCATGTAAGGTACTAAACACCACTTGTTTGCGGTAATTCACAATCTTATAATGTAAAAATTACTTTATCAAGGTGAATTGTGCTCATTCAATGTGATTCCTGAAATTACCTTTTATAAAGTGTATTTTTAACAACATTGATATTGCGAATTTCACAATAATATAAAGTAATGCTTACTTTAATCTGCGATAACAGCGTTTAACACTTTCATAATTGTGAAAATCACCTTGCAAAAGGTAAAATCTACAATGTAGTACTTTTTGTAACAGTCTACAGCACATGCGCGTATCACATGACCAGTGCCTGGAATGCACTTCTTTGTTCATTTCATCGAGTATTTAGTTTTGATTCTCAACTAATCAACAATGGCAGATTTCGAAACAAGGAGTTTGTTGGAGAAGTGAGGACTTCTGGAATACACCCACAACTTTATAGGTGAGTTTATCTCGTTGATTATTCATGATATGTTTAAGTTTGAAAATGAAAAGTTTAAAATTAATTGTTTGGACTTTGAAGTTTGAAGTCAACTTATAAAGTAAGGATTGACTCCATAATATAAAAGGTTAAACTAGGTACTACTATTTATAATAATGGTGGCCCTATACACATTTAGCAACATTTTATTCTTGAATAATATTCTTTCTTCTGATCGTCTGACCCAGAGAAGACTTTACAGTTGTACCATGGATGCGTATTATGACCAAGAAGCGGTCTTATGAATTGGTCCAAACAATCAAATGTCTGTTTTTCAATGACTGTTTGTAATGGCTGCTACTTGTACATCAGACATGCACAAATTCGTCAGAACGGTTTGAGCGATCAAATTAATGAGTTTGAATTTTTCCTACAAACTCTAACGAACTGTATCTAATCTACAGAGCTCTCATGGGAATAAGAGGACATACATTTTTACGAAAACTGTTATAATATAGTAAATAACAAGTTTTTAAAAGATGTTCTTCTGTCTGGGTAAGGGGTTCGGGCCAAATGTTCATCTATTCAGTGCTCTAGAGTTTACTATGCCAACTGTATCTCATCAATTATTAACTTATATCGTCTATGCTCTTGTGTCTTGAAATCTTGAATATAAAGTTTTATAAAAACCTGAATATGACAATGGACAGAGAGAAATTAATTAAAATAACTCAGCCTCTAATGGCTCAGTCAGTTGGGGCGCTTGTCTTTTATTAGATAAGACTCTGGCTGACTGCTTTTCCTTAAGGTCTCGAGTTCGAATCTTGTTGAGACTTGGATGTTTTTACCTTGTCATCATTGAAGCTTAGTAGACAGTGTTGTTGTACTCTATTCATTACCTATTTGAGCATAGACTCAAGTGGGCATCATCCGGCAAAAAATTATAACTTAACTTGAGTCTTGTATTTGTAAATAAATGTTTGTGTGAAGAAAATTAGAAGACTGATATCTTCGTCTATTCCCTTCAGAATGTATGCAAAATTTCAGGTCTCATCCTGAAATACTCAAAAAATATTGTCGGTTGTTCATGCAATTCTTGATAAAGCATAGGCTAGAATATTAAACTCTCCCTTTTGGACTCTATTGGAAAATAAATCGTTGATCATGAGAATTATCAGCATTAATTTAATTAGGGCTCTTTTATATAACTTTCTTGGAAAAAGTTGAACTTTTGCACCCAACTCAGCTTATTAGTAGGTTACTACTAAATCACCCAATTGCATTTTTCAAAGGAAGGTTTCATTCTAGAATGCATCATAGACCGAAAAACCAAAAATGTATATATTTATGTGTTATGAAACAGTTTCAAAATTATACGGTAGGCTGATTATTAAATTGTTTTCAGATTATAAAGTTGGGATTGCTGCTTTGAGGCACTTGGATATAAAAGATCCACACATCGAATTTCTCATCACTGATTTTGGGCCAAGACTATGCTTTCATGCCCAATTTCAACCTTGGAGGAATACGAATCAGCTGGTCCATCAAACCTCAACATATCGACGGGCAGTGTAAGTTGATTGTTAAAATTCTGTATTGATTTCACCTTTCTTTCTATTCCCACGACTCAGCTTTTAAGCTGCATTTAAACCAGAGTTGACAACAAATTCAATGACAACAATTTATGTTGGGTGCATTAAAATGTCGATCGCTTGACTGAAGGACTTATGAGATTGGGATTCGGACTGATGGAAGGCGTTGATTATCTGCATTATATTTAATATGTCTAAAAGCAGCGCACCAATTTTTAACTTTTAATGTCGACATTTTAATATCCTGAGCCAAATTATAACCCTGAGCGCCACCTTGCAAATATGACATGACATTTGTAGAAAGTTGAAACAGCAAGTTAATAGTTTGGTAGTTTCTTTATTAGTTATTCTGTCAAGTTAGTTCGAAGTTACTGACAATTGAGCAAACTGACAAATTTACTTAAACAGAATTTATTAATTTTGAATTCCTTTAATTGCTATTAGTTTATACTGAAGACTTCCGCAATGGCGGATATTGACAACAGTATTTAATAGCTGATGGAAATCGATGAATGATACTGTACAAAATTGCTAGTCACCACCGGGAATCGAACCACGGACCTCCCAATTATTCTGTTTAAGTAAATTTGTCAGTTTGCTTAACTGTCAGTAACTTCGAAATAACTTGTGAGATACGAGCCGATATGGCCAAGTTACAAATGAATGCTGCTGTGCAGAAGGGTCTCCATGGTCTAGTGGTTAAGGCGCCCGACCGGCAATTGGGAGGTCCGTGGTTCGATTCCCGGTGGTGACTAGTATTTTTGTACAGTAGCATTCATCGATTTCCATCAGCTATTAAATACTGTTGTCAATATCCGCCATTGCGGAAGTCTTCAGTATAAACTAATAACAATTAAAGGAATTCGAAATTAATAAATTCTGTTTAAGTTATTCTGTGTTGCTGTTTTTTTTTTTTTTTTTAATTTGAAGTCCTACAAAATTTCAGTATAGTTTTAAAATAGTTAAATAAGAAAAAACTAGGAAAAAAATTATTTTTCAGGAGTTAACAATATCATGATCTTGATTCAGGAAACTTTATAAGTGATCCAGATGATCCCAGCGGAAAGGAACTACTCTCATTAAATTTCGAAACAGATTTGGGTCCTATCATCTCCGATCTGTCTTTGACAGATTTAGATTCATCAACTAATTCAGATAGTCTACCGGTATTGGATGATGAAGAATCATCTAGAGAACACAAGCAAGTAATGGCAACTCTGATCAAGTAATGGCAAGTCTGACAACTTATTAAAATCTCAAACATACATTAAATCCAATAGTTGTACCAGGGGACCGAGTTTTGATGGGTTCGGTGGGGGTGGGGGGGGGGGGGGTAAGTCTCCCATGAAATAGTTTTTGAACACTCCCCCTAATGAAGACCTTCTTCATTAGAACTAAGTGCTGAAAAAATCAACACTATCTATTGTTTTCCCATGTTGAAAATTTTTTTTAGCCTCGCTCTGTTATTTTTTGCAAAATATTGTTTTTCAGTCAAAAATACTTTGATCAAATACTCATATTTATTTATCAAATAGAAAAAATGTTTCCTACCTGTTCATTGTGATTTAATATTTTATTCCATTAAAAAGCTAAAAATTATTAATTTTGTTGGACAACCTCTCAATTGTTTTTGTTGAGTTATGAACTGTTCATAAATATTTTTATTTAAAAGGCAAGATATTATAGCACATTTGGAAGTTTGTCTGCTATAACTGTGAAAATTAAAAAGTAATAAAAATATAATTATTGTAATATGACTCCTGGAATTAAATTGATGAAGTGGAGATATTACTATTTGTCATTAGGTTGTTTCATGACTTTAATTAAATTAACATAGCTTTCAAATAATTTTCAGCATTTAATGTTGGTTTTTTAATTCTAGGGTACGTCAAGCCTTTTAAAATTACTGCTGCAGACCTTAGAAGGCTAGACAATTTTAAATCGATACAAAACTAATAGAAGATTGGAAAATAGTGACAGAAACAGACTCTGCAGAATGATCATCAACCATTGTAAATTTTTGTACAATGTTGTTCATTTTTTCATTTTATAATATACAAATTTAAAATAACGTGGATACTGGGTTTTTATTTTCCTTCTTTATGAAATGAGAAAGTAATTTGGTATTTGTAATCTTGTCAGATTTTTTATGGATTTAAAATTACCTGCATATAAATTCCTGGATTTCTTGTTCCATGACGAACTGCGTTGTTAATATTAACTTTTCAAGTGAATTAAACGACTTGCAGTTAAATTTTTATTAAAATAAGTAGTATTTCACTTACTTCTGTAGGGTTTTAACAATTCGAAAACGTTCGGCCTACAGAAGTAAGTGAAATACTACTTATTTTAATAAAAATTTGACTGCAAGTCGTTTAATTCACTTGAAAAGTTAATACCTGTATATAATTAATTGATTTATATTTGAAGTAGTATTTTCACTTGATTTCTATTTTTTCATTATGAAGCAGTTTACAAACGAACACTTGAAATTTGGCAAACATAATGTGTATGTAACAAATAACATTTGGTGTGGTTTCGTTGAACGCGGATTCGGACGTGCGTGTTCGCGGGCAGAGCTGCATACACTACAATCGATGCTTTTGGTACAGTTTAGGTATACCAAAAGCATCCATTGCAGTGTATTCAGCTCTGTTCGTGGACACGCATGTCCGACTCCACGTTCAACGAAACCACACATTAAAGTAAAAAGTACTATTTGGAATGTAACAATCACAATCAAGCATACAGGGAAAATCACCTTTCATAGAAGGTAATTTACACATTTCATGTAAAGATAATTTTCACCTTCAATAAAAGGTAATTTTTACAATACATGAAAGGTAGTTTTTACATTTTATGAAAGGTAATATTCCGTATTATAAAAGGTAATATACGCATTTTGTACAAGGTAATATTCATATTATGTAAAAGGTAATTTTCACAAACTAAATAGTGAGTTTCACCTTGAGCATGAAAGGTAAATTTCACAATAAATCAAATTACCTTATTTATAAGGTGAAAATCACATTTAAAAGGCTGTCGTCAGTTTTTACACTATAAAAGGTAAGAAACCTATGAAATTAGGGTAATATGCACCTTCTATTTTTCTCAGTGTGTATTGCGAAATATTATTTTTTTTTAAATTTTTTTAATAAAAAAAAAATTAATATTTGAATTGAATTTGAATTTGAAATTTATTGTAAGCAGGGGCGGATTTAGGCAGTTGACTTTTGAAAAACACAGTGGAAATCTTTTGAAAAAAGATCATAAGAACTGTTTTAAGCTGTTTTACAATCCACAAGTTCTGATTCAAATTGTGGGTTGAATATTGACGAGAATTTAAGCCTATTTATACTGTTGTCATATGTCCAATGAGACGTTCCAGACCCTGGGACCCCCTTCAATATGCCCCTGTACAGTGTAGTAATATAATACGGTACAATAAAAATTATTAACTCATACTTTTCCACGTATAATTATTGGTATATACATATACCAATTATTTTGTGACCGTACAAATATACATCCATGTATGTATATACTCAATATTTTCCACGTATACCTTCGCACTACTCAATATCAAAAACATGATAACTCTCTACGAGGCTCTTCTCTTTTTCTAAATTAGATTTCCTCTAAAAATCGCAAATGACTTCTTTAAATCCTGTTTTTATGATGAGTTTCCTAATAATGTTATCCATTATAAACAATGCAAGAAACTCACTACGCTGCTTGCGATTGAAGCCACCCAGAAGTCGCGTCGATCGATCTGTCAGCCAACTTCTGATCGCCTATAATATAGTCTTGATATACATATGTTAGTAATTTGTATTGTACCATAGCCGATTTTGACTGTAGGTGACTCTTCAGACTTCAAGCTTCAACATCATGTTTCGGTCCAAAGAGCTTACATGTATGTATATACCAATAGTTTACATATAATAGTATTTTCGCAGCCAAATGAGTTGGCTGTGCAGTCTAAACAGCAATACGGTCACAAAATAATACAGTCTATGTCGATGGTACGTTCTAGCAGGAATTTAGTTCCTTGTGAACGTGTCAATGGAATGACTCAGTATTTGTAATTAAAGCTCAACTCTGAAATAATAGTAGAGTGATAGAGGAGAGTCTGCTATCGAAGTAATCAGACCGGTGGCCACTGATGGAAGACTAACCACATGTGATTTTGTCTATGTGGTAAGTTAACATGATGTATGTGTGTATGTATGTGTGCGTGTATGTGTGTGGTGTATGATGCTTTCTCCAAGCCACATGTGTCATGAATTGACACATGTGGTGTGTGTGAGCCCAGCGCTTCTGAAAGGCTCCATTTAATGATTACAGGACTACCAACATGAAGAAATAGAATGTATGTGTATGTATGTAAGTATATGTATGTGTATGTATGAAGTATATGTATGTGCATGTACTTTAGTGGTTCTGTGAACAGTAGACATCACGCCCAAGAATAAGGGTGCTTGCAAAGAGGTGCATACTCGGTGTACTCAATGATAATCACCATCGCAAAATTAAACACAATTACCAGACCTAACCCTTTGTTCAATTCGCGTAGTCTATTCAATGTCTGTTTTTCACAAAATTCTCTGTATCATATTACTATGGGTTGTCAAGTTAAAAAAGTCCCTGTAAAAAACAAATTGGACAAATTTGAAGAGTGGATAACTGATGACATCCTTGCTGAAAGAAATTGGGTTTCACATCAATAAGGCTGTGTTTTCTATTTGCGAGACAGCTGAAATTATATTTCAGATGTCTGATGAATGAGTTGATAAAAAAATATAAATTAATTTGCATATCATTCACTTAGTAATCGCTTCTTATTATACTTCATTGAAATATTAAGAATGTTTTTTTATTTCTCTCAAAAAATATGTTATTCTTATGAATGATAACTTTATTCATGTGCATTAGGCTCAACCAAATGAATAAGGGGGCCCGAAGGCTTACTATGAATCTGTTTCTAATAGCATACGATGCAGAAGCTTTTAAAAATCATATGTTCCTGTAGAAGAAGGCCTGAATGCCTTACTTGTTTTCCTTTTAAATATTATTTAAATACAAGAAAATTTTTAAAAACCTCATACATAATTATATCACTGGCAATTCCTTGAAGGAAGATCCCTGCAAAGTTTTATTAAGTTTGGTTAACGCGTTTAGCCGTAAATGCGTTACAAACAGACAGACAGACAAATGCAAAACGATTGACTTGAAACAGAGACCTCTCTTCGTTCGGTCAAAGACGCTTCTGAAAGGCTCCATTTAATGATTACAGGACTACCAATATGAAGAAATAGAATGTATGTGCATGTATGCAAGTATATGTAAGTATTGAATATGTAGGCTATATATTTACTTATGAAGGATGGGTGGATGGGATAGTGATGAATGACTGAAAGGCGGTATCGATCGGAATCGATTACTGAAAAAGACGACATTTCATTCAGTGTGTACAAAAAATGAGTTTTTCCAGTTCCAAATCTGATTTTACAAATGATTTGAGTTGGAAGAAAAGAGAATTATTGGAATATCAATTTATTCCAGTCCTGGAGCTCTTTTTGCCAATTATTTGAGTTGATAGAGAGAGGAAATTAACGGAAATATCAATTTTATCTAACTAATAACTTGTTTTTGTCGGTGATTTGCATTGAAAAGTTATGATACAAAGCGCTGTGCGTGGGTAATGAGCTAGCTGAGGTATTAAGTGTTTGTCTCTTTTTTTAAATTTTCATTTATCAACCAAATAGATTTTGTAATCTTTGGAGCTATTGATATATTTTGGTTTTATTGTATTGTTGTCTAATGGAAATAATGTTTGAACTTGTGTATTATATATCATTAAACTTCATTGAAATATTGGAAACTATTCTTGTTTCTCTCAAACAAAATATATACGCTATTGGGCAATATTCGCAGGTTGGACTCTATTTGAAAGCTGAAATGGAAATAAAATTTAATGTTCAGCTGTGTCCGGATAATAGGCTCTAACATACAAACTCAAGCAAGGCTTGGCAGTATTGAAATTTCGCCTCCTGAAAATACCCCATAAGGAATAAACGTCCACTACCTTTCAAATAGTATTTAGAAATACAGTAGTAACAAGTATGTTAAATAGCGAAAAGAGGAGCACTATATTAAAACTTACTTCTCAGGCAATGAGGAAGAACCGTGATAATTCACTCTGATGAAAAATTTAATAAAGCAAATCCCATTACTCACGACGGTAGAGCTTAATTATTCAACCCATTTATTCAAAAAAATTTCATCACATTTAATTAAACATTTTAAATGAGAACTCCTCATTCCAGCTGTTCAATCGCACTCAAGCGTCATTTGCACACATTGAATTGTTGATTCGAAAGACACGCATGTGTGAAACAGGCCTTCAGCGTTGCAGCATAGCCCTTTCCGACCTGCAAATGCGGGAAATGCGGCTCAAAGGCCTGTGCCACACTTGGAGATATTCCATCTTCAAATGCATAATAACTGGCGGAATGAGTGAGCATTCCACTACAGTGAGCGCCTTGTATCAAGTATGTACCGGTACTATATACAGTGTAGTGTATATCTATTTATGTTTCAGATGCACAACTGTATAAATTCAGAGTAGATGATAGTGTGTTACTGTATACATATATATATACTATTATATGAGTCTAGCTGTATAAATTTCAGATGGAATAGTGTATTACTATATATTTATGTTTGGCATATATGTGAGACTAGCAGCCTCAATTATTTCACTATTCAAGGTAGATGGGTCTTTGTCCATTCAAAATGGCCGCTCAATGAGAGAAAAGTGCATCTAGGTTTGTGAATGTGCTGCATGCTGGTAGTTTATAAAATTAATGCGATGCAGAAGAAGGATTTATTCTGGAGATTCATGCGGCTGAAGGTTGAGATTTGTATTCATAACTTGAACTAGTGCATCTATTATATAACCTAAACATTTCCATGCTGTCCTCTATTAAAGAAAATTTAGCGCTTGAGAATGAGGGATTGGAAGAGAAATGGAAGAAAGAAAAATGAGTGAAAATGAAGAATGAGAAGATGAAGAGAAACAAAGAAGAAGAACAAGAGAAAGAAAGAGAAGGTGGTGTAGTGGAAAAGAAAAAGGGAATTAGAACAAGAGTGTAAAGAGGAGGAGGAGGAGGTGAAGAATGGAGAAAAAGGAGAACGAGATTGGAACAAGAGGTGGAGGAGAAGGAGGTGGTGAAGGAAAAAGAAGAGATGGTATGAGGAGGAGGAGGAATAGGAGGAGAAGGAGAAGGAAGAGGAGGAGGAGGAAAGGAGGAGGAAGAGTAGGAGGAGGAGGTGAACGTGGAGGAGGAGGTGAAGAAGATGGAGAAGATAAAAGAGAAGAAGAAAAAAATAAGAAGATTAAGTAGCAGGCAGGAAAAGCAGGAACATAGTGCGAGGAGAAGAGGAAGAGTAAGGAGATAGAGAAGGGCAAAAGAATAAGAGGGAGAATCATGAGAAAAAAAAGGGTAGAAGAACAAGAGAAAAAAGGAGGAAGTGAATAAGAAGGAGAAAAAAGAAGTAGAAGAGGGAGAAGGAAGAAGGATGAACTTACTTAACTTACTGAACTTAATCACACCAACTATTGTCCTTACAGCAGGATAAACAACACCAGTTACCCGACTGCTTGTTTGTGCGAAACAAGCCTCAGGGCCTCAGGGCCCACATAGGTTTGAGACCTGTGCGTGGGTAATGAGGTGGATGATGGTGATTTATGAGTTGGACCTACAGTTTTAGGTGGGTTCCGAACCAACTATTGAATCAATAGCTTTTGAATGCCTTACTAAACCACTAAGAAACCGGTTACCCGAATATGTGTGAAACAAGCCTTAGGGCCGCTGTTGAATCAATAGCTACTGAAACCGGACATCAGTATTCCACTTAAAGTCACCTGTGTGACGTCACCAAGCCTGCATTTCTATTTGCGCCTGACCATCCCTTGATTGGTGCCTTAAAGCGACGTCCATTGATTGCTAGCTGATAGCTTGGTGAAGCATGTCTTTCTCTGGGAAGATTACAATGACAGTGGTCCAGTATCGGATGCTGCAAAGGACAGCCAGGGTTTGCAATTCAAATTGAATGACAGCAGATGCTGTGGTGAGTGACCATTGACACAATTACCTGCATCAGATGAACATCAGATGAGCGGGCATCACTCGCGTCAGTGTGCGTGCGTGCGGGCGTGTGTGCGTGAGTCAACACATGTTCGTTATGATGTGAGTTTATATTGCATGAAATTAGAGTTCGAATGAAACAGCCTGGACAACAAAGCTGTACATTTTTTTTCAGTATTTTGTTGAGGTTTTGAAAAGTTAAAATGAAAAGCCCACTAATGCTTGCGAATGTATAGTGTAATGATAGCATCACTATCTTTTTTAGTGATCCTCCACTATTTGTAATGATATCATCCACCATTTGTAATGATTGAATATAGTTAAGGACGGCGCCTTTAACCATTTGTAGCCTCCACCAGGTAAGGATTCTGCAATGAATGGTTTGGTGTAATATTATTACTGCACCTATTCCCCCTCAATTACCACATCCAACCTTACCCTATGAATGTGGGAATCATGATTGACAGGGCGTTAAATTAGTTAATATTTCACTAATTAATATTTCAAGGGCTCAGCATAGTTTTTGATGATAAAACTTATATTATTAAATATTTGATTATTATTCTAACTTATAAAAGATTTTTGTAAATCAAATAAAATACAGTAATTAAATTAACTTTTCTTTTATTTGGTCAATATAAAATACAGAATTGTAATTTATTTTCTAATTGTGAACAAGTTCAATTTTTATTCAATCTCCCTCTTTCATTTTAATCAAAATAATTTATCAATTTATTTATTTTTAATATATTCTATTAATGGTGATGAAAGACAAAAATTCTGATTTAAAATGGAAACAAAAAGTGAGAAAAGTGACGTTATGTAGTTTCAAATTATTCTTCCACCTAACATTTTTATTTACTTTTTATAAGGATTGAAAAGATTTTTGGTTTACATTACAAATACTGTATATAAAATATGTTAAAATACCTGATTACCAATAGGAGAAATCGGGAAATCTCAGACCATCGCGTTGACCGCTCGCTCCGTCAGGCACTAGGTCTGGATGAGAAGTGAAAAATCTCCTTGGTCCAGCCATTAGGAAATTGAAAATCGAATTTTTTAAAATGCTGACTATTCGATCTGATTGTTAGATTCACGGCTCTTTCACCTTCGTACAAGTTAAGGGAGAAAGAGTGTGACGTGTGACTTCTCGATTCAAACGTCTTTTTATGTTTTGTAGCCGTGACTATTAAATTTCGTAATATCAGTTTTTGTCATTTATGACAACAGTATATTATAATTCCTCACTAAGCTCGAATATCATTAGATTAGGCAGATTTCCCAAGGCCCTTGTTATACAGAGCCACTCCAGTCGCGGTCGCGAGCCACAATTAAGGATAAATTACCCCAGCCGGGTAAATTTAATTGAAAAATCAGCTGATGTTTCTAAAGATGTTAAAACCTCCATGTACTTGGACATTTTTGAGCTCCAACAGATGATCATCTGATGTAATTAATCCTAAATTGTGGCCTGCGACCGCGATTGAAGTGCCTTTGTATAATAAGGGCCTTAGGAAAACAGCCTTTGTGGATTTATTATCATTCAAGCTAAATTGGAAATTATATAGTATGGTAATTATATAGTATTCGCATGCATTCATGAGGCTTCATTGTAGCTTTTCAACTGAGGTGGAAAAAAATGTGAGAAAAAGGTCTGTGTAGCATGGAATTTCACCCAATGGTAAATAGCACTGGAGGGTTCTCCCTGAATTATTTTTTTAAATTGCCATCAAAAGAGTGATTGGCAAAGAAGATTAAAGGGTTTTCTCATGATTTTCTGCAGGCGTTCTCAATCTTTTTCAAAGACCTTAATGAAACATTAAAACGACACATTCCCCCTTGTTATCGGGAGGGTGATATTACGGGGAGGGGGGGCGGTTAAATTGAAAACACTCTTTTACATAAAAAACCCAATATATTTGAGCCGTATTACAAAAAATTAATGAAAAGTTTCAGCTTGCTTCTTTTTGCTTAGTTTTTCAATGTTCGGCTTAAGTTCTGTTTAGCAAAACATTTTTTCGTCCTAACATTAAGTTTGTTTCTATACTAATAATATTAATAAGCGTATGGCTTTAATGGTGGGGAGACCCTTACGGGTAGTTCCAACTCGCCCTTTGTGCCATTTTACGGGGAACATGGTGGACCTACTATTTTAGGTGGGTTCCGAACCACCGGGTTCTATACTTACTCTATAGATATATCAAACTCAATATATATGGCCTGTTTCTATACTTATTTTATAGATATATTAAGCTCAAAAAGCTGTTTTATGTAGTTAAAACCCAATTAGAATCTATACAGCAGTATTTGAAAGTTCTTGATACTCCTTTCCAACACCGATCCAAAAATTTAACAACATAGCACTCATTTTTTTAACGTCGGATCACATGATAGTTCAATCTAGTATGTTGTATATGATAGCTTTATC
>OX418220.1:4340043-4365559 GCA_948455865.1 Conomelus anceps
AATACTTGAGGCTTGCCAATCCAGACATCTTCCACACATTTTATTTGTCCAATAACAAGGTTTGATAAAATTGCAAAATTTATTTTGTCCTGAGTATCTGTGAGGAGATTTTTTAGAGGAGTCCAGATATCTTCATCCACTCTTTGTGGAGCTTAAAGGCTTGTCAAAATTCCAAACTTTATTTTGTCTACAGGTCTCCGGGGGGGATTTAACCCAACCTAAACTGATCCCTTCATAGTTACGCTCCTGTCTGCATACTAATTTTATCCTAATTTGTCGAGATATCGATCAGCACTCAGCTCCCTCATCTCTCAACTTTGAAAGGAGCACGTCTCTTACTCTCACTCAAAGGGCGGAAGTAACAAAAACACGAAACTTTTTAAAACAAGGGGCGGAGCTAAGCGCTGATTTACATTTTCTTCAGCATTCGTCGCTGTTTTTGGTGCAAGTAATTCCGTTCTTTATCTTTTATGACGGCTATTTCCTCCAAGAAACGATGATGAAAAGGGAAAGCGGATAAAGTTTACTTTTCCACTCTGTAAAGCACTACCCAGAACCCCCCCCCCCCGTCTTTTTGACCCCCTTCCCGTTTCTAACCCCCCTAGGAAACTTTTCATCTTGTTTGACACCAACTTCCCGCCCAACAAACGAAATAGTTCTCAACGATGATCAACGTTATTTGCTGTGTAAAATTGTTGTAAAAAACTTGTGTTGACAATTATTAATTGTGTGCTTTTTTGCGTATGATGCTCACATGAGTCTGGAGACTTGTGCGTGGGTAATGAGTTGAATGAATGAATAATGAGAAACATTTTTGGCTTTTTTGCGTATGATGCCCAAATGAGTCTGGAGACTTGTGCGTGGGCAATGAGTTGAATAATGAGAAACATTTATGGCCTTTTTGCGTATGATGCCCAAATGAGTCTGGAGACTTGTGCGTGGGTAATGAGTTGAATGAATGAATAATGAGAAATATTTATGACTGAATAGGATTCGAACCCAAGACTGCAAGAAACAAAGCCAGTCAGAGCCTTATCTTGTCTCAGACAAGCGCTCCAACCAACTGCGCTACCAGAGCTGCTCTACAACCTTACAAGAGTATTTCTTGCACGATTGGTTAACGGGCGTGACACGGGTTCGATTCCTTGCTAGGTCAGACATTATTTTACATTGTTGTCAGCTTATGTAGCATCTAGTGTGATTCGGGCGCAATTTATGGCTAGGATTGGTCTTTTTAACCTTTGAGAGATACGGTCGGGTTGTATACGACCCAAATATTTTATTTTTTCTAAATTGACAGTAATAAGCACAAAATATGATAGTTTTTCAGGTATTTTTGATTGGATTCTTTGCGTTTTTGTATTAAAATTGGTATTCTTATTTCCTTGATAAATCAATGTAATACAAAGCTAACTGTTTTTTAGGCATGTATTGAGTTAGCTTTAGGTTTTTCGGATTGAACTCTTCGAGTTTTTGGATTTATGTTGGTATTGTCAGCTCTATTTACATGAGAAATCAACATGTCTCCGCCATTTTGAGATAATCCTTTATTTCTCTAACTATTGTAATACATATGAATGTAAAGTTTCAAGAAAGACTTTCATTGTAGTGATATTGTGGGAGATATCCATAATGGAAATATCCATTTTAATTTTTGTTTCGAATTTTTTATTCAAGGTAAAGGTCAAATGTTCAAGGTTAAAGGTGAAAGGTCAAGGTCATGATGATGGTCATAATGAATAATAAGACTAGAAGTTGTCTCGACCACGTTTATTAAAACAGTGAGATACTAGTTTTGGTTGTTACACCATTATCAATCTTGAACAAACTGAAAATAAGTACAAAGTAGCTTAATATATACAACAAAAAGAATGATACAATTGACTGAGGATAAAGTGCCTCTGATAGACCTTCATTGAAGGTATGTGATTGGCTGAAGGCCGAAACAAGACACACCCACTGGTGGGAGGGTTCTTGCTTGTTGCTCCTCCCACCAGTGGGTGTATCTTGTTTTGGCCTTCAGCCAATCACAGAACTTCAATGGAGGTCAGCCTAGCACAGGCACTTTCTTCCTCAGCCAATTGTATCATTCTTTTTATATTGCATATATTATATAATATGAATAATTATAATTTAATATGAATATTATAATTTATATAATAAAATTATTATATAATTTATATATACATATAATATATATTTGAGTACATATTAAGCTACTGTTTACTTTATTTTCAGTTTGTTTGAGATTGATAATGTTGTACTAACCGGAACTAGTATCTCACTGTTTTCAATAAATGTGGTTGAGAAAGCTTCAAGTTGTATCGTTCATAAAATTATTGAAACCTTTGATCTCCAAAGAGGATGTTTTAAAGAAGCTATTATTATTGAGCTAAAGAAGCTATTAAGAAATTATTGTTGAAGCTTGGATAAGTTTATGAATAGGAATTCACGTGCATTCTCCAGCTCCACCCTAACCCAAACGAGCATCCATTAGTATACAAGTATCAAGAGAATAATTCATTCATCATTCACAATGCAGGTATCACAATACAAGCATTACAAAATTACAATATCATAACAATACCTAAGAGAAAACTTCCAAAGCACCTTGAATGCTCGAAATAATTTATTGCTCGTTGAATAATTTGTTTCAAGGATGCTCTGGAAAGGATGCTCTTGCATGCAGATCATTCATTTCAAATAATTCACTAATAATTGAGCCTCTCGTGATTCCAGCAATATATTCAAAATATGGCCAGTTAATTATTTCAAAACGAAATATTTCATTGCTCTGTGCTTTCAGAGTCTCTACCATTTGTTTTCTCTTTTTCCCTCCATATTCTCTATTATTTTCTCTTTCCCTTTAGTGTTTAACGTTTATTCAAGATTCTTTCTTTCTCTCTATATCTTCTATTTCTCTTTTATACTATTTCTCCCTCTTCATAATATATTATATTGCCCTGTACTTTCAGTATCACCGTTTGTTTTATATTCTCTCTTTCTATTTCTTATTTTCTCTTTCTCTTCAGTATCTATTGTTTGTTTTAGATTTCCTTTTTCTCTTTATATTCCCTCTTTCTCTTTATATTCTCTCTTTTTCTCTTTGTATTCTCTCTTTTTCAATTGAATTAACTCAATACTTTGAAAATTTAAAAATATTGAAACCAAATGTTCTCAAGGTTGAGTGCTCGAATGGACGAATTTTTGTCCAAACTTCGCCTTTTCATGTAAATGCATCACTTGAAATTTCATTTCATTAGCTCATCCCATTGGATCACTTTTAATATTTCCAACAAAATGTAAATATTATCAACCAGGTCTACTTTCTATGTGATGTTAAAATATTGTATGTACGCGCACATTTTTAAAAAAAGTTGTAAATTTACCATGAATAAAGTAATCTAATCTAATCTATTCTCTCTATCTCTCTATATTCTCCCTTTCTTTCTATATTCTCTCTTTCTCTTTATATTCTCTTTTTCTCTTAATATTCTCTCTTTCTCTTTATACTCTCTCATTCTCTCTTTATACTCTCTCATTCTCTCTATATTCTCTAAGTATTCTCTTTTTCTCTGTTTAATACCTCTATTTCTATTTCTTATTTTATCTTTCTCTTCAGTATCTATCGCTTTTTTTAGATTTCCTCTTTCACTTTGGATTCTCTCTTTATCTTTAGATTCTCTCTCTTACTTTTTATTCTCTCTTTCTCTTTATATTATTTATTTTTCTTCATACTCTCTATTCCTCTCTTATTTTCTCTTTCTCTTCAGTGTCTATCGTTTGTTTCAGATCCTCTCTTCCTATTTATATTCTGTATTTCTCTTTCTTCCTTTTCATATATTCCGTTGTCCTGTATCCATTGCAGTGTCTATTGTTTGTTCTCTTTCCTCTCTTTTTCTTTCATATGTTCTCTTTCTCTTCAGTGCTGATCGTTTGTTTCAGATTCTCTCTTTCTCTTCCTCTCTATGTTTTCTATTTCTCTTTATACTCTCTATTTCTCTTCAAACTCTTTCTCCTTCATACATTTCATTATCAAAGATTCTCTTTTCCCATTCATATCCTCCTTTTCTCTCTATTATTCTCGCTTTCTCTTCGGTGTCTACCATTTTTATCGATGCTCGCTTCCCCTTTATAATCTTCTTTTCTCTTCATACTCTTCCTTTTCTTAATGGCCTACCCTTCCTGCCAGAAATATTCGCTGCTTCACTAGTCTCCTGCTTAAAATTCAGTTCAAAATATTTGCAAATAGAACGTGAAATTCCGTTTCCATCACAGTTATTTCCGAGCCATGAGGCGTAGAGATAAAATCGTGTACGGTTACGAATGTATTTCAACTGTTTCACAGTCTTGACAAAAATGTCGGTTATCTCAGAGTTTTAGTTGTTATAGTCCAGACAGTAATTTCAGACAAAATTATTTCAGAAAGTCCAGGCAGAACACTATTATGGTAAGTGATGAGAGTCGATTCTCGTTCAACCTTGGATATTTTGTGCACACATACCACCTCATTATTCACGCACAAGTCTCAAGACTCATGAGGGCACCATTTGAGGAGAATAATTCTTAGTAATCAATAACTAAGGTTTTAACACTGTTCAATCAAGCTAATGCCGAATTGATTTGTTTTTCTCGTAATATTCCCAAAAAATTACTTTTGGTTGGGGGAAAGCAGTTATGAAAAACACAAGGTCAGGAAAAAGATGAAGAAAGCTTGAAGAAATTGAAGTGAACACAGTTTAATGGAATTTTGAGCTAAAGTTCGGTGAAAATTTCATGAAAAGTAGATTGAAAAAGTAGATGGATTTTGAAAAAATTGGAACAATATTTCAACACAATCAAAAATGAAAACATCAACGCTTGCACTGTGGATAATATTTAGCTACTTCCGTAATATTATTCAATTCTCTCCCGTACTCGAAATGAACCAGCTGTGCCATATTTTGATTTTTACTACCCAAAACTAACTTAGAGCCTTCAGTGCGATCTGTTCCACACCATAGTTATTTTCATATCCGACTGTCAAACTTAAAAATCAATAGAGATCTTGCTAAAACTATAAGAAAGCTATATACCAAGTTTCAAAAGTCTAGAATCTTCCTTTCAAGAGCTAGAGCACGGACGGACAGACAACGGTTTGACTAAGGTTAGGTGATCACTTTCCTTTGGTGTTCCCAAGTGGTCACACATCCAAGTACTGACCCCGCCCGATGTTGCTTAACTCCGTTGATCGGACGAGAATTACTTGTGTTTTGTCAAGTCAACATGGCATTCAAAGCAGATAACTGATGGCTCAATTTTAAGATAATTGATTTAATAATTGATGGCTCAATTTTAAGATAATTCGCTTCATTGTACAATAATGCCAGTTGTACATATAGGGATTCAATCGCTGAAATATCGACTCCATCTACCTGTGAGAATGATAATAATATTCCTGACAATACTCTTGAAAATGGGAATCCAGAAATGTCTGAGACAGACTGCAACGGTCCAACTAAGAAGTTCTTTGTGTTGTTCAAGGAGCTCATTCAATTTCAAAGCCTTTCATCTGCTGGCTGGTAGAGAACTGAAGAGCAACGGAGACAGACAATTATGAAGGGGATGAGGTGCGAGAGAGAAAGAGAAAGAGAGAGATTTTGCGAGTTATCAAGTTTAGAGCCTTCTGTCGTACTTTGCGTTTGCTGAGAGAGCTGTACAAACTCTGACAAGAGAACAGCAGCTAGATTCAATTCTGTCGTTTGATATTCTCCCCTTCCCCCACAGTCCCCCTCTCGTCAACACCCATCACCCATCAACGCCCCCCTCCCAGCAACTCCCCTCTTCAATCAACTCCTCCCACCCATGATCTCCTCCCTCCCATGATCTCCTTCCTCCCATCAACACCCAGCACCCATCAACACCCCTCTTCCATCAACTCCCCTCTTCCATCAACTCCCACCACTCACCAACTCCCCCCCTCACCCTTTGAACAAGCACATAAAGCATAACTTTGAATTTAAATCAGTTTGGAATGAACGATAATAGTAATTGTTAATGGAATATTGAATCAAGTCTGAAGCAAATAATCTTTTTCTGATTGCTACTTGGCACGCAGATTGCTTTCGAAGCTATCCTTTGTGATGTTGAAATTAATTAACTTGTTTCTGGTTCAAGAAATGTGTTTATTACAATAGAAAATTAATTTACGTGCAGCTGGAATAATATAGTGATATTTTAGCAGTGAGGTAGTTATCCATTGTTATGTTTTAAGGACAACCAATTAACTTGTTTGTAATTTAAAAAAAAATTGTTCTATATAATTTATTACAGTAAAATATGCTCATGTCACGCTTGAATAATATTCAAGTAGTAGGCAGCTATATTATATGGGGTAGGTAGCTATATTCAAGTAGTAGGCAGACTCGCTTCGATCGCCTTGAATATAGGTTATGGTAACCTAAATGGGGAGACACATTCATACAGTGGGCTCAGTTTTATACAGTTTTTTAGGTATTATAGCTTTTGATTGACAGTTTTTGAAAGATTTGCAATTGTTATAATGACATTGAAAATCTATCAAAAACTGTCAATCAAAAGCTATGATGTGGACATTGTCAACATCACAAAATTACAAAAAATCATAGTTATCCATCCATATACATTAAATAACCAGAATATTCTCAGCTACCATTAAATCAAAACTAATCTTCTATTCTAATCTCTTTTTTTTTTAAATACCGGTATTTGTGTGATAAGGTTGATTCTAAGGTGGATATAAGGTTAAGGACTTAAAAATCGTCGGAAAATTCAGCAATCTAACTTCAAGAACTTTTCTTTGCTTTATTCTTCTCAGTTTCTTCTTCTTTCTCAGCCACTTGAATCGGAGATGATTAGAAATTGTCAATTGAGGGTATCACTCGAAAAAAACACCCACTAAATTCTGAAAAAATGTCAATTTTATGTAATACTTTGAGAATCTTCTCCAAAAATGTTGAAGTTTGGTGTACTAAATTTAGATAAATCGTTAATTTTGAACTTATTTGAAGGAGAACATAACACTTTCCCAGGACACGTCTTGGCCCTCTATTAAATATCATGTTTACCAATTTTTAACTGAGCTTGGATGTTAACAGAATGAACTTGATAAACGGAAATCCTTCCACTTTTTCCGTCTTCTTTTCCGGGATTTTCTTTTTCTTCTCTGTTTTTTCTTTGTCAAAGACTGCTCCGAGAACAACAGAGGATGACCTAGTCGTGCACTACCAATGCCAATGTCAAGGTCTGACAAGGTCGCCTAGCTCCCGTTAATTTCCGAACTTCCGTTCATTCTTTTCTTCTTTTTCTTCTCTTTCTTCCTCTTACATTTATTTTTCTTTTTTTCCTTCTTTAATAGTTTGGGTTTCATAATAATTCATTACATTCTCATAATAATACATATTCCAGTAATAATCGTACTAATTAATATTAATATTATATATAATATTAATACTACGTAATAACTTATGGTTACACAGTTCACAGAGTCTTCATAAACCAAGGTAATGTAAACCGAGTGAGTGTACCTCGGATAATCAAGAACAGGGATCTTGTACTCTTACGTGGTACAAACTAGAAATGATTAAAAAACATGTGAAAGTGACATCTATTGTACATTATTAAATACATTTTTATCTCTGATGTTTTCCATGACGAAATACTTGATGAACAATTTTTTTCAAAACTGACACTGTATTTATATTTAATGAATGATTTCCACTTACTTATACTGAATATACTGGAGGGATTCATTTCACTTCTAAAGAGAAGCTTCATCAACAAACAACAAACAACCTGAAACACCAGCTCCATCATAAAACATCTCACCAAACAAACAGCAGAATTCACAAATTCAACAAACCAATAATATAGGAGCTCAAATGCAACACAAGATTGCTCCTAAGTACTACATAGGACAAACAGAGAGATCATTCAATACGAGATACAAAGAACACAACAAAGCACCACATTCCAGCACTGATTCAATATTTGCAAATTACTTAAGGATCAACACTGGACATTCACACAAATCATCCAAACTGACTTGGAAATTCTACACACATTTCGAGAAAGTCACAAACTGAATACACTGCAAATATTCAAACACCATACAAAAGGCAGAAGCAACTTACTCAACGACCAGACATAATTCAAATCCAACGAACTTTTCAATTACATAATGGCCGCTCATCCTAACCTCAACAAAACATGACCCCTGGCGGCGGGCTGATGAAGCTTCTCTTTAGAAGTGAAATGCATCCCTCGAGTATCTCTAGTATAAGTGAGTGAAAACCATTTATTAAATAAAAATACAGTGTCAGTTTTGATGTTGGACATTTTAATCGACATTATTCAAACCTTTGATGTTTTTGTTTGGAGAAGCATTGCAAAAAGATTACTATGTTGTCTACATTAAAGGAATAAACAATTTGACAGCTTATACAGCTTATACAGCTTATACTTCGTTTGCACGCCAGTAGCTTGGTTAACACAGAAGGTTGACTCAAAACTCAGTTGACCCAGAAGTTGAAAGTCGATTGTTTTGGCATTAAGATGTAAACCTCTATTATTTGTAATTTTCATACATGTGTTTAATAAATAGAACTTGGTGACCCAAAACTTGGTTTACCCAAAACTCGGTTGACCCAAAACTTGGTTGACTCAAAACTTGGTTGATCCGTTTAATCGCGGCTCAATTGTACTTCAGTGCATTCACTGCTTAACTGCAAATAGCCAGCTGCTTTTCCAAGAAGTGTTAAACAACATAACTTAGTTATACAACAAATTCGCGTTTGTCGAGTGAACAATGGAACCTTATCATTCCACAATGTTCTACAGGTATAATCGTATGATTGTATACTCTATTTCGCCTCTAAATTACACTGCACTGAATGAACTCTCTGGAAATTGCCACCCTATCTAGAACTGTAATCTTGAAACTTCAAATAAAGAGGTTTTGGGAGTGGTTCAGACGTGAAGTAATGAACAATACAGTTCCAATCTTCTATTTACAGTCAGATCTCCTATCTTTATGAGTGAAAAGATCCAATCTGTAGATTGGAGAATTGAAAAAGGTATTAATGAACTTGAAAATACGTTGTTATAATGGGAACACATGTGTGGAAAAAGTTCATGAGCGAAATAAGCTATGTGTGCAAAAACAAATCTATAATAATATGATGATTAGTTCCAGATTATTTTTTCACTTGATATTTCGACAAAATTAATAAGTTCTTGAAGAAAAAAACTTTTTAAGTGAATTCAACACTCACAAACTTATCAGGGATTTCCATATACAAACTAGATTTATTAAGCTTCTAGCTGTGTCTGAGGAAGCTTTACAACAATGCGAAACAAGGAGGATGAGGAGGAGAGGGAGGAGGAAAAAGGATGATGAAGATAAAAAGGAGGCGGTTTAGAAGAAGAAGAAGAATTGGGGCACTAATATTTCCTCTCTTGTAAAATAGCACTGCCATTTAGGTTTAAACGGACTGTTTTCAACTGCAATTCCAGTATAATATGAAATGATGATAATAATAATAATAATATTACGGGTTCTATGTCTAAAATAACGCTGACAACACTTAAATTTATCACTCGCACTTTATTTACACAGATAATCCACAACACGCACTGATCAGTAATTTCTTAGACAAAATAAACAATCAAAAACGGATAAATCGATATTGTTCAACTGATAAAGAGATTTCAATATTACTGTACAAAAATCAATCACTAAATATTAAAAGGCCGATCTGATATTAAACAATAACTACTCTTCAATAATATTCAAGAAGAAACGTCTAAAAAGAACAATTAAACTTACGTAGCACAAGTCCGTAATACAATAAATTATAGCTTTGAGTAGAGTTCACAGAATTTGAGTAGAGTTTAATGAGTAGAGTTTTTATGAATTTAAAAAGGTAAAATAATTCTCACCAAGGTACAATATACGGTAATTAATTATCACTACAGAAAAGAACTGTCACTTGTTGTCTCGATAAATTTCAAACAAGACTGGACTAATTTACAAAAGTCTCTCTTTTATTTTTATATATTTTTCTGTAATCTAGATATCTCTCCATTACTCCATCAACTTCTACCGAATTCCAAAATAAACAGATAAGGACCCTCGCACCTTCCACAATATTCGATGAGATTCCATTAAATTATAGTTAAACTCCTAGAATTTTCTTCAAAGTTCAGAGCAAACATCATGAAATCGTCAAAAGAAGAGTAGTTAATTGCTTTGTCCAGCAGATTTGTTGACACAAGCGATAAAGCTGTAAATCCTACTTTCAGTGTTCATTTTCACTACAATAATAATAGAGTAATATATTTTATGCAGTCTGATTCATTACTGTATCAAAAGACAACCTTGTCTTAATTCAATTGAGCACAGCTCAATTAATTTTTTTTTTTTTTTTTGATTGAGAAAAGGTCATCCTACGTTACGTCATCATGCCTGTATTTCTCATTGCTAATGTATTTCAGTAAAAAAAATAGTTTCAATTTATACTAGTAGTTGTGTGAACAGTAGACCTCACGCCCAAGAATAAGGGTGTTTGCAAGCAGAGGAACATACTCGATTTACTCAATAATAATTACCATTGAAAAATGTAACAAAATCATAATATCTAACCCTTGATTTAATTTGTGTAGTCTATTTCATGTCTGTTTCTCACAAAAGATCACTCCGTACACATCACCAAGGCTGTGTTTCTATTTTCCACGCAAGCAAATTTTGAAAATTACACATAGATCGCTTTCCTTGAAGGCAGATTCATGAATAATTTCATAGAATTTGGCCCACGCGTTCAGCCGTAGATGCGTTACAAACAGACAGTCAGACAAATGCAAAACGGTCGACTTCAAACAGAGCCCTCTCTTCGTTCGGTCAATAAGAATTGATTCAGATGATCGTCTGAACAATCACTTATTAGTCATTGTCTAGTTAATATGAAAATCAATCTAAATGTTTTTTTTTTTTTTGCTTTCTCAGGTAAGACAGACTGAAAAGGGAAGAAGCAATGTGCAGCCGTCATGTGAGTTACCTGACACCAAGGTGTGAGTTGGGAACATTACATTTTATTTCACATTTATTCTCACTGAAAATTCCATAACAAGGTTCCACAGTATTTTATACTGAATTAATTTTTTGTTCAAGATCCAAAATGTGTATGGAAAATGAAAGATTAGATTTAAGGAAGTTATAGCCGCGAGCCGTAGCAGGTATCTGTTCAATCAGAGAGATAAGCTGCGTTCTCGTAGGTCCTGTTCGTAACGGTGACCGATTAGATTGGCCAGCAAAAAAGACACTGTTCTCTGCTGTAAAATCACTTCCCAGTGGTTCGGAACCCACCTAAAACTGTAGGTCCAACTCATCAATCAGCATCATCAATTTTATACCCACGCAAAGGTCTCAGACCTATGTGGGCTTCATCCTCCAAAAAAAAACAATGTAGACCATCGTTCAAGAGACTTGGTCTCCTAACCTAACTGTACCTTGCTTATATTTATGTGTATGAAGCTATTTGAGGTGATAGAAACCAAAATCTTAGCGTACACGATTATAATACAAGTCGAGGAGATTATCACTTGGTGAGTCACAATAGTAGCTTATTTGACCAAAAACTTTGTTATATTGATAGGAAACTAATAAGTTTACAAAGAGTCTTGAAAAAAATTAGTATATCATAAATGGAAAAAAGCGTTGAAACATTACTTACAGTTATAAAAAAGTTTAATTTTCACTTGAAAAATTTGGATTTATTTTTTCTTTGAAAATCTACATTTGCTAGCTCGTATTATAATGGAGGTTAGGACTACCAAGACTTGAATAATTATGAGATATCTACTGTAAATGAATACTATGTAAACTCGTGGCGAATGGGACTCACTTCAGCTTACATTTTCATGCACATGTTCTGTATACGTACACAGCATGTGCCTGTACTTGTAATTTTTTTGTCCATGGATCTCGGGTCTTCAGGTAAGCCTAAACGGAGGCTGACACACATTTAGGCTATCTTCGCCGATTTTTATACCAAATTATCACAAGAAATGTCCATTTTTCTTCCCTCATCAGCTTTTCTTTTGTCATTCTCAGGCTTTCCATCACCCTCTCATCATTTATAAGGCTTTTCTTCTCATCTCATCTTTTTCATGCTGCATCTTTGCTCTCTTCATCCCGTTATCCTATCTCTCTTCGATTGTAGTGAAAAGCATGAAAAAACATCTTCATTCAAAGCTCCAGCAATAAGTTAATTGAATCTTTTTTGTAGATTACGTCTTGGAGACTCCAGTTGAGGAGTGAAAGACAAGTCAGATTAAAAATTATACAATCTTATACACTAATTACCAGAGTTATACTATATCAATTAGTTGAGGTGAGGCTTAATTTTGATGTAAAAGAAACTCTTGTACTCTATAAAAAGCTTTACCGACTAAATATTTTTTCAGCTGTTTTCTATATTTTTCTATATCAGAAATTTCAACGTGCAAGATCATGATTCAGTTTTTACTTGAAAAGATGATTTAGCATTGCCGTACACGAAAGATAAGCTACAAACTCTTGGGCCTTCTTAGTAAAGGATGACTAATTGGATCGGCCAACGAAAAGAACTCTGTTTTCTGCTGTAAAATCACTTCCCGGTGGTTCGGAATCCATCTGAAACTGTAGGTCCAACTCATTTATCAACATTATCCAACTCATTACCCAGGCACAGGTCTCAGACAAAGTAGGCTTAATCCTCCAAAAAAAAAACTTGAAAAAACTTTACGATGAGGCCTAATTTTTTGTCATTCTTTCGCGTCAACTGAAGCCCACACAGGAGGTCCGAGACCTGTGCTTGGGTAATGAGTTGGATGATGGTTTTACAGCAGAGAGCAGTATTTTTGCTGGCTAATCCAATCGGTCACCCTCACAAAGAAGGCCCAAGAGTTCGTAGCTTATCTTCAGGAAGATAACCACGTTAAGAATACATAGGTATTAGGTTACTACAGAGTAACCTCTTTCTTCAAACAGATTGTCTAACAAAGCTAATATCAGTGGTTAATATATAGGTATTACTATTAGGTATCAGTAGATGACTCATTTACATTAAATATTAACGCTCAGTGATAACCACTGTCCATTTGCAGACTATAGTTACTATCACTCATGAGAGCGCCACTCCATTATCGTCCATTACAGTTGTTCATAACAATTCATATTGTGGTACAGAGTTGTGGCAATGATAAGCGCAACTGAAGCTGCAAATATTCCTGAATAGAGTCTATATGATAATGTGAGAGAGATAGGGCGATATTTGAGAGAGAAAGAAGAATGGAAGAAAGAGTATGAATAGAAAGGAGTGTGATAGATAGAAGTTAGATTAGAAATTTGAGAAAGAAAGGAGTATGGGAGAAAGATTATGGATAGAAAGAAGCATGATAGTCAGAATTTAGATAGGAGGAGATTTGAGAGAGACGAAAGTATTGAAGAAAGAGTTTGGATAGAAAAATTAGTAGCAGAGTTGAGCAGATAGAAAAGGCAAGAACGAATTGAAAATGCGGAATTGAAGGGAATGAACGATTAGTTAATAGAATCAGATTACCAAAAGCAGCAAGATCTACCATGTTTCGAAAAACCTTCCTACCTTGTGGTCTAATTTCTTTATAAAATTTCCTGATAATTTAAAATGCGGTCATTATTTTTTCTATTCAGGGGATTGGTCAGAATGTGGCTTGAATCTTCCCCTTGATGAGATTGAGAAAATAGTTGTGGTTTTTTGTTAAAAACGTAAACGCTCATCTCTAATTAATTAATTTTTTATTATTATTCTTTTTCTATTTCTTCCATGATAAGCAACTCCTTCTTGCGAATAGCGGAATTTGATTCTTGAGTGTATTTTGTCAGTAGAATAATATTTTTCTTTCTTTCTTCTTTGAATCAGTTTTCATTTTTGTTTTTAATTTAGAGCACTGTATTTTCATAATGAATCATAAAACTTGAAGTTGTCATAGCCACATTAATTGGAAACCATGAGATACTAGTTTCGGTTATCACACCATTATCAATCTCACAAACTAAAACCAAAGTATAGCTTAATATAATTTATACTAAACACAGAATGAGACTAGTAACTGAGGGAGACTATGATAGACTGACCTCCATTGAAAATGTGTGATTCGCTGAATGCCGTTATAAGTCACACCCACTGGTGGGAGGAGCAACAAGCAAAAATAAGTGTCAAAAACCGTGAACACATAGGAAGTAACAAACAAGTACATAACAAGCTAGCAGGCTAGAATTGTAAAATTTCAAAGCTAAGAAAGTTATGCTAAATGAAATGCGGTCAAGGTCAAACGAAAAAACATGTAAGAACCGTTATTAAAATGTAGGCCAGAACTAAGATGAAACCAAGTTAGTTGTATTAAATTGGTTGAAAAAAATTTGATCGTTTAAAATAGTTTTGGAAACGGTTTTTACCAACCTAGCTTTCTCCAAAGGTTCTAGAATGTTCAATCGCCTGCCTTTGCTAATCAAATACAGAAAATCAACATTTCCTTAGGTCTTGAGCATTAGTGTTCATGAGTAATGAGATACTCTGGAAAATTTGAGCCTCCTTTTTGGGTTTCCAGTCTCTAATATGTTCAGTTATATTGTATGTTTGAAACTTCTATCGGTCTGACCTACATAACAGGCATTATACGATCACCGCAATTCAATTTATATTCTGTGATGTTTTCCATGACGAAGAGGCCAACGAAGCTTCTCTTCAGAAGTGAAATGCATCCCTCTATCATCTCAAGTATAAGTGAGTGGAAAATGATATTTTAATACAGTTTCAGCTTTGATGTTAGATTGTCAATTTATAAACTTTACTTTCATCCCAGATCAATTTTATCTTTCCTAGTTGCTACAACCAAATAATCTATTTAAAATAGCTTTTGTTTGAAGAGCTACATCGAAATCGTTCTTTTTCAATTCTTTTCCTAATTTATCAGATACTGAGCCAAGATAATGCACCGTTATCCATGACCTTTCTCCAGTATCAGTTACAACAATGCTAGCCCTGATTGCTAGTCTCCTACTTATTTTATTTAAAATGTTGTCAACGATGATCTCCCCATATCCATTTGCAATGGATACAAAGAAAGCACTGTATATTCCATTACGTGGTTACCTAAAGTTTGTAATAATCATAATATTAATACCTCACAGTACCTATCTCGTTTCTCATTATACAATAAATTATTCTAAATCTACTCCTAATAACTCTACTCCAAAATTTAATGTACTCACAATGTTTTATAATTTAATTTCTATGATAACAGTATTTAATTTATTTATAGCAATGGACATTTTCTACATTAACTCAATTAGCGGAATGAGAATGGTAGGCAAATTGTAATATCTAGCCTACAATGAGTTAAGTATGTGAGAATGGGTGGTGTGAATAAAGTTGAGTAAGTTAATTGAGTGGACTCTGTTGAGTGACTGGAGTCGACTGTTGATCTGTTGAGTCGACGAGAGTCCGATCGGAAGGCGTGAGAAACAGCTGTGATTGACTCTATTTCTACTCACATCAAAAATATTACAAGAATCTAAAAGTGAGTCAAAAATAGGAGATGACAGTCTCTACAGCCTATTTATAACAAGCAGTAATTTATTTAGTCAGCCAATAGTATCACTGCTTTCAAGGTATCTTTAGGTTTAATACTATGATCTATTGAAGGGAGTGCAAATAAATTAATAAGCTAATAATTTTCCTAACCTCATATGACTCAATTACAAATTTATTTAGAAGTTTCACACAAAAAACCTACATGTACTCCAATGCTTGGAAACTAATGTAGCTGAGACACTCAACAGCTCAACAGGTCTTGAAATATCCAGAGACGTTTTTGGCACGTTTCTCCTTTCTGAAGGTGGAATTTAATTTCGGTCAGAAGAAGGAGTTACGTGGTCGAGTTGCAAGTGGAGTAATTGAATTTATGTGGAGTTGAATTTAATTAATGGTCTGAAGCGTAGAAGTAAATTGAATTATAACTCAAGCTTTATCAAGGATGCATTTTATTATTTATCTACTCCAAAAGAGGGTCGAAATTAAAGCTTGGTTTTGCAATATTGGAAACAGCTGAAGTATTGGGGAATTCCTTGCATGCATATAATATCTTCTTATTAGCTGTCTCGATCTAATTAAAAATCGTTTTGTCCAACACCTTAAAATGAACCTTTAAATATACAGGTGTCTTTTGATGTACTAATTTTATTGAAAGTTACGCCCATCGTTGCCCTGAAATATGCATGTATAATTGATTATTCAAAATAGATAATCATAGAATTTTTTTTTTATGTGGTCAATATATATTTATATACTACATCTAGCGCTCATATCTTGAATGATTTACTATTAATGATGGGAATTTTTATAATATTAAGTTCACTTCATATTGACTCTTTATTTATTTTGAAAGTTACTCACATAATCAGTTTGAGTGCAATGTTTGGCTACATTCACTGATGCCTGGTATTTTTTTCACTGTTGAATTTCTTCCTGTTTGGTTAGAAAATTATTCACAATTTCGTTAAGGAAAATAAATATGAGGATGAGATATATTTTGATGAGGATCTTTTTTTAGGAGATATCCCCAAAATATTTTCTCTCTTGGTATCTCCACACCTCAGGAAATTCTTGATTTCCCCCTGAATCAAGTAGAGTTTTTTTTTAAATGTGTAGGTGCAATGGTATTAAATAATAAAATTATAGTTTCTTCCCATAATTGTTGACCAAATTCAAGAATTCATTGGTTCTAACAAATGAAGATTTTCTGATAAATTTCTTTATTCAGGAAGCATATTAGGAGAATGAGCAATCCTAAACAAAACTTTGCTGTAATAGCTGTTTGCCAATAATTGAAAGAAAGTCATTCTCCACTCTAAGCGATAGTTTGCAACTATATTTCACATTATATTACATATTATGCATAGTTTTTCCACCTTATAATATTTATTTCAAACATGTGTGATTTAAGTGTTCACTTTGGCTGCAGTTCTGTATGTAGTCCAGTAAACGACTGAGGCAGTTGATAGTCAATAAGCTTGGTATAGCTTTGGGTTTGGTACAGATCAATTAACTATTGACTATCGATTCTCTCTGTCAAACTTCTGCGCTACATACAGAACTGCAACTTTCACCTTGCACAAAAGCATGTTGTGGGTCACTGTACTAGACAGAACTATCTCACAAAAATGTAAATTTTTATGCTCCACCTAAAGGCTTACAACCACATCTCAACTTATTCATACCTAGCAAACTGCTGGTTGACTGAATATTGCAGCTACAAACAGGCATATCCCACACTTGTAGACATCTTTTGATCTTCCCACCGGTAGGCACGCAATATAATATTACTGAGTTTCAAATTTGAAGCCTACAACCGTGGTTGACATATCAAAGGCACCAACAACTCCACTTTTCTCCATATAGGACCTGTATATATACCCTTCTGCCCCACGTTGAGCGCCATCCCTGCTTGGAATGTTAAGTGTTTATATCTATAACTTGAGGTATGTAGTGTGTATGATATTATGTATAGTTGGAGATGTATATGTATATATCTCTTACAAGTATATACATATTTTGACACATATATTTATGTAGAACTATAAATATCTCATGGGATATATATTATAGTTATATATTTGTCTTGTTGGTGATCCTGTTTCATGCGCTGTGGGATTTTCACATGTTCAAAGTTGGCAGCCCTACTTATGTCTAGTGCCGCGGAAAAGCGATTTTGCAGAGTGGCTTGTAATTTCACACTCAGCCTGTTTATTTTCAATAAGGCAGCTTTCATTTCATCTGGTGTATGTAACCGAAAATTTGAATAGAACTGTGCTAGGTTGAGTTCACTAAGGGAAATGGGATGACAATGAAGGGGAATATAACTGTGTATAGGAGAAATATAACTAAATGCACTCAAAGTTTGGCTCTTTTCAAAATAGGAAAAATTTTGTTCAAGCCATAGTTTTCCAGATGTCAGCAGATCCATAGCAAGGCTGAACTAGCTGTGCTAGCTGGGCCCCAATATTGCAATAAAAAAAGCACATTCTAAAAAAAGACCATACACTTGAAAACCGGGGCCCTCAGATAAATTTGTCAAAATAGGTAATTCACTTTAAAAAAGAAAAATTGACTTTTTGCTCTACAGCCCACTGAGACTCTGCTACTGGCCAATAAAACAAACTTTTTCAAGAGGTTACGCTTATCTGATTTGAATCAATTTTTGTTAATAAATGTATATGTATTTTATTCTTTACTATCATTTACTTCAACATCAATCAAGAGTCGAGTAATAATTAATAATTGCATTTAAAGTCAAATTGAAGACTTACATTTTGTGTCTGATAGCTATTTCGCATTGTTGTAATGATTCTTCAGGCATGACTGGACGCCCACTCTACTTTGATTACTCATTTATCGATTTCATTCAACAACAAAACATTATAATTATTTTTTCTCACTCTACATGTACTAACTCTCTTACATTTCATATTTCTCCTTATCTATTATGTCATTTTTATTTTTATTCATCTCAATATTGAATATGATATATTGGATATAATCCATTTTTAATGTCTGTCAACCACATAAAAAGTATAACAGAGGATTTTAAATAAGACAAGAAACCGGATGCGCCCTAGCTTCATCCTCCAAGGATTAAATGAAGACTCAAATTTGAAATTTGAAACATTCATATTTCACTTAGTCTGCCCATAGACCTTAAGTTTATGACTTTTATGAAAAATATGAATTCTCTGGGAAGTAAACTGATTTCTACTTCCTCAATATCAAGCCTTGTATGTAATTGAATATTTGAAAATTCCACCAATTAAAATTTAAATTCATTAATGAAATCATTTATTTCACAAAACTGATACAATACAATAGATATTCACAAAATGAATTTCATTCTTATACCAATAACAAATCATTATCATTGAATACACAAAAGTTACAGATAACAAGATTAAATTGAACTTATTTTTCATGTCAATAACACACCATGTTATCTTGTATAGGTAAGTTCCTCCTGAGCAGCCTGAGCTCCAGAAGGAGTGTAAAAATTCTGTACTGGAAGTAACCATCTCCATTTATGTACAGGACAGTAGCCTTACAAGTTATACCATTCTAAAGTTGTTGCTCAAAAGTTGTTACCGTCCAAGTTGTTAAAATTTGGGATTGTCATTCTCATCCGTGAAATAAGAGTGGAAGTGAGTTATAAAATATACATTTTTCTTTTCAATCTGAATTGTCTACTATATTTTTGCGGGTTCTATCACTAAAATAATGCTGTCAGCACTTGAACTTCATTTACACCAATTACCTACAAAACGCACTAATCAGTTATATCACACAAAAAAACCACTAAGAAACAAACAGTTCAGTAACGTTCAACTAATAATGAATTTACTCCTCCTCTTCCTTCTGCAACTTCTTTTTCTTATTCTTTTTTTGTTTCCTCTTCCTTTGTACGTAAGTTAATTGGTAGAGGAGTCTCGTTCGTCTCAACTTTGCTTTTCTTGTCATTATTCTTATTTTGTTATTATAATATTATTATTTTGATGCTAAAAAATTTTGAAGACGGTTATCAGTCTGTCTACCATCTCTAGCTTCCCCTTCTTCTCCTGCTTCACAATAAATTTGCTCTTTTGTTATTTTTCTTCCTCCTTCCTTCTTTGTCTCTTATACATCATCTTCTCCTCATCCTCTGCCAAAGGCGGGTCAAAATAATGTGGGTCTCTAATATGTACGGTACGTAATTTACAATGAAGATAACATGCAAAAGTAAATGGAGTTAATGGAAAAAACTTTTCAGTAAAGCTCAGCTAAAAGCACCATTAGGTGTAACAGGCTTGAACTAAGAAGGGTTGAAAAGGATGTATCTCACCCCGAAAGTTTCAAACAACATTATACTAAAGAGAGTTATATTTGTGTTTTTATAATTGATGAAGATTTTTTACAGATGGTTTCTCCTTGCAAAAATGTTCCCTCCCATTTTTTTACGTTCTGAAAAAATTGTTGCAAAGAAGTTTTATAAGTATCCGGTTACTTTAATCAACTTAGCAATACTGATATTATAGAGAGATTAGGTTTCTTTTCAGTGGAGAAGGTGATATTGTGGAAGATATCCATAATGAGTGATAAGACGAAGTTGTCACAACCACATTTATAGAAAATCGTGAGGGAATAGTTTCGATTTAACACCATTATCAATCCCAAAAAAACTAAAACTACAGTACAGAGTAGCTTAATATATACTAAACATAGAATGCTACTATTGGCTAAGCGAGAAAGTGCCTCTAATAGACTGACCTTCATTGAAGGTCTGATTGGCTGAAGGTTCTAACAAGTCACGCCCACTGGTGGGAGGAGCAACAAGAAAAAATAAGACTCAAAATAAAGAACCAAAAAACCGTGAGCACACAGAAAGCAACAAACAAGAACAATATACAAGTAGAATTAACTGAAATGCAGTCACAGTCAATCGAGAAAAATGAAAGTACTGCTATTAAAATTTAAGCAAGAATCATGATGAAAGCGATTAGTTGTATTTAATTAGTTAAAATAAATTTGATCATATTTGAAAAATTAAATTGATTTTGAATGATCAAATTTATTTTAATCAATTCAATACAACTAACTTGGTTTAATCATAATTCTGGCCCGCATTTTAATAACAGTACTTTTCTTTTTTTCTTGATTGACCTTGACTGCATTTCAGTGGGCTTCAATTTGTTCATATTAAATTTATTCAATTCTAGCCTACTTGTGTATTGTTCTTGTTTGTTGCTTTCTGTGTGTTCACGGTTTTTTGGTTCTTTATTTTGACTCTTATTTTTGTTTGTTGCTCCTCCTACCAGTGGGCGTGACTTGTTGTGACCTTCAGCCAATCAGACTTTCATTGAAGGTCAGTCTATTAGAGGGACTTTCTCCCTCAGCAAATAATATCATTCTGTTCTTAGTATAGATACTATAGATACAACTAAAGCTACTCTGTTTTAGTTTGAGATTGATAATGGTATAACAACCGAAACTAGTATCTCACGATTTTCAATAAATGTTGTTGGGACAACTTCATGTCTTATCATACATTAAAATTCAGGTAGTCATTACTGTAAGAGTTTTCATAGGCTTAATATTTTGTTCTACAACCAAGAATGAATAAGTAGTCAACTTTATGTTATTAGTAATTTTAAAATCATTTTTATATTGAATAAAAGAGGTGTTTCTGAAGAAGGGGCAATAGCGTACACCCCACAGTTTCAAACAATATAATACAAAAAGCTATTTTTGTGTTTTTTATTTTGATGAAGCCCTTTTTCTAGGTTGTTTCTCGCCTCCCCCGAATATTTTCTTACATGAAATCCCCCCAAATAATTTTCTAGTTGATAAGCTCCCTTCCCCTGAAAATATTCAGGGCTTGCCTTTGAGATGTAAAACAATATGGCGAAAAAACACGTACTGGTGGGGATAAGGGAGATACCCTACCACCAAACTTGTAAACAATATGAAAAGGAAAAAGATTTTTTTGGCTTTTTATGATAGATGAAGCCCTTCTATATGTGGTCCACCCCTCCCCCAAATATCATCCTATTTGCTAACCCTCCCAGAAAATTTTTTGGTTTTTTTCTTTGAGAAGGAAAACAATGAAGGAAGATCACTTACAATGCGATTAAACGTCTTTGATAAAATAATGAACGAATATTTTTCTCAAGAGATAAATCTAGAACTAAATGACATACTTCATCTACAACTACAGATTATAGCTATTCAAACATTAATTTATTAATGGAAATTACGCTGTCCAACTATAACATGTGCAATGTTCGAGAGTAGGGGTACATCCTGCACATTATCATAAATCTTCTTTGGAAAAATATTCTCGTATAGAAGAAAAAACATGTAGACTTACACTCTACAGTGTGAATCAAGTTGAGAGCACTGGTCACGGATTAAGAACATGAGGCTGAATGAACTTGTATGCTATTGGGGTGACACAACACTTTGAAAGCCTAATTTACATGCTGTGACATCACTGCGTGGCATCACAATCTGAGGGAGGCTGGAAAAGCTGGAGGCTGAAGAGGATGGAGAGGTTGGAGAGGATAGAGGCTGGAGAGGATGGAGAGGTTGGAGAGGATTGTGGCTGGAGAGGATGGATGATGGAGAGGTTGGAGAGGATGGATGATGGAGAATATGGAGGATGGAGGATGAAGAGGCTGGAGGCGCTAGAGTTGGGAGGCTGTAGCTCAGGGCTTGTGGCTCAGTTTTGCATTACACCTGTTCGGGGAGTTTCAGTCCATTGAGGGCCTAAATATAAATATACTGTACATTGTACCCTGCATATAGTGAGGCCCTGGTCCATTAGACCAGACAACAAAAACCACGTCCGTCCGCGAATGAGCGCGCGCACGCCAAATAAGCCATTCCAAGAGTGGTTTGCTCTCACACAAATATTGTCACGGCGGTACGGATACTGGCCACGAAATCGGGAGTCCAATCTGATAAATGGGAAGTGTTCAGAGCCACTACAGAGTCTGGTGGGATTTCGATGTTTTTTCCACCTTGTAAACATGGAAAGTACAGCTTGCCGGCTGAAATTACTCTTTTTTTGAGAAGGGGAATATCTTCCAAAGAATATCCATAATGTATGAATGGATATGTTGTGTGAAGAATAAAATACTGTAGCGAATATGAGAATGAAAATAGTGAGAAAGAAGGACAGTGGTTCTTGGTGTTATCTGCTATGTAAATGTTTACTTCTAAGCAATTAATTACTCTGCTTTTGACACTTTTATGGTGTTTACTTGGTAATTTGTAGAATGTTCTAGTTGTTTGATTAGAAATTAATGGAGTCTTATCGAATATTGTGGAAAGTTCGAGTTTCCTTGATTGTTTATTTTAGAAATCGGTAGACGTTGGTAGAAGAATCTAGAGATATCTCAATTGTTGAAAAACCTATTTAAGGCGAACGCATTTGTAGAAACTAGTTCAGTCTTGCTTGAAATTCGTCGTGATAAACAAGTGTGACAGTTGAGTGGCAGTAGTGACAGTTCGCGTTAATACAGACAGTGAAATCCCGTTGGCGCTATTACAAACCGTGCAATGAACTTTTGTTGTCTGTAGTGATAATTCTCTTGACAGTTCTATAGTGATAATTCATTTACCTATTACAGAAACAGGATTTGTGCAACGTAAGTTAATTGTTCTTCCTCGACGATTCTTTTTGAATACTATTGGACAGTTTATTGTACAGTTATTATTTAATATTAGATCGGCCTTTTGACATTTAGTGATTTATTTTTGTACAGTTTATTGAAATCTTATTATTAGTTGAACAATATCGATTTATCTGTTTTCAATTGCTTATTTTTCTGTAAGACATTGAGTGTTGTGATTATTTGTGTAAATAAAGTGCGAGTGATAAATTTAAGTGTTGCCAGCGTTATTTTAGACATAGAACCCGTAACAATACATTTCAAGTTACAATAGCGTGTAATGTGTAAAACTGTAGGTCTAACTCATCAATCACAATCATCCAACTCATCACCCACGCACAGGTCTAAGACCTATGTGGGCTTCATCCTCGAAAAAATATGTATAAACGGTCCTCTGTCTCAAATGAATATGTATGGAGAAGAAACAAACACTTCAAGTTACAATTAATCCATATATAAACGTCTAAATGCTATCCTCTGTCAATGAAACTACAGCGCTGATGAAAGAGGGATTGTAGGCGGAGGAGAGGAAGAACAAGGAGAAAAATTACAGAGGAAAATGAATAGAAAGGCGGGAAAAGGAGGGAAAATAGGACAGCTCAACAGTAATCTGTATCATCTTGATATTTATTTTGGAAACCAATAATTATTGAAACAGAAAGCTGCAGTATTCAGATGCTTGTCTCTTAGAAATAAAAAAAAAGCAGAAAATAATCTGCTTAGATCCTGTTTCCGGTTTTATTTAAAACTGTTAAGTATTATGTGGTTGAGTGTGACATTATCTTGACTTTTTACTAAGTTAAATTCAATGTAATATATTGGTCATCATAGATAAAATACTATTAGGAATGCAAGACAAATGGAAGACAAATAATAAATTGACAACGCAATCATTTTGTAAACATCGCTTTCATTCATTAACGACACGTGCTTCAGAGAGATTGTAAATTGACACTTGTTGACGTCTCTCTCCCAATATGTCTCTTCACTCCTGTCACTGAGGTTCAGTTTTAGTGTTTTCAAAAAAACTTTCGAGAATCTACTAGATCAGTCTCTGTGTGGTAAAATTTTTTTTTTAAATTTTGTTTACACTATTAGGAAACTAACAAAAAATATAACTGAATTAAATAACGCTAAATATAAACAAACTTTAGTCTGAATGAAAACAGTATAAAAGGGCTTTTCTTGTCTGCGTTCAGTCAGTTGTCATTTGATCTTCAAAATTCATAGGAATTTAAATATTCCATTCAAACCTTATTATGAGTTGATTGTTGGGTGCGCTTAGAATAGAGGTGTTAGGAGATATTGGGAAATTGTTGGGAGTGCTTTCCTCTCCCAAAATTTTACAATCACTCTTTCTCTTTCCCTCTTGCTCATTATCTCTCATTCACTCACTCACTCTCTCTTTCTGTCTCACTCACTCTCTCTTTTTCTCTCTTCTACTAACTCTCTGTCATACAATCTCTTTTCCATTTCATTTCATTTTCATTTCTCTCTCTCACACACACACTCATACCTTCTCTTACTATCTCTTCCACGGTCTCCATATCACTCTTTCTTTCTCTCTGATACTCAGTTTTACATTATCCTCTCTTCTTCTCCTTCTTCTTATTGTCCTTCGACTTCCTCTTTCTTCTCTTCTTCTTCCTCTTCTTCTTCTTCGTCTTTTTCTCCTCCTCCTTGATTGATGTCTTCCCCTACGCCGTCATCTTCTATTTTTCTTCCCTCCTTTATTTTCTCTTCTCCATCTTTTTACACTTCTTCTTCGTTTGCTTTCCTACTTCGTTCTAAAATCTCTCCTCTCTTTTTTCCGTCTCCTTCTCTATTCCATCCTTCTCTAATTCAATGCCATTCTTGTTTTTGTTCCACTTTTTCCCTGCTCTTTCAGTTTTCTCCTCCATTTCTTAATTTTCTCTTTTTTCGCTTTTTCCAATCACTTCTTCTCCTTCTCTTCCCGCTTCTTTCTCCTTCGCTTCTTCTTCTTCCTCTTCTTCTCCTTCTCCTCCTCCTCCTCCTCCTCCTCCTCCTCTTTCTCCTTCTCCACCTCCTTCTTCTTCTCCTTCCTCTTTATCTTGCTCTTCACCTTCCTTCCCTTTTTCTCTTTCTTCTCCCCATTTCTCTTCCATTTCTCCTCCTTCTTCTCCTTCTCCTTCTTCATCACCACTCTTTTTCCTTCTCCTTTTCCTCCTTCCTCCTCCTCCATTTTCTCCTTTCCCCTTGTTCTTC
>OX418220.1:4365759-4514639 GCA_948455865.1 Conomelus anceps
AGGATGAAGCCCACAGGTCTGAGACCTGTGCGTGGGTAATGAGTTGGATGATGGTGATTGATGAGTTGGGCCTACAGCTTTAGGTGGGCTCCGAACCACCTAACTTTCCTTTTAGGCATCTTTAAATGGATTGTTCATATTTTTTGTAATTCACTCCTTAATGTTATCAGCTTAAATATATCTCTTTGGTTTCCTTAAAAAAAGTAATATATTTGTTAATAACAGATGAATTTATTTATCATTTGTTGTCATTTATTCATGATTTATCTACTCATTTTTATAATTTCCTTTTTTATTTACTTCGTTTTTTAAAAATTATTTATTTTTATTTCATTTTTTAAATAGTAGACTAATGTTGAGTGTGTTTATAACGGCACAGGGCATCTTCCACTTCTAAGATCTCAATAAGACTTTGAATTTTCAAAACACCTGACAAAAAACCGTTGTTATAGTAACAGAAGTGGTCGAACTATCGATTTTATGTCCTCAATTCAAGAAAGATACTCAAAATTCCTTGTAAAGACCGCACAAAAATATCAGATATTCCAAGTAGGCTGTCATGCTTGGACAGCATATCATCATGGAAGGGTGCATCATCAGTTAAATGTTTGGCATACTGAAACCAAAATATCGATATCTCGATATTTGTAAGGAAAAATAGTTTATTTGAACATTTATAAAAGTATCGATGCTTGATACTTCATTGATATTTTATGAAAATTATATTATTTCAACATTGATAAAAGTATCGATGCTTCGATACTTGTATCGATATCTCCAAATCAGTATTGGTATTTATGTAATTTTGTACATAATATACAACAGTATCGATATTTCGCCAATAACAAGGTGTGAGAACAGAGCTCAAACTCTGCTTCTGACAGGATACAACATATGCCAATATGCCAATATTAATATCATAGAACGTAGTCAAAATATTATGATAGAGAGTTCGAGAGATGAAGTTTTAGAACAGGTGGTTGAGAACGTTTCGTATCATTCTGAAGCTTCAAACAGGTTAGGAGATATTTCGTGATGGAAATGCTAATTTTCGGTTCAAATTGTTTCACACCAGTAACTTTGCAATTTCTAGGAACTATCAGTAACAATTTGGGGAGCTTTCACACTGACTTGTCTAGTTATTTACTGTAGTCCGATCGTTGCATGAAGGGAGCTTTCACACTAACTTCTATAGTTTCACTGCAACTTTTCATGAGACAAACCCTGACTTCATTGCTTCGTTGTGTATTTCTCCATAAATATCAAAGCAGAAAATTATAAAAAATGTGAGCATTTGTCTGAGACCTTTTATATAACAAATAACAAACTAGCTTTATTAATAACTATTTTTACAATTTGTTGTAACATGTGGGTTATTCGAAAGCCTATCTGAAACTTCGTTTTATTTTGCTATATCTAATAGCTAGGGCAAAATGTCCTTGTTCGGTACCTATAAGAACTCTGGGTGTCTTATTAGATAGATAGATGGATAGATTTATTAGTTGCGTAGAGCCACAAATTTGAGCAGTGCTCAGGTGCCGTGCAGCATGTCATTTGAGTGAAATAAAAGCATTACAACATTCTTGTACAGTATAAGGACATATGTCCACTAGTGTTTTGGTCATCACGGATACAAATAACTTATGACTACCACAGAACTTAATATGTTCAGGAAGACAATTGAAAAACTTTAGTCCTGAATAATACGGCCCCTTTTCTAGTAGTGTCAGCCTGTGCACTGGGTATTGAAAAACGTTTCATTTTTTGCCTCTAGTTTGATAAGAGTGGGTGATATGGTTGACATTGAAAATTTCTCCATTCTTGAATACAAAATTGACAACATCCAGAAAATATAGAGCTGGCACTGTGAGAAGTTGATGCTTTCTAAATATAGGCCTGCACAAAAAAGATGTTCATTCAGAGTCTGTATAGTTCATGGTCTTGGGATCCTCTAAAATCTTGTAGTTCTTGAAGAGTCTTGTAGTTCTTGCAGGGTATAAAAAGTATTGTACAAGAACTACATTTATTCGTTTTTATTTACTTGCTTTGATTTGAAATAAATGTTTCGATTGACATCAAGAATGGTGGAACAACCGGAACTATAATTAAGAGCCTATGTTGTTTATGATCATCAATAACATAGATATTTGAGAAATTTGTTGTGTTAAAAGTATGTTGTAGATCTTGTTCATAACAAATAATGGTTTATATTGGTTGCATTGGTATACAACGAAGTAGCCAGGACCCGACAAATTTACATAAATAATAAATTGATACAATAGTTTATCCAAGGACCCGACAAATTCACTAATTAATAAATCATTTTAAAAATTAAATAATTATCACTGTAAGTTGTGCTGATATAGTCGTAACTCCTTTCATTTCTACGAACATCATAATAATTATTATGCTTTCCGATTCACAAAAAATGCAAATCAGCAGTTCTTGAAAAGTCGATTCTTCTGTTCTTCTTATTCAACAGATCTTGAAATATTATCATGCCTTAATATTTTCTCTCTCATTTTATTCTCAATTTGACAATTCAAAATAATTCAAGAAAAGATTTCAACACAATCTAAAATGAGAAAACCTCAACGCTTGCATGGTAATAATGAAGTTAATGAAATCGTGTTAATCAGCAGCCTTCGGAATATTCTTCAAATTGATGTTTTTTGTATTCGAAATGAACCAGCTGTGCAATGTTATGATTTTAACTAGTCACAACTATCCTAGAGCTTTTAGTGGTGATCTGTTCTACATTATAATTATTTTTATAACTGACCAACAAACTCCAAAATCTTTAGCGATAACCTTTGGAATATGAGGAAGCTATAGGCGTATACCAAGTTTCAAGAGTCTAGAATCTTACTTTTGCGCCATAGAGAATGGAAGGATGGACGGATGTACAACGGCACGGTGTCAATAAGGCCCTGGATAAGGGTACTTACGTATTATATTGATTTAAGTATCGTTTTAAATATAAAATCAATTTTTTTTTGGAGGATGAAGCCCACATAGGTCTGAGACCTGTGCATGGGTATTGAGTTGGATGATGGTGATTGATGAGTTGAACCTACAGTTTTAGGTGGGTTCCGAACCACCGGGAGGTGATTTTACGTGTCTTTTTTGCTGGCCAATCTAATCGGTCACCGTTACAAACAGTACCAACGAGAACGCAGCTTATCTCTATCTGATTGAACAGATACCTGCTACGGCTCGCGGCTGTCACTTCCCATAATTCGATTTAGAGCAGATTCAGAGCACATAGACACTTTTCTCTCACGATTAGTAAACGCGGGCTATTAAGGCTGTGCTCAGGGTTTTTGTTCATATTATTTTTTCGAAATTTATTGTATTGGATGTTATTAGGGCTTTGAAATGTTATCTACTGCTGTGCGAAAAAGTTTTCTTCATAAATTATTTTGTGAAATATGGGGTTCAAAGTTGAATTTTTTTGGTTTTGGGGGCAATTGATCTCACCTACAAGTGATTTTGAACTTTTGATTGATTTTCTTCAACTAAAAGACACCTCAAGGAATTAAATGAGATACTTTTTACTCCAATCAAGCAATAAGTATTTTCAAATAGATTTTTTGAATCTTTTGATACATTGTGTTAAAGAAACATTATTATGAAAAGCTGTTAGATGAAATGGAAAATATGTTATTATATTCCTCAAGTTGTCTTAGAACTTTATGGAAAATTTATCAAAGTTTGAATTCACTTGTAGGTAAGATCAACATTATTACCCCCAAAGAATGATAAATTTTGATTCTTCATATTTCACAAAATAATTAATAGCTATTTGTGTAACTAGAGTGCAAAATAGCGTTTTTCTGCATCGAGAGAAACAGTTTTTTTCACGAGCCAAAGGCGAGTGAAAAAAGTTTCTCGAGTGCAGAAACAATACTTTGCACTCGTATTACTCATTACATTTTTCCTACAATAATGTATAAAGTAATTTAAACAGAACAAAACAGGACATACATAACCTGACAATTCCTCACATAACCTATCTTTGAATCATTTCGACTTCAACAACAACAACTACAACAACTATTTTGCAGCTAAAGCAGAGTAGCCAACCTATTTTTGAATGCAGAATAGGGAACCTGCGTATTACATGCTCACTATTTTGTGTTGTTAGGTTGCAAATTTGGAGTGCGGAAAAGTACATTCCCGCACTGCAATTTACTTTCCCGCACTAGTGCAGGAATAGACTATTTTGCATGCTACAGTTAGTGCAAAAACAGGCACTTTTTCGGGTCACTGTAGGAAAAAAGGTTTTTCTCACATCAATAGGTAGCAATTCAAAGCCCTGATAATAATATTCAATATGAGATACTTCGAAAAAAAATTATGACCAAAAACCCTGCGCACAGCCTTAAACGAAATTTCTTCTGTTGAAGTTTTTTATTGAGTCTCTTTCCAGGTCAGAGGAGAGTATTTTAATACAGCCGAACGTTATTTGAGTCTGAACACGCAATAAACTTTGCTGTCTTCGCCTTATTTTAGCGTCACCGGTATAGGTACGCCAAATAACACGCAAAATGTGACGACGATGTCTGCATTCTTCCTCTGCAAATTTATTTCGTCAATACACGTCACAAAAAGATTAGATCATAAAATCAAACGGTTTTATAGGCTATGATAGGAAAATAGATACTTGCCTGGTCCCATCGCCGATCCATCAGACACTTTTCCATTATTTCTCATTTTCTAGCTTTTTTCCTCTTTCTACTTCTTTATTTTCTTCATAATTTTTTCCTTTTTTCTTCAGCCTCTTGTTATTCTTCTTCTCCATCTCCTACTCCTCCTCCTCCCGCGCTGTCACTTCCTCCTCCTCCTCCTCCACCACCATCGTCCTCCTCTTCCTCCTCCTCCACCATCATCCTCCTCATCCTACTCCATTCTTCCTTGTCATCACCATTTTCTTCTTCCTGCTTTAACTACTCCTTTTTTCTTTCTCATCCTCTTTTCGTTCTTTCTTCATTCCCATCCTCTTTTTATCCTTTTTTCTCTTCTTCTTCTTGTTTTCCCCCTCCACCTCATCCACCATCACCAGCTTGTCCCCATCATCCTCTTCCTTATCATCAACTTCTAGATCTTCGATATCTTCCTCCACTCCTTTCACACATGACCTTCCTGCTCCACCTCCTGCACCATCACATCTTATTTGTTCTCTCTTCTTCTCCTTATTCTCCTCCTCCACCTCATCCGCCTCCGCCACCTAATCATCATCACCCTCTTCCTCCTTCTCTTCTTCTATCCCCTCCTGCACCCCTACACATCATCCTACTGCTCCACCCCCTCCTTATCCAACGTTTTTTTTTGTTCTCTCTTCTTCCTATTCTCCTCCTCCACCTTATATGCCTCCACCACCTCCTCCTCATCTTCCTGTTTCTCCTTCTCCTTCTTCTCATCGTCCTCCTCCTTCTCCACCTGCCCCTCTTCACCTTTCTCTTCCTCTTCTTCTTCTTCTTCCTTCCTCTCATCCTCCTTCTTCACCTCCTCATCCTCCTTCTTCAATTTCTCCTTCCCCCTCTTCACCTTTCTTCTTCTCTTATTCTCCTCCTCCTCCTTCTTCTTTTTCTTCACCTCCTTCTTCTTTTTCTTCACCTCCTCCTCCTCCCTCACTAACAACCCTACCACCACCACCTCATCTAACACCTCCACCATCACCTCTTCCTCCTCTTCCTCCTCCTCCTCCTCCTCCTCCTCCTCCTCCTCCTCCTCTTCCTCCGTTTTTCGTCATCCTCTTTCTTTCCCTTCAGAGTTTTCACTTCTCTTCCTTCTCCACATTTCTACTTCTACTACATTTCCTCCTCTTCTTTATCCTCCTGAATCGTTCTTTTTCTCCTTCTCCTATTCCTCCTCCTTCTTTCTTTTTCTCTTCTCTTCTCTTTCTCAATTTGTTTCCTTCTCCTCTTCCTGCCTTCTTCTTCCTCTTTTTTCTCTATCTTTCTCTGTTTCTTTTCCCCATTATTCTCCTTTTTCTTCATTTTCTTATACTCTTTCCTCTTCTCTTGGGTTTCATTTTTCTCCCTCTTTCCCTCTTCCTCTTTCACTTTCTTTCTTTCTCTCTCTGTTCCTTCACATACCGTGACGGGCCATCATATATCATGATCTTTTGTGATGGCGGCGGGTGGGGGGGGGGGGGGATGAATCCTGCTGAATTGAGGTGAAAAAGTTTTCTAGCAATGTTATTAGGGTGGCATCGATCTAACAGGCCAAGCCAGTCACTCCCATAGTCTCCCCAAAGACTCCCACTAACGTGATTTAGACTCCTCGAACTCTATTCTCGAATCAAGAATATTCCAAAATTGTTATTTTCTAGATCTATGGTGTCTAGTGCTGTATTACTCCTTCTTATGTAGTTGTGAAGGGTGTTTTTACAAATGTATAGAACTTAAAAATAAGTTTTAGAACTAACAAATAGATCAATTACCTTTTATTATCAATTCTACTCAATTACATTAACAAAATGTATTTCAAAATATTGTGAAGTATGGTGTAGCATGAAAATTGTAAATGTAGTTTTAAATAATAAATTAGAAAATAATATAGTATGTAAGGAATCCGCAGAACTCACTCCTACACCCCATACATTGAGAAAATATGTTGTAAATAAAAATTCTAAAGAGTCACGATTGATATTGTAGAACTGTTCCATGATAAATAAAATGAGAACACAAATTTTGTCTTTTCTACAGTTTTAATTTTGGTACAAGGACCATGGTTTCATGACCACACAGGTCACATCTTCAGCTTGACTAAATTAAAAAGTGAACATTTTAGAGGTTAACTCCTATTCTAAATTCCTTACATGCTAGCCAACTTAACTTAATTAAACCAGTCATGAATTGAAAAATATGTACATAATAATATATCTTCTGAATTAAATTATTATTAGGATCTTATAGTATTTTAGGCTATCACATAAAATACTATAAGATCCTAATAATAATTTAATTCAGAAGAAATATTATTATGTACATATTTTTCAATTCATGACTGGTTTAATTAAGTTAAGTTGGCTAGCATGTAAGGAATTTAGAATAGGAGTTAACCCCTAAAATGTTCACTTTTTAATTTAGTCAAGCTGAAGATGTGACCTGTGTGGTCATGAAACCATGGTCCTTGTACCAAAAATAAAACAAACTGTAGAAAAGACAAAATATATGTTGTGAATTTTCATCTGGGGTATTTGTCCTGCGACAGCTCGCTAGATTGAATGACAAAAAGTTACTTTCTACAGCTTACCATGAGCTCTTACTGTCACATATTAGGTATGCTATCTTAGTATGAGGTAATTCATCAAAACAAAACTTCGATAGGGTGTTTAAGATCCAAAAGAAAGCGGTTAGGTGTATAGAAAGAGTAAATAGATTAGATTCATGTAGGCCGTTGTTCAAGAGACTTGGTCTCCTAACTGTACCCTGCTTATATGTGTATGAAGCTACTTTATATGTAAAAACTAATGATATTAACCAAAATCTTGATGTACATGATTATAATACAAGAAGCCGAGGAGATTATCACTTGGTGAGTCACAATAGTAGCTTATTCAAACAAAAACCTAGTTATATTGGTAGGAAACTCTACAAGCTACCGTAGTTTTTAGAGTCTTGAAAATATAGAAATATTTAAAAAACAGTTTAAAACAGTTTCATTTAGTTGATAAAGCTTTTTATAGTGTACAAGAGTTCATTTCACATCAAGATTAAGCCTCATCTCAACTGATTGATATAGTAATTACGGTAACTAGTGTATAACATTGTATAATTGTTGATCTGACTTGTCTTATACTCCTTAACTGGAGTCTCAAAGATGTAATCTACATAAAAAAAATAAAAAAAGCACAGGCGTATAGTCTTAGTAGGGGTATTCCTGCTGAGTCAATTTTCTTTTACATTCATTGTACTGTTCTGTTTTCGGGAATAAATAAAAAATTTGATTTGATTTGAATGTAACAGAGTATCCAAGGGCCCGTCAAATTGAAATCAATAACTGATACTCTTTTTCTGTGAAAGACTCGTGATTTATTAAGCAATTGGATAATTTTCTCAGCTATTTGAAAGATTAGATTTACCATAGAGTTAGAAGAAGATAGTGTTTTAAACTTTCTAGATTTAAGAATAGATCATAGCGCAGGTGCCTACAATTTCTCTATTTTTAGAAATCAACTCATACCGAAGCAATCATAGGTAGGCCAAGTAGTGTCATTGGTTTATACTCCATGTTCTAAATTGGCCCACAAACTCAATAGTAGCTTTAGGTCATTAACGGGACTTCAACCTAAACTTTGATATCTTCCAAAATAGGGTCTAGGACAACTCGCCGCAGCCAACTCGCCGTGGCCACTTCATACAAGACAGACTGATTCCCCTCTATATTTCATTGTTACCGCTTTTCAGTTATATTTAGATGCAGCTAATGATTCCACATAATAAATAAATAAATTTTTTTAATGCTTTTTTTAGAAACAAAAATACAAAAAGCAATAATATATTTCCGAAAATTACTCCTCTGATATGGAGCAAGTCCGAGAAATTTTTATTAACCAATCGAACATACAATACTACCGTATACAAAAGACACAATGAAAACACGTGCATCGGTAATGGGGGATGATGATGATGATGATGATGATGATGATGAGGTGTGAATGGCCCCACACTTTTAAGTGGGTTCTGATTCCGAACCGCTGGAAAGTGATTTTGAAAGGACATAACTGAAAAAAACTAGAAATCTCAAGTCATTTGAAAAACAAAATTGATTTGAAATAAAAAAATGTTCAGAATGTAAAAAGCAGATAAAAGCCAACAATAGAGGCTCTCATTTAAATCTTCAAATTTGTAGATTACAATGATTACAAATTTTATTTGACCTCACAATGTTTGTAACAATTATTTTAACCTGAAAACCCCGAAACAATATTTTGATTGGAAAAAATTGATGAATAAAAGCATTTATACACGTTAAAATTTTTCATCAAATAATCACATCTGATAAATCTTGCCCAATCTTTGACAAGACTTTAAAAGTGATGTCAAATCTTGGACAAGATGTGAAGCAGTTTGATGGACTTTGAAAGGATTCGAAGCAGTCTGAAGCTCTTTTATTTTATTGAATTAGGTGAAAAATTTAATCGTGTATAAACGCCTCAACGCAAAAACAAAAATGGTGTACATATGTGACTGCTCATGACACGGAGATGGGTACGCGTACTGGAGTGTTAATTTTTGTTTTCGCGGCGAGATGGCTCGCGGCGAGTTGGTACGGCGGCGAGTTGGACCCGTTCAAAATATCACCTTCACCACTACAAAGAAAAGATATTTCTAAGGTAGCATGGAGTAGTAGCGCGCTCAATTCACAATAAATTGCTGACACCCACTTTATTTCTGCTTTTAGTGTAAAGTATGTGTGTGTGTGTGTGTGTGTGTGGTTTCAAGGGGGTAGATGGGTGATTGAATAGTTCCCCTTCCCTATCAAAAGTAATAACTTGCTAAACTACTTCATTCTTTGATCTCACACCTGTGATCCATGCGGCATTCAATGCCGCATGGTTTACGATTAGGACGAAACATAGAACTATAAACTTGGAATGCTAACTCAAGCGGTGTTTGGAAGCGAGCCGGCCGATGTTCCGTTTCCCCCACCACAGTGCAGTGCAAACGACACTCATTTCTGCACTCCAGCTATGTAGACAGCTACAGCTCATGGTGATTTTGCATTGATATTCAACATTATTTGACGTATATATGTTTTGACATTATAAAAATATTGATTTGAGTATTGAGAATTTATTTATTTTATTGTACTGGCAACGAAAAAGAAGAATGCCAGCATACTGTGTAGCCTATGGCTGCAAAAACTACATCACGAAGCAATCTTTTGATTATCTGCAAATAGGTAAATCTACCTATCAACCTACCTACCAATTTGACACTCTACGTTTGTTATTCGTATCATTGTCTACAAATCTGGCGCTATTATTATTGCTATCCTTATAAAGATAATTCTTCTCCAATTAGTTCAGTACATAGATAGACTAAATGTTATCCCATGTTATTGTTGAATTATCCAAAATGTTATTCTGGGATATTAAGTAAGTTTTTTTAAAATAAAACTTTAAGATTAATTATAATGTTATACAGCAGTTTGCGAAAGTATAACTGGATAACAACAATCAATTAAACTATTTAAGTTACTTACGGTATATGACATACTAAAGAATAATTATTATGTCAAGTAAAAAATATAGCTGGCAGAGTCAGTCTTTACAACATGTGAAAAACTATCTAAAAACAAAAAACCATTGTTTTTTTTTGCTTTGTTACACTAGATTTTTTAACGTGAAAAAGAATGGTGTTGTTGGTTTATTATTTTTACGATCAGTTTCAGTTCAGTGACAGTTTTGTCTTTTATTTAGAGCTCAAAATATGTTTATTGATATTGAATTTAGATTTAAAAAATATTGTATTTATAAATACTTTCATGATATTGCATTTTATACAGTAGGCCATACGGTAAATATGAATAGCTCCTTTGACATCTTTGTTGGATCCTGTATGCACACATAATTTCACAATGAAATTATTTGTATGTAGTATTATTTCTGCAGATATTTTTTGTAACATTTTATTTCTTGTACATGATAATTATTTAAGTTGAACTAAGTAATTCTTCTTTGTAACTTCTTGGTTTCTCTCCTAAAAATTGTTTGTTTTATAATCAATATTATTTTTTATCATGTATTATTTTTTTCTTTGTTTTTTATTTGCGGAAATAAAGATTATTATTATTATTATTGCAACTTATCTTATTAAAGAACACCTCACCTGTTAAATACTATACTATTGTTAAATAGAATAAAACTACTTATTATAGAATGGAAAATTGTTCATAAAATATTGTAAAATAAACCAATTTCTGATTAATACACAATATCGCCCAATACATCAAAAATGTATAAATATAAAGTGTAGCCTACTTCTTTTAATGCATGTAACAATTTTTAGTTTCATTGTAATATTCATAACTTATTCCATTAATTTTTTTATTTAAAATATTCAATTACTAACAATGATATTGTTTTAAACATTCTATTTCAAAATTCATGTAAACTTGCACCTGTTTGAAACTTCCTTATAAAAGGAGCAGGTTGATTACTTGTTAATTGAATCGCTGTAATAATAATAATAATAACAATAAACATATTCTGTCTCTTAGAATGCAGAAATATTGGGAAAACCGAAAAAATATTAAATGTAAAAAATTAGTTCAGCCTTCCTCATAAACATGTACTTAGCGTTTTCCAATTTGAATGGGAAATTGACGACTAATAATAATAATAATAATAAGGTTTCATCATCTATTTCGATGAATTTATAAGGTATCATTGAAAGAGGCACGAATAATCATTGTAATTCGTATTTTTCTCAAATTCAACCTTTTTCCTATAAATTTCTAATAAGAGTTATTTGAATCGCCGGTAATAATAATAATAATAATAAGGTTCCACTACTTGTTTCAAATATTGTTCTATCTATTTCGATGAATTCATATCAGGTATCATTGAAAAAGGCACGAAAAATCATTGTATTTCGAATTTTTCTCAAAATAACCTTTTTTCTATAAATTCATTGGAATAGATAGAAAGTATTTGAAACATATAGTGAAACCTTCTTCAACTGGCAATTCAAATCATGTTTATTCAAAATTTTCTATGGTGTTTCACATTTCTATGAGACTATGAAATAGAATTACTCTGGCCGAGCGTATTAGTTTTACAGTACGTAGTCCAGTCAATGCCGGTACGAGCACTGCGCTTTGGTGGGGGAAGCAGTGAGACAGCCGGCTCGCAGTTCGATGCATTCAGTCAGCATTCCAAGTTTATAGTTCTATGGGACGAAACCTAGCACATGTAGGTATTTTCATAGTAGCTTTTGAGTGGGATGTGAAAATAGCAACAGCTCGATGCTCCTAGATGTGAATTTCCTTCAAAAAGCACACCAGCCAGCTGTCTCCAGTTGAAACCCCGGTTGGAGTTGAATTCGAAGTACAACATTCACGTTCTGTATATTAATTAACTTAATCAAAGTTTTACTTAACAGAATAACTTTCTACCGAGGAGGCTTTCTCAGATAAGAGACTTTCCTTGTATGCTGTAGTGCTCCCATAGAGGTGTCCTTTGAAAACATGACAGTAAACTTTGCTCCTACTACTACTACTACTACTACTGTGTTTTCTTGGCTTTGGGCCAAGTTTCTGTGCGCTTAAATGCAAGCAATATGGTTCCAATCTTCCTCTGCTCTAATGTTATGTTAGTAAGATATGGTACTTGAGATAAGACGTTCTCTAAAGCCTCGTTTTGAATTGAACTAAATTTCCAACAAGTTTCAAATAAGCTGGAAACATGTTGAAAACAAGTAGCAAATAAATTGCTTGAGAAAAGGCTCCCACTCTGCATCATTTCCAATGCGACATTCCAGATTCACATGAATTTATTTAGTCTGGCGTCTGTCAGGGCATTGTTCACCTTCTAAAAATAGATAGAGTGCATTCCTTTCACATAATAATAATAATAATAATAATAATAATAATAATCATCATAATAAGCGTATGACTTTTAATGGTGGGGAGACCCTTACGGGTAGTTCCATCTCGCCGTTTGTGCCATGTTACGGGGAACATGGTGGACCTACTATTTTAGGTGGGTTCCGAACCACCGGGTAAGTGAAAATAAAGCTTGTAACATCAAGTCATTGAAACACGGTCACCCATCCAAGCGCAGTCTTGAGCGGTCGTGACTGAACATCACATAATGTAACCTATCTAGCATATATATGTTGTTTGTAATGTAAATTTGCAATAATTAGTGATTCATCTCGTGTTTTCCTCCACTACAAAAGAAAAAAAAATGAGATTTACGATAATAAATTTCTTAATGCTATTTTTTCACTCCTTGCATTTTTTTCATAGTATGAAATTTAATAACACCATTAAATCTTTTATTATCAATTTATACAGCTTTAAAATTAGATCGTTTATAGAAGCCTTAAATTTTATAGTACGTAAATATATCGAGCTAGTCTGAAATCACCAGAATTACTTAGTCATGATAACATTCAGAAAAATTTAAATATTTAAAATGTCATGTTTCTCACTTTTGTACTGGATACAGAAAGATAAGAGTAAGCTTAGCGCTGCAATCCGTCGCTACTACGACTCAAAATTGTGCTGTCCTTCCCTGTCCTTAACCGTGCGCGCAAAAGTTTTAGGCAAAGTTGCGCCAGGAAACGGTTTGCACCAAATTTTGCTGCAAAAATTTTGAGCGTTTGCACTTGCAGCAGAATTGTTTGCAACAAGTTTAAAACATGTTTTCAACAAAATTTGCTCGAGTTGAAACGGGGCTTTGCACACAAAATAAGGGATGAAGCTTTGTGCGAGGACTAACCTGATATTATAATCTGTCCACTCTATCTTCCGACACTGTTGGGATTGGAGAGACTTAGTTCAAAATTAGTTATGATTGAAATATCTGGATTATGTGTAAACTTATGAGACTCTTACTAAAAGTTTCGAATGAACCTTTAAAGTTTCAAGTGAGCTAGAACAAGTGGACTCTAACCAAATGTTTCAAACGAAGTTATCGCATTTAAGTAAGAAAGAATCATTCTATTACTTCTCAAGTAAAATTGCTGTGTCTTTTGCACTATAGACCCGCATTTCTTAAAAATTGTCAGGTTGGGTTAGGTTATGATCTCTTATGATATTCTTATCAACATGAAATTATTTTTTAATGATGTCTTGTGGTACTCAAGATTACAAGATCATTTTTAAGAGATCATAACACAGGCTGACAATTTTTAAAAAATGCGGTGTTATAGTGCTAAAAACCCAAATTTTTCAGTGAATCTTAATTTTCGGATTGAATTAACCCCAATGTCTAGAACAATATAGGAAAAATTCAAATATATTCAAAATTGGTGAAGAGAGCAGTTTCGTACTCTGTTGCAGGGAAGTGATAGCCGCGAGCCGTAGCAGGTATCTGTTCAATCAGATAGATAAGCTGCGTTCTCGTAGGTCCTGTTTGTAACGGTGACCGATTAGATTGGCCAGCAAAAAAGACACTGTTCTCGGCTGAAAATCACTTCCCGGTGGTTCGGAACCCACCTAAAACTGTAGGTCCAACTCATAAATCACCATCATCCAACTCATTACCCACGCACAGATCTCAGACCTATGTGGGCTTCATCCTCAAAAAAAAAAAAAAAAAAAAAAAATCTTCTCATTTATTGTAATTTTGTCGTAATAAATGAATCGATGAATGAATTCAATAAATGTGATTGTATGGGAAAACTCTGTGTTCAAGACATGTCTCAACCTTGAGAGAACCTTCCACAAGGTGAAATGATGCAAATGAAAATTATTCTTCTATTCATAAACCTCTTGATGCTGTCTACTGTGAACGAGTCTCTAGTGTTCAATGCAAAAAAATGAACTAGGTGCATTTATTTCTTTTTCGCCTGTATTTTTCTCATTTTTCTCTTTATTCTTCTCCTACTCCCACTCCCAGGAGTTCAAACAGGGTAATACCATTTTCAGTTCTGTGATTGGTTGGAGGGTGGTTGTGAGGTGAGTGGGGCGATGATGAGAGAGGGGACTTAATATTTTCACTTGACAAATAATGCTTCTAAGCGTTACTTGGTCATGCAGTACTTATATATTATTTGATGTAAGAATAGATTGATATAAGCAGCATCCCTCATATCATGGCTGAATAGTTGGATATCCTGAATTTTTTTTATAAGTTAATTCCCTCTTCAAACAATTTTTTAAATTTTTTTACATGCAAAAGCTCAAAGGACAATTAAGAGCCTTTATTAACATTTTTCTTCTTTAATTGACTTTCTCCCTTACTCATACCAATTTCTTTCTCCTTTTTCAAACTCCCCTTCCTTTTTCATCTACTATTTCACTTATCCTAATACAAGCCTTTGCCATAGTTGGATAAGTATCGTTTTCCTGCACACCCCACAATGGAGCACACTATTTGTAATTGTCTATATGTTATTGTTATTTTTGCTATTGTTTTTTATATTTTGTGTATGTTTCTAGTGTGTTAAGTAAAGTGGATTGAATTGAATGACATACAATGAAAAACTAGTTTGAAAATTTCAAATAGGAAGATTGAAAATAGTAAAAAGATTAAAAAATTTTTTTTCATAAATTATTATTAATAAGAAAGGAGATAACAAATATCATAAGATATAGGAAAATAGAGAATAATAAATAACTTGTTAGGGAGAGAAATAAAATTAATTAAATTTAAGTTAAACTTTAGGAAAGTACCTACCATGAAAATTATATTTTGAAGAAACAAAAGGAAAAAAATAAAAATTTACCAACACACTACCGATAGTCCTAACTCATTTTAAGTAGTGTCCCAGTACTTAATTTAGTTCCTCATTCCAAAACATGCCAATAGAAGACTTATTAATACATTAATTGACAACAACTTGATAGAGTTGTTGCATCTTCACTATATAAGTACATCCTTTATCAAATGTACCCAATTTTTTTCTGCATTAACCCTCACCCTCCTAGGATATTAATAATTTCAATATGAATTCCATCTGTATGGTCCCGGCTGCCCAAAAACAGTGGTTAAGTCACGTCAGAGACCCTGAACTTATTTAGGTGTGACCTGATAACTCTGTCATAATACCTGACCCAGCCAGGTCATAAGATATTATTGCTATTAGTATTATTTTTTCATTATTATCATAGAAAATTTACCAATTTATGAATTGAAAATTCTCAAACGAATATAAACCAATATTTGGTCTTGTTTTATGAATAGAGTCACCATATACATGGTTCACAAGACTTTTCTCAAGTTACGGCAAAAAAAATTCATTTTTTCTTAAAGATGAAGGTTCCGCAGGAAACTTTTTAAGAATGAAATAGCATTTTTAGCAGATTTGTAAATTTTATCTTTGTTTTAAATTCGAACTTCTCCAGAGTGTATTCTATTCAGTGCTTATATCATTGCCAAGAGAGTCCAGACCCCCAAAAGATTCTCCCCCTGTGCTTCTTTCGTCCTCCTTCTCCACCTTCACCTACGCCACCCCCCCATCCCGCAAATCCCTTATCGCTCAGCGCTAGAGCCTCGACGATAGAGGACAGAAACAGAACTTTCATATATATTGGGTGATCCTCCTCCTCCTCCTCATCCTCCTCCTCCTCCTCCTCCTCCTCCTCCTTCACCTCCATTACCAGCCCCTCCACAAATCCGTTATCGCCCAGCACTAGAGCCTTGACGACAGAGGACAGAAACAGAACTTTCATATTTTTTGGGTGATTTGATTGTGACAAAATTTATCTTATCTAATGAAACATTAATCCATGTTTTCAAGATTCCAATATAAATCTAAGAACCTAAGTTCAGTTTAGATGACAAGGTCATATCGTCGACAGCATTTCAATTCAATATTTTCGCAATCACTATTCTGTTTTTAAACATTTTTAATGCAAAGATTAAACTAAGAATCAAAACTCAGTGTAGTTGACAAGGCCTTATCGTCAACTGTATTCCCATTTAATAATTCTCCAATATCTTCCCAGTCATAAGCATTTTTAATAAATAAATTCAACCTGAAAGTGCCTAAATAATTTCCAACCCCATTATCACTTAACAATAAATATTTTCGGCGTGCCGTTTCCTGTATAAATCAGTGACGCAAAACACTTTCAGCTTAGGTCATATTTTATTCTACTTATCTTTTCCAACACCCTGCGCCAGTTTATAATGCATCAATAATTCATGGCGAAATGGATTTTGCAGTAGACAAGTCGAGAGGCCATGCGTGAGGAGTTTACATCGCCATCAAGAAAAAAGGTTCCTCACAATAGACTCCACAATATGTAAAGTGAATAATAGTATGGAACACTCAACAGTCTAAAGGTGCGTGTAAATGGAGACACTTTTTCTGATAGAGTGCTCTCTAGATCAATCTAGTACTCTAGCTAGATGAATAGAATAGAAAAAAATATTCTTGGTGATAGAAAATTTTTGTTTCACTTTCATATACAATACAAATACAATTAAAAGGTATCAGGTATCTCTGTTCAATCAGAGAAAAGCTACGAAACTCCTGGGCGCTCTTTGTAAGGGTGATCGATTGGGTTGGCCAGAAGAAAGACTCTGTTCTCTTCTGTAAAATCGCTACCCAATCAATACTTCTATAAGAAAATTGAGATTTTTTGAGTGAGTTTCGTTGATGAGCCTATAAATTTACAAATTTCAAATTTATACTATTTTTAAGGACAAAGTCCACAAGATCTGAAATCTGTGCGTGGGTGATGAATTTGACGATGATGATTGATGAGTTGGACCTTTCAAGTGAATTCCAAACAGAGTACAAACAGGTATTAACCCAAAAGAAAATATTATTGTAATCAATTGACTCTCTAGAAATAAAATTTCATACATTACAAATAAAAGAAAAAATAACATTTTTTATTCTCGTATAAATCAAACAAATGAATTAGACACTAACTTGCAAAGTGATAAGTGTACTTGATTGCAAGCAGGACACAGGAGTGTATGATGGACGCTAGATTCCTAGAGCTAGTTCGAGCTAGCTGGAGCTAGGATCCTAGAGCTTTATCCTAGAGCTCTTGTGTTGGAGGTAGACTCCTGCAAGATTAATTGAAAATAGTGTAGACTAGACGAGTCTACTAAACGAGTGTATTCAGAATTTAGATTGCTCTTCTCTACGAGACTATTTTATTGCAATAAATGTCTACGTTTGGACGTAAATTAGTTGCGAAATAAAAAGGATCATCCTAACGTATGGCTATATCCTCACGTTTATGACTCGTTAAGATCCTTGGTTAGTTCTCGATTAGGTCTGGCATTTTATTATTTATATATAAAGACCAAAATACAATATTAAAATAATATGATCATACTGCTGCTTTTGCCACAAAATATTGACTAAATATAGAATCTAAATCTAGGGTAGGCTTGAGTCTTACTGGAGAATTCACTAAACTTAATGTTTTTCAATTGAGGAATGTTTTTTATTTTGAGGATGAAGCCCACATAGGTCTGAGACCTGTGCGTGGGGATGAGTTGGATAATGGTGATTGATGAGTTGAACCTACACTTTTATGTGGGTTCCGAACCACCGGGAAGTGATTTTACAGCAGAGAACAGTGTCTTTTTTGCTGGCCAATCTAATCGGTCACCGTTACAAACAGGTCCTACGATAACGCAGCTTATCTCTATCTGATTGAACAGACACCTGCTACGGCTTGCGGCTATCACTTCTCAATTGATTGAATTGATTCTCTGTTGATTTAGGAGTCCACTTAAAACAAAGCATTACAACAGTCCAAAGATAATAATACAATAAAAGACAATATATTACTTTAACAGTTGAAGTAATTAATTGCTAAATTAAATTATAGCTGAATTAATATATAACTTGATTTTTGTCAGTTGAATAATATTGATTTAGAAGTTCCCTACAAATTAAGCATTCAAAAAGTTGATAATTTTTAATTGAGTCAAAATTCAGGCTCACTACTAACACACTAAGCTCAAGGTCATGTAGCAATTTATAATGTACAATGCAAGAATGAATATATAGTGAGAAAAAAAAGAAGTGAGTGGACTCAGCTCTTATTTAAACTTGTATTAAAATATTTAAATTAAATAATCTTCTTATTTAAATTAAAACACGTATGAAGAAGGCCTGCGTGTGATTTTGGAAATAAATTACAGAAATAATCCGACAACTCATTTAGTCCTTATAAAAAGCAGTGGGGAAATGGTTGGTATGCTTCTTTTTCATGGAGGTTTCCATGCAGTAAAAAAGCCAAAAGGTGGCATTGCGCTTTTCCGCTTTTCCGAGTATCAGGAGCAAGTTCCAATTTCCTTTCACCCCAATTTGCATCAGAGTGGCGCGAATCGTTTATGGGGTTTTTCTCTTCTTTTTCTTTTGGTCCCTTTTCCTCGCACGTTGATTGAACAATTTTCCGTTCCACACGAGAATTTTCCTTTGTGGAGTTCACGTCTCAGGTTCAGGTTTCCCTAATGCTTCCAATATTGAATATGATCTTTTAGAAGTCAGTAAATTTTCATGCAAAACTTTCTCACTATTGATATAGTAGATAGATTTCTACTCAAACACAAGCTCAACTAAAGAGGGTTGAAAAATGGTAACTTATTTTTTTTCCCTCAAATCACGTGTTGAATGATTTTTTTTAAATTTTCATCTTCTATCATAAGTTGCTGGATTATGTGTGGCATCATTGGAAAAAATGGTTGAAAAGCAATAAACAATTGAGATAAACACTAATATAATAATTTTATATTGGTTATTAATTATTATTATATTTCTATATTTCTATTTTATAATGGATAAAATAGAAATGACCTAATTCGAAGTGTCGTGTTAGGCAGCAGTAACTCTGGGATATTTTTTTCTATCTCATAACAACTGATGTACTAAAAAAATTGTTTTTTGAGACGATTTCTGAAACGTCAAGAATGCAACTATTTTTCATATTATTCGAAAAATACATCTATATTCTAAGTTAAATTATCTTAAAATTGGATTTATATAAACTTTCTTTAGTATGTGGTCAGTTTGGAATTTGATATATATCAATGGAAAAATTTGAAACTATTTTGCTTCAGAGTATAATTTATAGTGAAACAAACCTACGTATATATTTGGTTCTTCAGTTGAAATTTTGTGAAAAAGCAAAAGTACACAAAAGCCTATTGTATTTTTGCTATGGACATGAATCCATGTATACGTTATAGCTACTATACCAAGTGATAACAATCAAACACACATGCTTCATGAGCTTCGCAAAATATTCATGACATTCATAAATACCTTTTATAAAGTCCACAGCCATCTCTAGTCCATATGTATCCTTGTCACAGTCATCCAAAATGTGGGCACCAAGTGTGAACCGGGCCTCCGGTCTTGAGTTGAGCATATCAATGGTATAGAGCATGACCTCCAGGGCCTGGACCCCACCCTCGGGCATTATGGGTCCACAAGTGATTGTTTCTTCCCGCTCATGGACCATCATGAGTCCTCCAAGAATCAAGTCTCCCTCCAACGCAGCCTCACGTTTCACTGGCCACGGGGGTCCCTTATGGTCGAACACGTTGTCCTGGGAATCAGTCTGGTGTAGAAATTTAATTTTAAAGTTGTTCTCATGAGAAGATTCTGGTCTCCAATTGAAGGAAGCATCTTGAAGGTAACCGTCTTCCATCTTCAAAAATCCATATTCAGGTACCATTTTCAAAAATCCATTGTTATCTTCAGGAAAACCATGTTTATGAGAAGAAAGTTTTCCCCTCTCTTGAGGAAATCCATTTTCAGCTACATTCCTCCCAGGGGAATCATGTTCATGAGAAGACCATGTACTCCATTCTTGAGAAAATCCATTATTCAACTCCATACCATCATTTTTAGCTCTTCCATTCTTGAAAACCTTCTTTCCATGTGAATCACTTCCTCTGAAATCTTGTAGAGAAGTTTCTGGTACTCCCATTTTCAAAAAATCATTGTTATCTTCAGGGAAATCAGGTTTATTTGAAGACAGTGTTCTCCATTCTTGAGGGAACCTATTCTGAAACTCTAAACCATCTCTTGGAGCTCTTCTATTCTTGAGAAGCTTCTTCTCAGATGGAAAACCTCCACTAAAATCTTGTAGAGAGGCTTCTTGTACTTTGAAATCATCTAATCCAACTGAATTTTTATGAGGAATCAATCCCCAATCTTGTATAAACCTGTCATCTGTCTTCACACCATAATAATGAGCTTCTTCCTTTTCCAAATCATCATTTCTGCTCAAATAACTCATTTCCATATCTTGCTGTAAAGATTCATCAGTTTTGAGCCCATTTCTTTCTGGAGAACTCATTTTCGAATCTTGCTGAGCAGATTTTTCAATTTTTAACCCATATTTCCCTACATTATTGTCATAAACATTGAGTAAACTAGATCTTCTATCTTGTAAAAGACCATCTTGTCTCTTAAAAGCATTATTACTTGTTTTTGCTTTTTTAACAAACTCATATTTATCTTGAGAACCTTTTCCTAAATCTTCAAGAAAGGGTTCATGTGCTCTGAAATCATCAATGTGTTTGATTTTCTCATTATCATCAGATAACTCTGATCTCCAATCTTGTAGAGAGTTTTCCTGCATCTCCAACTTATCACGGTCAAGTGTTTCTTTATCTGTATGAGAATAAATGGATGTCCAACCTCCAAAAACTTTCTGTTGCATCTTTAAACCATCACTACGACCTTCTTCCACAATCACTCTATCCTCATGAGAAGATTTACCTCTTGAAGGCTGGATTACACTTTTTTGCATCTTTGAACCACTACTATGACCTCTTGGGTCGAGCGTTCTTTTATCTCCTTGAGAAGGAATTGACAACCAATCTCCAAGAAATTCCTGCTGCATCTTCAAACCATCACTACGACCTCCTTCTTTCAGAATCAATCTATCCTCATGAGGAGATTTACCTCTCCAAGGTTGAATCACTTTTTTCTGCATCTTTGAACCTTCACTTTCAACTATTCCTCTATCATCATCAGCAGATCTCTCTTTCCAATCATCAATTAATACATCATTCATCTCCAAATGAACATTACGCTCCTCCTTTCCTCCAATCATCTTATTCTTGTTTGCAGACTTTGTCCTCCAATTTAGAAATCCATCATCATCTTGTACCCTCATCTTTCTATTTATCCTCTGATTTCCAAAATCATCGTCCTTTTCCTTTTCATCATCATTTTGTGCCACCATCTTCTTCTCCGCCACTTTCTTTCTCTGTTGCATCTGTTTCCCGCTATCTCTCCTTCTCTTGTGTCTCAACTTGGTCTTCTCATCCTTGATAGATTCCAGATTATCCTGAGGATGCTCATCATCAATGTTCCCTTTGAACAATTCACTTCCAGTTTGATAGATGAGGCGATCAGAATGTTGAGGGTGTTTGATTGCATGATTTGATTCAAAAGATGAGAGGTTGTTTGAGAATTGTTTGAAACTGAATTCCTGTTCATAAGCTTGAGAGTGCTTGGTAGTATGATCAGATTCAGTGTTTTTGTTTGAGAATTGTCTGAAATTGGATTTCTGATTAATAGTGGGAGAGTGCTTCGTAGAAGGATCTGATTCAGTGGATGCGAAGATCTTTGAGTACTGGTTCAAACTAGATTGATTATGATCGTCCATTTGAGGACTCGAAAGTCCATATCCAAAAACTGAGTAGATCACTATTGAAACACACACAACCGCCTTCATGTTCTCCGTTACCCTAAAATGTCGAACAGGCTGACAAAAGTTTATGGAAATGTCGTCGCATTTCGGCCATATTTGTAGAAAAAGCACCAAAATATTGCTCGGGATTCATTTGTGAAGCTCTGAAAAATGAGAGTTCGAACTCTTTGTGATCAAAGGGCGCGTAAATTGAAATGGAAAGAATTACTTTTTTTGGTTGACAGGGTTAGACAGGGATGTAATGGGGAGTAAGCGGAGGAGGGTAAGAGCGGAAGGAGGGGAAGAAGTAGCAGGGGTGGAAGATGAGAAAGGATGGATGGAGGGGAAGGATTAGTGGGAGGGGTAAGACCTGAAGGAGGGAGCGATGGGAAGGATGGAAAGGAAAAATATGAGAGGAAGGAGGTGTACGAGGTAAAGGAGGGAGAGGAGAGGACAAATAATGAATGATGGACGGAGGGAGAAAGAGAAGGTGATGAGAGAAAGAGGAAAAGGAGAGGAAAGTTAAACAGGGAAGACAGAGGAGAGAAAAATTTAAGAATGGAAAAACAGAGGTAAAAAAGGAAAGAAAGAAAGAAAGAGAGGAAAGTTGAGGGGAGTAATAAGCAAAAGGAAGATAGGACGAGAGGAAAAATCAGTAGAGTGAGAAGAAATAAGAGGGATTAATGGAATAGAAGAATGAGGATGAGAAGGAGAAGAAGAACAATGAGAACGATTGAGTGAAAATTATGAGAGAAATATTGAAAAATTTAGAAGAATAGTGGTGGAAGAGAAAATGGGAAGAAAGGAAAATGGAGTGAGAGAGTTTATAGAAAAATAGGAGGAATGGGTGAATGGAAAAGATAGAGAAAAAAGGAATAAAAATGATTAAGTAGAAATTTGGAGAAAACTATGAGAAAAATGGGAAGATAAGTGGAAGAAGAGAAAATTAGAATAGAAGGAAAAGGAAATCGGAAAAGTTAAAACGAAATGGAAGTGATTGATGGAGACAAAAAGAATGAATATAAAAGAAAGGAGAAGAATAAGAAGAGGTGCGAATTAGGGAGGTGAAAGAACGAAAAATAAGAAGAAAATGGAGAAAAGAAGATGGGAAGATAAGAAAAGGGAATGGGAAACTAAGGAAGGAATAAGATGAAAATTAAAGAGGAAAAACAGACATAAAAGGTGGGAGAGAAAGAATGAGATGATTGAATGGAAATTAGGAAAGAAAGAGATAGAAAAGTGAGAAGGGATGTAAAGAGGAGGAGATGAGAAAAAAAGAAAATGGAGTGAGTGAACTGACAAAGAATTAGGACGAATTGAAGAGAAAGGGAGAGAGATAGAAAGAAAAATGTCTAGAATAGAAAGGATTGTGGAACAAAGTGGGGGAGGAAGAGAGATAACGAGTAAAAAAGAAAGAGGGGATTAGTGAGTAGGAAAAGAAAGAGAAAAAATCATGAGCAGAAACACCAATGATCCTATAGCAGAAAAGAAAAAGAGAGGAATAGTGAGAGAAAGGATTGATCGAGAAAGAGTATGATGGATATATAAGAAGGAGTAAGCGAGAGAAAAATTAATTTTCAAGTTTGGAGGAGAATAAATAGCATAAGACAAAAAAAAGAAGTGTTCGTGAAAAAATACAATAGAAGATACTGTAGACAAAGAAACCAAATCCAGACTTTAAGATGGAGGGAGAGAAATAGATTCAGATGGCTTTGTGTGAAAATTTACAATAAATAAGAATGATTACAGTAATATGTAGATTAGCAGCTCTCAGATCTGATAGTTATATTGACGTACAATAATTTTAGAAAAGTTGAGTCAATGATTAAAAAATAGAGTTAGAAATAAAAAAAATTGATGCAATTGGTGATAGAGAATGAGAGCTTGGATCTGAGAGATGAATTACACAAAATGGCAATTCTTGGTCGTTGAGGTCATTCTTACACTTAACTTGCTGAGCAGTCCAAAGAGAGAGGGAGATAAGATAAGATTTCTTTATTCATGTAAGTTTACAAATTTCGCATATGAGTAGTTAAAACAAAATTTTCAACATCACATAGATGCTATAGTAGATTTAGATTATAATTTTTATAGTGCTATAAAATATTTACAATGATATTTGTATGACATTGATGATATAAGCTCTGGTGATGACAATCTAAGTGATGTAATTACTTGAAATGACGGAGTTTGGACAAAGATTCGTCCATTCTTGACACTTATCCAGTGAGAGATTCAGATTCAGATGATTTTATTTATGTAAATTTACAGTGTATATGAATGATAAAAGTATTAATAATATTAGCAGCTCTCAGATCCCCTAGTTGAAGTGAAGTACAGTTGTTTTTGAAAAGTAAACATAATGGTTGAATAGTTTGAGTAGAAAAGATTATACATACAACAATAATATATATTTTAAGGTATAGTACAGCAGAAATTATGGATGCGATTGTTTAAAAAATGAAAAACATAACAAAAATAGAGCTTGGATCTGAGAGATGAATTACACAAAGAGGCGAAGTCTTGGCCATTGAGGCCATTCTTACACTTGATCTTTAGGGTTAACCTTACACGTAACCTTTAAAGAGAGAAAGAGCGAGTGAGAGAGCCGGTGAGAGAGTGGGAGAGAGTGAGGGCGGGAGAGGAGGGAGAGGAGGGAGAGTGAGAGAGGATTACAAATATGAGAGAGGTACCTGATTACGACGAAATAAGAGGTCGAAAAGAATTTATTAAGAAGAGAAGGCAAAACAGAGACAATGAAAGGAGCGAAAATCAAAAATCCAAAATCAAAATTGAGATTGATTGGAAAATGGAAGTGACAAAAACAGAAAGATGCACAGAGAAAAGGAAGAAATTCCGAGAGTAAAATGGGTGAGACGAAAATACACAAAGAAAAGGAAGAGATTCTGGGAGTGAAGTAGGTAAGACGAAGAATACACAGGGAGGAAGAAGGAGTGATTCACAGAATAAAGGATAAAGTGATGGTTGAAAGAGTAATAATGATGGTAAAAGAGAGGGAAACATGTAAGCCACCTTTCAGTTCTAGGAAAAGCACACTGTTAGTGACAGGCCATTTTCACAGCGCACCAATTTCGGAAAATTGCTACTGATTTTGATTGGGGAAAATGAAGAAAAGCATTCAATTATTTTCCCTGTTGACTATTGATTGCAACAGTAGAGTTGAGTTGATTTCAGTCCACTTCAAATTTCCTAATAATTGAAAATGTTGTTCAATTTCAACGTGATAACAATGATAAATATGGGATATGCCTGAAATTTGAGTCGGAACACAAATAACAGTTATATTATTGATGAAGTTTATTACTCATATTTCAACAGCGGAACCGAATAAATTATATGATATTGTAGCGGATATGAAATTGGAAAGAATGGAAAGAAAGAAGAGACAATAGTTCTCGGTGTTGTCTGCTATGTAAATGTTTACTTTTAAGCCATTAATTATTCTGCTTTTTACACTTTTATGGTGTTTACTTGGTAATTAGTAGAATGTTCTCGTTGTTTGATTAGACATTAATGGAATGTTATCGAATATTGTGGAAGGTGCTAGTTTCATTTATTTATTTAGAAGTTGACAGAAAATTCGAGAGATATCTCAATTATGAAATTTTATATAAATAGAGGTGGACTCTTGTAAATTAGTTCAGTTGTCTCTGAAATTCATCGTGATAAACAAGTTGTGTCAGTTCTATATTGTTTCTATATTATAGTGATAATACATACCAGTGAGCTACTGAATAGTTTATTGTATTACGGACGAGTGCTACGCAAGTTAAGTGTTCTTTTTTCGACGTTTCTTTTTTTGAGTATTATTGGACAGTTTATTGTACAGTTATTGTTTAATATTAGATCGGCCTTTTAACTTTTAGTGATTGATTTTTGTACAGTTTATTGAAAACTCATTATCAGTTGAAAAATATCGTGTTATCTGTTTTTAATTGCTTATTTTTTCTGTAAGACATTACTGAACAGTGAGTGCTGTGATTATTTGTGTAAATAAAGTGCGAGTGATAAATTTAAGTGTTGCCAGCGTTATTTTAGACATAGAACCCGTAACAATATGCCTAAGATCTGGGTCAGAACATTAATAATAATGATAACAATAATAATAATAATAATAATAATACTGATAATAATTTTTATTTTTTTTTATCAATTCACAATCTCAAATTACAATAAAATTGAAATATTTTGCAATTCCTATATCATTAATTCATTTCATAATCATTAATAAAGTGAGATATTATTGGAAGAATTCCATTCCGATTTTACAGTGGCTACCCCATGAAGCTAAATTTAGCTTATATTGGGGTGTTGTTAATTAAATTGTTTAAGCTATTTAATGTTAATGTTATGTGGTGATTGATATATTTTATTGTTTTGCTTTCAATATGTAAGTAGATTGTAATAATAATAATAATTTATTTATTTATTTTTATTTGTTTCAACAAAGCACACAACAAACAGAAATTATAAAATGCTACACAACGAAATTTTAAGTGGACTGAAATCGACTCAACTATAATAATAATAATAATAATAATAATAATAATAATAATAATAATAATAATAATAATAATAATAATAACAATAATATTGATAATAATAACAATAAAAATATTATCCTGATTCTTTACATTATTACATCGAAACCGAGTGAATGATTTGATATGCCTAAAATTAACTCTGAATTACGATGTGCTGAATAATAGGAATGAGTATTGATAATGGATTATTCAGCTGAAAAGTCATTTGAAAAAATAAGCGTATTTAAAGTGTTTGACAGCGTTTAGGCCTGAAATAAACGGTTTTTGAAAACTCAGTGTATAGATAAGCAGGTGGAAGAATGCCAAAATGGTGAAAGGGGAATCACCAAGGTTAAGATGAGCGTTGTTTCTCAAGAACCAAGAGGTCACGTTACGTATATGGGTTAATTGGAGACGTCAAATAAGTACCTAGTATATCTTTTGAAATTTCTACCAGAAAAGGCAGAAAATTATACATTCAATAATTATAATAGTGATTCATATAAATTCCTCAAAATTAACGACACAAAAATTTTGTGTAATAGTCCCCGTTCCCAAAGAGCCATATGGCCAAGCTTGGTAAATAGGTTACTTTATTTGAGACTTTCAGATAAGTGAAATTGAAGTGAAAACTTATAAATTTTGTATAAACTTATCAATGATTTTCGAAAATCTAGATGATCACCGTTCTCAAGAACTATGTGGCCAAGCTTGGTATAAAGGTTTATTTAAGACTCTAGATGACTACATGAGTAAGTACATAAATCTTTTAAGATTTCTCTCCAGAAGAAGCGAAAATTGATAAATTTTGTTTAAAACCTCCCAAAATAACCGATTTTTTAAAATTCTGTTGACCATCATTTTTAATGAACCAGGTGGCCAAGTTTGGTGTATATAGGTTGATTTAAGACTTCAATCGGACGAGTACCACGAACAGTTTTTCAGATTTTCTACAGAAAGTGCAAAAAATGATCTATTTTGTACAAACTCCCCCTGAACTGTTCAACAGATAATGCGAGTAAAGTTGTGACAACATCAAATCGAAGCAAGTTCTTATTCATGATGATCTCGTTCAAATATCAATCATTATCTTGTTTATTTACTGTTAATGATCTTGTTAATGTATCAATAATTATCTCTCGCATACATTACATTCTGTGACAATACAGAGAATATTTTCTCTTCTTTCCTCTTCTGATATCTTCAAGAATTTTTTATTCTCCACGTCTTCCTCTATAGCTTATCGTTTTTTTATTTAAACTTTGATAACATTAAAATCGGGAAAAAATTATTTTTCTCAGATAAGATATTTCCTCATTTTTCTGTATCAAATACCTTGGAATGAGTTCAAATTTTGACGGAACCATTGTGTTGATTCCCGATGAAAAATTGAAAAATAAAAAAGTGTGAACGATATAGATTGTCTTCCACTGAACGATTAATGGAGCTGGAACCAGGTGTGCGCCCGGTGTTGACAATGAGTGAACAAAGATTCCCCCTCTATTCACCGAATGAAATCTCCACTCTCTACCCCCGGAGGGAAATTTCCCCTACTCATCATCAGAATCAATTTTGGGAATCAATTCCATCATCAGAATCAATTTTGAGAATCAATTCCATCAACAGAAATGACGATGACTTCACAATTGATATTGATTGCTTTTGTCAGAAGAGAGACAAGCAAATTCAATCAGTTAACTGGTCGTTGACTTAGATAAACTGTTCTTAGTAAGGGCGGAGTTAGGACTAGAGGCTCTCTCTTCCACTTAACTAATATTGAGAGTTCCACGACGATGAAAATGCGAGAATCGCGGAGTTGGAAATGCAATAAGGTCTCAAATTTATCATAGAACTTACAAATGACAGGATCACGTAATGGTGAATATTAATCAGGGTGATTTCTTCTTTTAAGTGAAAAGAATATTGATGTGTGAAACACATTTCCTGATGAAATATTGTAGCTTTCACAGTGCTAAATGCTACTCAGTACTTGTATGTATCATTCATTTTGTAGAATTTTTAGAGTTAAATTCATTTTTAAATTGAATTATGTATTATTCATTTTGTATTAATATATCCTGTATTCAACTTTCTTAGTAGGCTAATGGCGAAGGTGATATTGTGGAAGGTATCCATAATGAATAATAAGACGAAATTGTCACAACCACATTTATTAAAACTTCGAGAAACTAGTTTCGGTTGTTACACCATTATCAATCTCAATCAAACTCTTTGATTGAGTTTGATTGAGATTGATAATGGTGTAACAACCGAAACTAGTTTCTCGAAGTTTTAATAAATGTGGTTGTGACAATTTCGTCTGTATTCATTTTGTAGAATTTTTAGAGTTAAATTCATTTTTAAATTGAATTGAAAAAAATCCAGGCTGACGAGAATTAGAATCTGTAGAAGAAAAATGATTCATTTAAATACTGTGGTTCATATTGTAATGTCCTATTTTGATCAATCAGGTGAGTTAAACAAAATATTAACTCATCTGATTAGACGTACCAGATATATCTGATCGGAAAGCTGAAACTAATTTAATGTACAGTATAATAATTATTTAATTAAGAAGAAGAACAGTGATATTTCTGGTTTGTCGAGCTTTATTTGCAAACAGTTAACTTAGTTCTCTATCTGGGTTTGATGTAGAAATGTTATTGAAAGTTGCAAGTTGGAGAATTAACGTAAATTTAAAAATTGAGAAAAGATTGTTTTATAATTGAATAAACCCTCTGTGACGCTACAAAATCTTCCAAAAACTGCCTTTTATTCTATTCGTCCACTCTTCAACCCTAGTTCTTCCCTAAACACTTCGATTTCAACTCCACTTTTAAATTTCATCTATTGAAACCAGTTCCATTCAGTTCTCTAGAAAAAGGAACTGAATTGAGCGAGTTTATTGAATTTTAGGCTGAATATACAAAGTCTCCATTTGAAGAAAATATATTTTTATTGAATTAAATGTTCATAATCGCTCAAAATATGGTTTAGAGGAATTTCTTTTCAAAGATTTCCCCGGAAAGAACCCCTAAACCGTGCATTAAAAAAACGTGTCATACACTTGTGAATATTGTCTTCAAACAATTATTGTTAGGGGACTCCTCCTTTTCCACCAGTTGTTTACAATATATTGCCTAGAGCTAGAATGCGCTATCAACACATCATTGATGTTCCTCCAGACTGAACCTCTAGTTGAAATACTGGATCTAATATTGTTAAATAAAGTACAATAATAATTATTGTATGGTAATTTAAAATTCAAATTATCTTTATTCATGCCTCTCCAATCTCTCCATTAACAGAAAAGAGTGCTGTTAAAAGTATCCAGTTTATCTAACATTGTCTGTTAGAGAGTCCCCGACACCTGTCCTCGAAATCATATTAACCCCCTCCCATTTCAAGCATTGCGTTTTTCAGTATGTATTTTTACAAAATAATGGTCCATTTAAAAAGGAGGTCGATGTATCATTTAGAAATATTTATAAATCGTTTAAAAAAAGATTTTATTTGGATTTAGAGACGCATCCATCGCCCTAAATATTTTGGAGCCTTCTGAATTATATGTTTATATGTTTAACCGACTTCCAACATAAAGGAGATTCTCAATTTGACCTACGGTAGTTTCCATATAACGTGGCAGCAGTATGTTGGGTTACGATATAGCATGTCCCATCTGCTACACGCTGCCAAGTTATATGATTACTACAGTACTTTTTTATGTTTGTACAATGAAAAAATGTAAATCTTAGGTTGACAATATTTATGATCACATATACTACACTGGTGGAAGTCGTACTTTTTTATTAAAAACTGTTAATCAACGGAAAGATGAACGAGAATGTATTTTTATCAAAAACTGTTTCAACCAAAGATAAGATGGGGCGCACGTTGAGCAGTGCGACACAGGCGCGCAGGGCAGAGCAGAGCAGGGCAGAAACGTGTCGCACAGTTTAAAGCGCATGTTGGGAGGCAGTTTCATTCTACAGTGCGACGCAGGTGGATGTGCTTTTTGAGGTGTATTGTGTTTGTCAACATTTTTGCAAGATTTCTTGATCAAAGGTCAGAGTCAGATTCGGATGCGGAGTTCGATTCATTGCTATTGCTCTACATAATAATAATAATAAGAATAAGAATAATTTTTTATTCAGCCAATCAAAATGCACAATACATTTTTATATGACAAAAATACATTCCATGGTGCAAAATGTATAAGTATACAATAAAATAAATAAACTTTAATTTTTTAAATAAGCAAATAAAAAATAAATAAAATAAAATTATAGAATATTCAAGACAAAATAAATATAGGATATTAAACTAAAAATGATTTAAGAATGAAAAAAAAAGATTGTTCACCCCTCTCTAAGCCAAGCTTGTGCTGAGGGGTGAGTCGCTTAACCAAATAACTTTACACTGGACTGAAAATATCTTTCAACAAACTAAAATATAACTCTCAATAAACTAAAAAAAAAAAATATCTCCTTATTCACATTTCTTAGCATATAGGCCAATTCAATGTTTTTCAATATTATAACAAACAAAGAAATTTTTACTTTACTGTGGATTAATAAGATTAAAAAAAATAAACTTATCATCCATCTTGATTGAAACATGAGGTCAAGAGGGGACAAAGCGAGGGAAAAGTGACTACTTGAAAAAACGGAATACGAATGGGGCATTCGCAATGAAAAAATAACTATCACCAGAACAGTTTAAAAATGTTTGTCGTCTTAGTCGAGAAGAGTTTGAAGAAGTACACCAGATGATTAAACCTTTAATTGTCTCAGAGGGCTGTAACGCCCAAAGGCCTGTGGGAACTGAAGAAAAACTCGATCAATAACAATTATTGTTCTTCCATATTGAGAGATTTTAGTACACCAACAAAATAACGTAGTGACGAGTGCACGAGCGGCGCAGTTTCTGTGTCTCTGTCACAAGTGCGACACAGACCAATGCTGCTCTGCCCTGCTCTGCCCTGCCCTGCGCGCCAACGTGCGCGTGATTTCTGCGCTCCTACAGCGGAGCATAGTAAACGCATGGGACACAGAAACTGTGCTGCTCTGCTCTGCTCTGCTCTGCGCCACCGACATCTCAACGTGCGCCTGGCCTAAGAGGAATAGTAATAGATTTTAGTTTGTTCGTTGTCCCCAACTCTGGTGTTGTGTGGAAACCATTTGCAGTTGAAACTCAACAAACCATATAGCTATATTAATTTTTGTGTTCAGCGCAGTCTGTCTATATATCTCCATTGTAATTTTGTATGAAAAAACCCTATTCCAAATGCGTACCCCAAAGTAATTAAAGGGAGTTACTGGAAAGAAGCAGTCATATAAATCTACGGAATGAATCATCTTGTACCCCAAAACTGGTCGTTTTACGTTACCGGTCCCTTTTTACAACATGCTCTGCAACGAGACTATTCAATAGATAGTGGATGGCTTTATTTTCTGGAGTCTCTAATTTCAAAAAAGTTATAACTCTAAAACAACTCCATTTTCTGGTTAAATCCTTTCTATCGGTTGAATCTATTTCCTTTACTCCAACTTTTGAGTTTAGTAACAAAAATTGCGAAGCGTGAGCTAAAATCGCATGATCTACTGAGCGCAATCTTAAATTTCATGAAATTGTGAAGGAAAGTTTGATTATGACAAGAATTTGTTGTAATTCATTTAAAACAATGTAATAGCTCCCTAAGGTAGCTACAGCAATTTTTTGAGAATCTTAGGGCCGTATTTATGAACTGTACTTCAGTTTCACTTGACTCGAGCTCGAGGGTCTCTTGAAATCTTATTTATCCATATGGGCATCTCAAGAGTCTCTTGAGTCAAGAAACACTGAGGTAAAGTTAATAAATACGGCATTAAATTTATAAATTTTATAATAAATATACGGCATTAAATTTATAAATTTTATAATAAATATACGGCATTTCTATAATAAATTATAGAAAATATGTGCGAGAAATATAAATAATGTGTAGTTATTGGAAAGCATATAATTAAGAAGTGTGATAGAAAAATGCCTATTGAACAATTATAAGTTATTGATATTTATTTATTGTGAAAAAATTACACTGGATGTGAAAGAGCAACAGACTATCCAAAACATTGAGGTTAACTCAGACTGAAATTTTAGATTTGCTAAAAAAACTTCACTCGGAAAATAACAAAATTATTCTTTTTTATTAACGACAATAATTTGAAAGTTCACTCGATACGAAACACTAAAAACAGTTAAAAATAGGTACAAAATTGAATTTTGATAAGAACATTTTGAGCCAAAAATAATATCTCGTTGCTATGTGATTGAAAGGTAGCTCTTCAAACTTGACAAAAGGGGGTTTTGGTCATTTTTGCGCAAGACTATTTCTATTGGTTTTTTTATAATTATCAGTAATGCTACTAGCAAGCTCCCCGAATCAATTGAATCGGAATAGTGATGTATAGGGAAGTGATAGCCGAGTGCCGTAGCAGGTATCTGTTCAATCAGAGATGAGCTACAAAACTCCTGGGCCATCTTTGTAAGGGTGACTGATTCGATTAGCCAGCAAAAACTACTCTGTTCTCTGCTGTAAAATCACTTCCCGGTGGCTCGGAACCCATCTAGAACTGTAGGTCTGACTTTTCAATCACCTTCATTCAATTCATTACCCAAGCACAGGTCTCATACCTATGTGGGCTTCATCCTCAAAAAAAAAAAAAAAAGAAAAAAAAAAATAGTAAGACGATCATAAGGTTTTTCCGGTTCTTACTTTTCTTTTCACTCTTTCTCCATTTTTTCTCCTTCTTCTGCTATTTTCTTCTTTTTTTCACCCCATCTTATCTTCTTTTCATCATATTTCTTCATATTCTTTTTCTCATTATTCTCCCTGTACTTCTCCTTTGATGCCTTCTTCTTCATGGCGCAGTCAACAGATGACAGCGTCAAGACGTTCGTAATATATTTCAATTGGATTATAATAACACATATATTACTCACACTCAATTGAAACATTTTTTCTTTGAAACTTTATGGGAGAATTCTATCGACATTATGAGTACGGAAATATGTTTATTGTAAATATGTTTTCTACCAACTTGAGTGCTACTCACCCATAAATATAAAATGATGAAATCTCAACATGTATGTCATCTCTTTTCACTATATATGATGTCATCAATGTCTCCCAAACCCATCACCAACGGCATCACAGTTTCAGCATCAATAATTCAGACTTGATGAGGTTAGCTGATAGTAACAGCCTGTTCTTCACCAATTAATTACTCTAGATGGCAGTGCGACACCTCCTTCTCCTTCTCTTCTTCATCCCCTCCAATTCCTTCTCCTCCTCCTCCTCCCAAACCTCCTTATCCTTTACCACCACCTTCAACTCTTTCTCCTTCACAACCTCCTTTCACTCCTCAACATTCTCCTCCACTGGCTCCTCCTACTCCTCCACCAACTCCTCCTCCTCCTCCTCTTCCTCCTCCACCAACTCCTCCTCCTCCTCCTCTTCCTCCTCCTCATCCGGCTCCTGCTCCTCACTATCCAACACCTTCAACTCCTCCTTCTTCTGCCCGAATCCCATTCAGCCTTCTTCTCCTGCTATTCATCCTACTCCTCCTGCTCGCCCTCTTCATAACCTCCTTCACCTCTTCCTGGTCATCCTTCTCCTTCTGCGCAAACTCCTTTTCCACCTCCTCCTATCCTCCTCCACCTTCTTCTCTTTCTTCACTTCCTCCTCCTCCCGCTACGCCACAACCTTCTGCTTTGCATCCTTCTCCTTCTCTTCCAGCTTCTCGTCCTTCTCCTTTACCTAACTTTCCTACTCCTACTCTTCCATCTGTACCTCCTCATGCTTCTCTTCCTCCTTCTCCTTCTCATGTTTCTTGTCTTTATATTCCTCGTCCTCCTGCTCCTCCTCCTCCTCCTTCTTCTTCTCCTCCTTCTCGTCCTTATCCTCCTTTTCCACCTTCTCCTACTTCTCCTCCTCCTTCTCCTTCTCCTCCTTTTTCTCCTTCTCCTCCTTCTCCTCCTCCTTCTCCTCCTTCTCCTCCTTCTCCTTCTTCTCCTCCTTCTCCTCCTTCTCCTCCTTCTCCTCCTTCTCCTCCTTCTCCTCCTTCTCCTCCTTCTCCTCCTTCTCCTCCTTCTCCTCCTTCCCCTTCTTCCCCTTCTTCTCATCCTTCTCCTCCTTCTCCTCCTTTTCCTCCTTCTCCTCCTTCTCCTTCTTCTCCTTCTTCTCCTCCTTCTCCTCGTTCTCTTGCTTCTCCTCCTTCTCCTTTTCATCCTTCTCCTCCTTTTCCTCCTCCATCCACTCCTCCTTCTCCTGCTCTTCATCTTTCTTCTCCACCTTCCTCTCTTACTCGTTCTTCTTCTGCTCCTCCTCACCCTTCCTCATCACCACATCTACCTCGTCACCATATTCATAAAATTCATCATTATAATTATATTCCTTGTCTTCCTACTTCTTTCCCTCCCACTCCTTAACCTTCTCCTCCACCTCATCCTACTCCTTTTCTTCTTATCCTTCATTTCCTGCTCCTCATTCTTCTTCTCATCCTTCCCCTCTTTCTCATTCTTCTCACTCTCCTCCTCCTTCTCTTCCACCACCATACGGCACAAGAGAAGTGATGATAAGGTTGGGCTTGTACTAAGTTTGCAGCCTTATCTTCAACTCGAGGGAAGACACATTAAATATAAAATTTGTCATCCGTGTCACTGATTTTGTATTCAACTTGTATTAAAGCGAAGCCGCGCCGCGTTAGGTTCGGCAGCACGTGTTTTGCCACACTCTGTATAAAGCCATGATCTGCATCCTTAATGTGATCGTGATAGAATCCGGAAACACGCCTTCACCTAACTGCCTGATATACATTCTAGTGTACTTCAAGTTTGTAACTCACCTTCAACTCATTCTATCGCACTCACTTTCACTCACCCACATTCTCTTTCTCACTCTCTCGTTTTCCTACTGTCTCACACACCCACACTCTCTCACTCTCTTTCTCTTCCTTTCTCCTGTTATTTTCCCTGCAACATTTATTTACCCTTTTCGACGTCACCTTACGATAACGACACAGTCTTATCAAAATTGTAAGTATATTAAACTGAGCTAGAACCAACCCTTTATCACGGCGACTCGGTGCTGTTTTTTGGAATTAGTGCTGATGGCCAAAAGAGTCTAAAGTTTACATCTAGTGAATCTATCCTATGAAAATATCTAATCATCCAGAGTTGTAAAATGTCCCCTGCTCCTCCAACTTCTCCTCTCTCTCCTCCTTATCCCCCTCATGCTCCTCCTCCTCCTGCTCCTTTCCAACTTCTCCTGTTTCTCCTCCTCATCCTCCTCCTTCTTCTCCTTATCATCCTCCCCCTCCTCATCCTCCTCCTCCTCCTTTTCTTCAACTTCACCTGTCCCTCCTCCTTATCCTCCTCCTCCTCCTCATCATCCTTCTCCTTATCCTCCTCCTCCTCCTCCTCCTCATCATCCTTCTCCTTCTCCTCCCCCTCTTCCTCCTCCTTCTCCTCCCCCTCTTCCTCCACCTTCTCCTGTCCCTCCTCCTTATCCTAATCATCCTCCTTCTTCATCAACTTCTCCTCTCCCCTCCTTATCCTCATACTCCTTCTCATCCTCATCCTTCTTCTCCTTATCATCCTCCCCCTCCTCATCTTCCTCCTCCTCCTTTTCTTCAACTTCACCTGTCCCTCCTCCTTATCCTCCTCCTCCTCCTCCTCCTTATCCTCCTCCTTCTCCTCCTCCTCATCATCCTTCTCCTTCTCCTCCCCTTCTTCCTCCTCCTTCTCCTCCCCCTGTTCCTCCACCTTCTCCTCTCTCTCCTCCTTATCCTCCTCATGCTCTTCCTCCTGCTCCTTTTTCTCAAACTTCTCCTGTTTCTCCTCCTCATCCTCCTCCTTCTTCTCCTTATCATCCTCCCCCTCCTCATCTTCCTCCTCCTCCTTTTCTTCAACTTCACCTGTCCCTCCTCCTTATCCTCCTCCTCCTCCTCCTCCTCCTTATCCTCCTCCTTCTCCTCCTCCTCATCATCCTTCTCCTTCTCCTCCCCCTCTTCCTCCTCCTTCTCCTCCACCTTCTCCTGTCCCTCCTCCTTATCCTAATCATCCTCCTTCTTCATCAACTTCTCCTCTCCCCTCCTTATCCTCATACTCCTTCTCATCCTCCTCCTTCTTCTCCTTATCATCCTCCCCCTCCTCATCTTCCTCCTCCTCCTTTTCTTCAACTTCACCTGTCCCTCCTCCTTATCCTCCTCCTCCTCCTCCTCCTTATCCTCCTCCTTCTCCTCCTCCTCATCATCCTTCTCCTTCTCCTCCCCTTCTTCCTCCTCCTTCTCCTCCCCCTGTTCCTCCACCTTCTCCTCTCTCTCCTCCTTATCCTCCTCATGCTCCTCCTCCTCCTGCTCCTTTCCAACTTCTCCTGTTTCTCCTCCTCATCCTCCTCCTTCTTCTCCTTATCATCCTCCCCCTCCTCATCCTCCTCCTCCTCCTTTTCTTCAACTTCACCTGTCCCTCCTCCTTATCCTCCTCCTCCTCCTCCTCCTCATCATCCTTCTCCTTCTCCTCCCCCTCTTCCTCCTCCTTCTCCTCCCCCTCTTCCTCCACCTTCTCCTGTCCCTCCTCCTTATCCTAATCATCCTCCTTCTTCATCAACTTCTCCTCTCCCCTCCTTATCCTCATACTCCTTCTTCATCAACTTCTCCTCTCCCCTCCTTATCCTCCTCCCCCTCCTCATCCTCCTCCTCCTCCTTTTCTTCAACTTCACCTGTCCCTCCTCCTTATCCTCCTCCTCCTCCTCCTCCTTATCCTCCTCCTTCTCCTCCTCCTCATCATCCTTCTCCTTCTCCTCCCCCTCTTCCTCCTCCTTCTCCTCCCCCTCTTCCTCCACCTTCTCCTGTCCCTCCTCCTTATCCTCATCATCATCCTTCTTCATCAACTTCTCCTCTCCCCTCCTTATCCTACTACTCCTTCTCATCCTCCTCCTCCTCCTCCGGCTTATCATCCTTCCCCTTTCACCTCTTCCTTCTCCCCCTTCCTTCTCCCTCTTCCTTTCATCTAAGGGCTTTATTATTTAGGTATAAGGTTTTCATTTATTTATACTAAAAGAAGAACAACCCTGAAGCAGCACTTATACAATGACAGTAGGCTATTGTCAATATTAATGTCATACTAATACGTTTTTACAGTCTCAGTTGATGGAGTTTTAGCATTATTAAGTAGTTTTGTCAGCAAGGCTCTATGAACGCTGAAATTTTAATATTTATTTATCGATGACAGAAATTGAAGAATATGAGAGGAATTAGCTAATAATAATACGAGGGCCGTTTTTTTTCAACCTCCGATAGGCTATAAATAAAAGACAAGTTCATATAAAACAATAATTTTATTACCAAAAGATTGGTACACTTATGGTTACTTTTCGACATAATCACCGAAGAGATTGAGACATTTGTCATATCTGTGGACAAGCTTCTCAATACCCTCTTCAAAGAAAGTTGCCGCCAATGAATTTAAGTAGTCCTTGACGTTGGTTTGAAGGTCCTCATTGGTTTGAAAGCGCTTGCCACCAAGCCACTTCTTCAGTTCAGGAAAAAGATGAAAGTCACTGGGTGCTAAGTCAGGACTGTATGGTGGATGATCAAAAATGTCCCATCCAAATTGTTCGAGAAGCCGTTGAGTTACTCCAGCAGTGTGTGGACGGGCATTGTCATGAATCAGAACAACTCCAGAGGTCAGCTTTCCTCTTCTTTTGTTCTGAATGGCTCTACGCAAACGTCATAAAGTTTCACAATAAACAGCTGCAGTGATCGTGGTTCCGGGCTCCATAAACTCCACAAGCAACACACCTTGTTGGTCCAACATCAAGGACTACTTAAATTCATTGGCGGCAACTTTCTTTGAAGAGGGTATTGAGAAGCTTGTCCACAGATATGACAAATGTCTCAATCTCTTCGGTGATTATGTCGAAAAGTAACCATAAGTGTACCAATCTTTTGGTAATAAAATTATTGTTTTATATGAACATGTCTTTTATTTATAGCCTATCGGAGGTTGAAAAAAAAACGGCCCTCGTACTAATTATTATAGTAGTGATTCTTTAGAATCATTATAGTATTATTATAGTATGACAGATTCTTCCTGACTTCCTGAAACGCTCTGTGTATTAGATTTCTCAGGTCCGTGGCTCTATTTCCTCGCTCTATGGCAATAAGTGTCTTTTATTTAAACGGGCTTCAATAGACCATTAAGATAGCCTACATGAACTAATCCATTACTAGTAGTAAGTAATATTAACAAAGCGTGAATGCTGGAAAATATTATCGAAATAATTGCATTTCTGTTCCAGAACGAAAGACGGACAGAAAGACAGAGAGGAAGAGAGAGAGAGAGTGTGATAAAATAACTTTATTCACGTAAATTCACAAAATTCCATTTACACTGTTAAAAAATTATATTGGGAACAATCAGACGAAATTGTCACAACCACAATTATTAAAAATATTGAGAAATTAGTTTCGGTTGTTTTACCATGATCAATCTCAAACAAACTAAAACTAAGTACAGAATAGCTTTTATTATATACTAGACATGGAATGATACTATTGGCTAAGCACGAAAGAGGCAGACCTTCCTAGAAGGTTGTGATTGGCTGAAGGACATTACAAGTCACGCCCCCTGGTGAGAGGAGTAACAAGAAAAAATAAGAGTCAAATCAAGAACCAGGAACCGTGAACATCTAGAAAGCAACAAAGAAGGGAAATACACAATAAGGCTGGAATTGAATTAAATTAATATTAATAAAATCTGATATTTTAATTTTAATTTGACTCAATTCCAGCCTTATTATTTATTTTTCTTCCTTGTTCCTTTCTAGATGTTCACGGTTTCTGGTTCTTGATTTGACTCCTATTTTTGCTTGTTACTCCTCCCACCAGGGGGCGTAACTTGTTACGGCCTTCAGCCAATCACAACCTTTTCTATGAAGCTCTGCCTCTTTCTTGCTTAGCCAATAGTATCATTCCATGTTTAGTTTTAGTATATATTGAGCTACTCTTTACTCTAGTTTTAGTTTGTTTGAGATTGATAATGGTATAACAACCAGAACTAGTTTCTAAATATATTTAATAAATGAGGTTGTGACAATTTCGTCTGATTATTTATTATGGATACCATCCAAAATATCACCTTCACCACTACAAAGAAAAAAATTATATTATTAACATCACATAAGACTCTATAAATAGTGAAAAGTTTTGATATTAACATTGAGATTCTATGTGAAGCATTTACGTAATAAGGACAAAGTCTGGACATATATTCGTCTATCCAATCTTAACCTTGATAACTTCAAACAAGGAGGCTCTATAATTAGTAATAATGAAATAAAATTTGAATACAAATTGAAAAATTTCTGAATTTATTGAAAATAATTGAAATTATGTTTTTTTTATATTTGCTGAATGATACAGATAGGATATTATTTACAAAATGGATAATGAAGGTTGTCATGAAGTTGCTTTTTAGTCAAAAATATGCAGTCTTTCTCTCCAAAAAAAAAATCTCCTCAATGTACACGACTCTATGAAGCTAATAGGATTTGGAAGAGCGTTCCAAGCTCAATAAGCACTTATAACGAAGGATTATTTATTCATGTAAGTTTACAAATTTCGCGTATGAGTAGTTGAAAGAAAATTTTCAACATCAAATAGATACTTAAGTAGAATTAGATTATAATTTTTATATTTCTAGAAACTATTTACAATTATTTTTTTATGTTATTAATGATAATTATAAGCTCTGGTGATGACAATCTTAAGTGATGCAATTACATGAAATGGCGTAGTTTGGACAATGATTTGTCCATTCTTGACACTCAACCGGTGAGTGAGAGAGGGAGAGAGAGTGAGAGAGAGTGAGAGTGAAGAAGATTGATTGATTGCCTTTATTCAGGGCGGAGTTAGGACTCTTGGACCTCTCTTCCACTCAATCCTAAATGTTACATCAATTGAATCGTTTCAGCATAGTTCCGTATCAATATTGATTCAAACCACAAGATGTGAGAGAGAAAGTGAGCGTGAAAGAGAGAGGGATAATGACATAGAAATTCATAAAATTAGAAAGAGGAGAAGGAGGAGAAGCAGGAGAAGGAGGAGAAGGAGGGGGAGGAGGAGAAGGAGGAGAAGGAGGAGAAGGAGGAGGAGAAGGAGAAGGAGGAGAAGGAGGAGAAGGAGGAGAAGGAGGAGAAGGAGGAGAAGGAGGAGAAGGAGGAGAAGGAGGAGAAGGAGGAGAAGGAGGAGAAGGAGGAGAAGGAGGAGAAGGAGGAGAAGGAGGAGAAGGAGGAGAAGGAGGAGAAGGAGGAGAAGGAGGAGAAGGAGGAGAAGGAGGAGAAGGAGGAGAAGGAGGAGAAGGAGGAGAAGGAGGAGAAGGAGGAGAAGGAGGAGAAGGAGGAGAAGGAGAAGAAGGAGGAGAAGGAGGAGAAGGAGGAGAAGGAGGAGAAGGAGGAGAAGGAGGAGAAGGAGGAGAAGGAGGAGAAGGAGGAGAAGGAGGAGAAGGAGGAGAAGGAGGAGAAGGAGGAGAAGGAGGAGAAGGAGGAGAAGGAGGAGAAGGAGGAGAAGGAGGAGAAGGAGGAGAAGGAGGAGAAGGAGGAGAAGGAGGAGAAGGAGGAGAAGGAGGAGAAGGAGGAGAAGGAGGAGAAGGAGGAGAAGGAGGAGAAGGAGGAGAACGAGGAGAAGAAGGTAAAGGAGGAGAAGGAGAATTTTTTATTAATTTTATTAATTACATGATGAACAGAAGTATTGTGATCAATACATAGGTAAAATTATGAAAGAGCTATTAAACGAAGATAAACAAAGAAGAAATGTTGAAGAGAGAGAGGAAAGAGTGGAAATGTATGAATGTGTTTTATTGTATCGACTTCACACCAATCTGCCACTGGAAATAGTTGTTAATTAAAAATAGACCATACAAGCCTGCAGAATCGCTTCGTTCGCCTTGGACCCCAGGGGAGGAAATCAACAAAATTGAACGAGCAGACACGCTTCACTCGCCTTAGCCCTCCAATGTGTCCTTCATTGATGAGACAGGGAATGAGTGTGAAACAAAATTTTTTAAAAGTGGTCAATTTTTGTGCATCCTGGGAAATATTTCGCTCTTCCGGAAAGTTTCAAATAAACCTAGTTACAAAAACTTTTCAGGCCACGTTGTTTTGAGATTTTTTCTTTTTTGGCTCGGAAATGCCAAGTATTAGAAAAATTAGTATTAGACGTATTGGAGGGAATGCTTGAAAATCTTTGAACAGCTCGCATCAAGGGACTCAATGGAACATGATATCAAGTGCCATCATTTTTGGTATAGTAGTTCTTGAAAAACTTCAAGAAACGCTGAATTTTCCAAATCTATATTTGAGAAATAGATCAAATCTATTTAATTTCGAATCTATTCAGTTCTTGAAAAACTTTAGGAAACACTGAATTTTCAAAATCTATATGAGAAATAGATCGAATCTATTTCATTTTGAATCTATTTAGTTCTTGAAAAACTTTAAAAAACGCTAAATTTTCAAAATGTATTTGAGAAATAGATCGAATCTATTTAGTTCTTGAAAAACTTTAAGAAACGCTGAATTTTCAAAATCTATTTGAGAAATAGATCGAATCTATTTAGTTCTTGAAAAACTTTAAGAAACGCTGAATTTTCAAAATCTATTTGGGGTAACGTTCCATGTCTTTCCCTAGCATGGGTCTAGATCCTTGAACTGCACTAGTGTATTAAACTTCAATTTTTTCGTCAACATATTTAGGAAAGTTTATAAATAATCGCTCAGTTTTCAAAGAACAAACATTTTTCCCCTGTTTTGGGGTAATTTCTAAAACTTGTTTTAGCACGAAAATTGTTTAAAAGAACATTTACTAGTTAAAAATTGAGAGCTTATTAGTGAGTGCTCATATAAATTTGATGGACGGTTTTTATATGTGAATCATTTTCCACATAGGCTGACTTGAATTTGTTGCATAAAATACTGTATTAGATAGTATTGTATTGACATTTCACTGTTTCGGTAAGCCTCTGTTATATTGGCACAATCCTATGTGGCGAATAACGATAAATACTCGTTACTCTAGTTTCTCTTTGTGGCGAATAACGATAAATACTCATTACTCTAGTTTCTCTCGACGTTTGATATTCTTTATAAATGCATTACATTTCAAGAGTCCCTCGAGTCGAGAGAAACTTAAGGAAAGTTAAAAAATACGGCTCCTAATTTAATAACAATTTACAGGCTTTTGGACATGTAAATAAAGATAGACGTTGAAGACAGTTTCATAGAGGAATTAAGAAAGAGGAAATGGGAATCAGCTAGATAGGAAGATATTTAAGCCCACACGCACATCACTAAAGTTGATATCGATATCTCCTCGACCAAGAATTTACAGATCTAACAGTTTTACTAGATAAATTATCAGAAAACTCTTTCAATTACTGGTTCTATCCAGCGTGTTTCACTTAGCAGCGAAAAAATATCCTTCACTTTTTCGAGAAAATAAACGAAAGACGAGCATATATTTTTACAAAACGCGTTCTTAAACGACAGCGTATTCCACGCCCGTTGACAATAAATTTTCTCACTTGGTTTTATCCAGCAAGTTCCACTTTACAGCGAAAATATCCTGAAGTTTTTCGAAAAATTGAGAAACGAGCGTATATTTTTACGAATCGAGTTCGTAGACGACAGCGTTTTTAACGCCCGTGGTTTAGATGCAATCAGTCGCGCTACCGATCGCATACTGAACGCTAAACACCAAAATGCGCCCCTTCAAATCTCGAGTTTAGCAGTGCGCATGTCAGGAAACACCAGATGCCAACTGCGAGGGAAAGTTTTGATTGTGGGGTTGTTGGATAAGCGGTCACACATAATTCTACTAATTTCTGGCTATTTACGGTTGAATCTCTGTAAAACATAGATAACAATGTAAAATAATAAAACAAATTTTAGGACAAAAAGAAAACCGAATTCTATGAAATGATACTCAAAAATTAAATAGTTATGTGCTAAAAAGTTTAAAATAAAGTATTAGCTTTATCGGTTTATCCTTCTGCTGGTTGGTGCCAAATTTTGTAATTTAAAGATGCTTTATGTTGTATCAATCAATACTCTATCATAAAAACTTAAAAAACACTTTTAAGTGAAAATTATGACTCACGTTATGGCGTGACGGCCATAGTGTACTGTGGGTCGTCTAACGATGCTCTTGACAACAGGGTGAAACGGCCGTCACGCCATAACGTGAGTCATAATTTCCACTTAAAAGTGTTTTTTAAGTTTTTATTATATTAATGGAAACAAGATGGATCTCCAACATCCCTTTTTCTATGACTTGGATTGCATCAATATTTTGTTTTATTTGAAAAGTTTTTGTGGCAATAAAGGATTTAAATTTTAATTCGAATTTATTTTGAATTGATAGGATTTTAAGAGACTCCAACTCTCTTTTTGGAGTCGGCGTCAATTTTTATATGAAATAATATGGCATAAAATTTCTCATTAACTTCACTAAATATTTGATGCAAACTTCTAAAGATCACTTTCATTGAATTTAGACTTTTCTCAGTTTAAAGTGAATACTTTATTTTCAACGTTGTACTACGTGAGTATTTTATTTTTGAGTATCATTTCATTTGAGTCAGTTCCTCTCTGTTTTAGAAAATTTGTTTTTTATGCTTTTTAGATGAATATTCAAACTTTGGAAACATGTGAAATTTCCAATAGCATACATTATGAAATATTTTGTAGACTATTATCTGTATATATTTTTTTTTTGAGGAAAATAAATTGATTTTGATTTTGATCAAATCACCAATCAATATATTCAATATAACATATAGTAACTAAAAATCTGCCTATAAGAAAAGTTTATAAACTAAGAAAAATTCTACAACTCTCTATTCAACGCAGAATATGTTATTAAGGAAAATATTATATGAGATCCTTAGTTCAAAACGAAATAACCTTTAATTCGTCATTTTAACACGACCCCTTTCAGAATATACCTACACTGGAAAATGAATAACTTTGAGGAATATTTGTTCAATTCTGAGTAATTGGACGAAATTGTCACAGCCACATTTATTAAAAAATATTGAGAAACTAGTTTTGGTTGTTATAGCATTATCAATCTCAATGAAACTAAAACTAAAGTACAAAGAAGCTTAATATATACTGAACATGGAATGATACACTAGAAAGAGGCTGACCTTCATCAAAAGTTGTGATTGGCTGTCAAGTCACGCCTCCTGGTGGGAGGAGTAACAAGCCAAGATACAAGTCAAATCAATAACTAAAGACTGTGAACATCTGGAAAGTAGAAATAAGAAAAATACGTAATAAAGCTAGAATTGAATCAAATTAAAACTAAAAATGAAGCTCATTTTCTTAGTTTTAATTCTAGCCTTATTACTGTCTTACTTTCTAAATTTTCACAGTTTTTAGTTATTGATTTGACTTGTATTTTAGCTTTTTACTCCTCCCACCAGGGGGCGTGACTTGTAAGCCAATCACAACCTTCGATGATGATCAGCCTCTTTCTCACTTAGCCAATAGTATCATTCCATGTTCAGTATATATTAAGCTTCTCTGTACTTTAGTTTTAGTTTGAAGATAATTGGCGCCACATGTCAATGATTGGCGCATGCGTAATGGAGCTGCGGCCGCCGGCCGAAGTGCGTATGTTTACGGCCAGGCTCATGTTGCCAATTCTCTCATGGAGAGTTTCTCATTGTATAGCATTTTCGATATGGCAGCACTGCACTGGCCGGAAGCTAGAGGAAGTGTCCCAACAATACCAACTCAATGCTTATCATAGTTTACAAAGGCTCACTGAAAATCCCTTCTTCTACTGTGATGCAGCTTATCATTTTTAACTCTCTTACCGTCTAATTCCAGACTTCCACACTCTCTTTACTATTGTCAAATACAAAAGACGAAAATATAAAATATTTTAGAATTATTATATTCTCAATAATTACGCAATTTAACACAAATTGAAAGGGAGGACAGTATCCATTTGCCCCCCTGCTGGAGCCGCCCCTGGTTGCTTCTCACAATATGCTTGCCAAACATCTTCTTAATTAGATTATATAATTTTTCTATGTTTCCTCCCCCAAAATTATTTTCTATTTCATCACCAATCCATTCGTCCTTATCTTTCTTAGCCTGTCAATTCACAATATTTTCAAGTCTCGTATTATACTCACTCCTATTCTTCTCTTTTGTGCTTCCTTCTCACTTCCATTAGAGCTTTGTTATCATCACTTATCCAAGGGCTTCTTGGTTGCTCCTTCCGGTAGCCCAACGTTACTTTGGCAGAATGTCAATTAAGTTTTCTCAAAAGCTGTCACTGAAGGTTAGGCTGAGTAATATTAATTATTTCAAATCTCATGTCAAAGATATGCTCATATGAACAGAAATCTTATGTTCTTCTTATTCTTAATTTGAATTAAGTTCATCTGATTGGTTAAAACAAGATATTACAGGCTTGTTTCACACATAACTGACCTGGGGTAACCGATGTCGTTCACAGGACAGAATCAAATTTATGATTTCGAAAATCGGGTAGGTGTGAAGTGCTCCATATGGTACAATGTTTGGCCTGGTGAACGACACCGGTTATCCGACTGGCGGTTATGTGTGAAACTATCCTAATTGAACCAAATTGAAATGAAGACATCGATGAATGCCACTTGTTGTTTAATATTAGGCCAAGTATTTGGATGAGACCACCGTGGAATGATGCTCTTTCATTTCAGTCACGACCGCTCAAGACTGCGCTTGGATGGGTGACCATGCTTCAATGACTTGATGCTACAAGCTTTATTATCACTACCCGGTGGTTCGGAACCCACCTAAAATAGTAGGTCCACCATGTTCCCCGTAACATGGCTCAAACGGCGAGGTGGAACTACCCGTAAGGGTCTACCCACCATTAAAAGCCATACGCTTATTATTATTATTATTTAAAAAAAGTTGTCGAAACCGGTTCTATAGTGTCCGAATAATTGATGTACAAAAATAAAAAAACAGGTTGAATTGAAAACCGCCTTATATTTGGAAGTCGATTTATATTTGGAATAGATTTATAATAGATTTATATTTATATTTGGAAGCGACGCTCACACTTGTGGTACACACTTGTGCTGGACTGTACTTTCTCAAGATACTTATTATTATTGTATAATTCATCTGAGTTGCAGCGTGATTTATATTATCTTGTAATTCTTATGTATTTTTATTTTTAGTTTATTTTTTTCTTTTGTATACTGGATTGACTTCTTTTGCTTTTGATTATTAGTTGCAAGTTTCTGTAATTTTTGTTGCTGTTATTGTTGTTCTGTTCGTATTGTAATTTTGTATCTTGAGAATAAACTTTATTATTATTATTATTATTATTATTATTAAAAAAGATACAGACTTGTGTACAAGACTTGTACAAGACACACTTGTGTACAAGACTTGTACAAGACACACTTGTGTACAAGAGACAGACTCAATTTCAGAGTGAGCTCCCTCCAGTTCTCAAAGAAATTGTGTGGGAATGTCAATTAAGATTTTTTAAAAGCTGTCATTGAAGGTTAGGCTGAGTAAAATCAATTATTTTAAATCTCATGTGAAAGATATTCTTTTAAGAGAATTTCTATACTACATTGACGAATATTTTGATTTAGATTTTTAAGTTGAATTTGTGATGTATGCTTTTTTATTTTTAATTAAAATTGACATTCAGTACAATTAAACTATGATACAAGCTTGAAATTAATTATGTAAGTGTTGAACTCTTCTGTCATTTTAAATTGCAAAGTCACAAGACAAATTGAGTTCATTTTTTCATTCATTTATTATTCTCTTTGATTTTTCACATTACAATAATAAACTGTACAAATGGACTAATTCTGATTAACACTGCGAAACATTATCCCAAATCAGCATGACATCACTCTACTAATCTAAATAATTTGAGAAAAATCTGAAACTTACACAAAAAGGAAATTGAAACAACAATTAGTTATTAATTCACATGCAGTAAAATAAAATAAATTTGTTTTGTCACGTTAAGCTGCATCTATCGAGCTAGGCTCGCACAGCATGTGACACGTCAATTCACTTCAACTAAACTAATTCATCAGCCATTCATCAAGCGTTCGTTCATCTATAAAAACATATTTAAAGAAAAAAAAACAGATTCTATTCAACATTTTGTCTCCGAAAAACCCCATAACATTCAGCCAGAGAGTAAGGACAGGCATCAATAAGCAACTTCTTGAGTTCCTTCACGAATTTGTCTTGACCGTAACCTTTTAAAACTTTGGGCAAACAATTTAAAATCTTTGTACCCGAATAGTGTGGCGCCTTCTCAATCAGAGTCAGCCTATGCATGGGGTACCGAAGTGTTGACTCTCCATGTCTTGTGTTGTATGGGTGAGCGATTATGTTATTTCCATAATTACTATAGTTCTTATGCGAATACACGGCAATCTCAAAAAAATACAGTGCCGGCATTGTAAGCAGTCCTAATTTTCTGAAAATCGGTCGACATGACTGCCTTGCACTAAATCCTTCAATTATTCGCAACGCTTTCTTCTGCAATCTGAATATTGCATTGATATTTCCCTCGCTACCACCCCAGAATATCACACCATAACGAACCTGGGACATAAAATACCCATGATAGACCGCTAAGGCTGTTTTTTTGGTCGAAACATTTCTCAAAGTCTTCAAAGCAAAAACCGCATGGGATAACTTTTTCCTAAGGCTTTTAATTTCATTATCCCATTTTAAATTTGACTGCAGCTCCAGACCCAAAAACTTAGTTCCCATTGTCGAATGGCATTCCACACCAGAATCTAGCATTAATGTATGATTGTATTCATTGTTCCTCATTGAAAATTTAATAAAATTAGTCTTTTTGACATTCAGCTTCAGTTTGTTGCTATGAAACCAATCAGTAAGCTGCTTAAAAATTTCTTGAGCTTTCAAAAGGACGGTTGCATTATCTTTTCCCTTAACCAGAACAGTAGTGTCGTCAGCATATAACATTAGTTTTGAGTCTATGTTGAATGGTAGGTCATTTATAAAAAGGTTAAACAAAAAAAAAAAGAATTATTGGGAAAATAACTCAAGGTACAACTGATAAAATATACTGATATATAAGATACAACTGGACACATCAGCATAACACAAAATAATGAAAATGACATTTTAGTACATTTCTAATTCCATTGTGGTACATTTCCATTGTAGGACATTTTCATACTAAATGTCAATGTAGTATAGACTGGTAGTGAAAGTGAAACAGAATTTGAGAAAATCTAGAATGTAAAATCATTGATCAGGGATGTAAGTAGATGTCCCACCTCAATGTTAAAATATTGGACGAAAAAAAGGTGGCGCGATCTATTGGCATCTTTCGATATCTGGTCATAACGGCTCGGTGTAGTTAGCGCAATCTGGTGGAACGACTTGGAGCGAGTGAAAGAGGAACTGGTTATGAGAGAGAAGGTGACCAACTGGCTTGACCCCACTCCACAGCACTATGCGAAAGAGAGCGGAGCTGTGTATGAGAGAGAAAGAATGAGGACAAACTTTCTTTCCTACGTAGGCGAAACATCAACCCTTCATTCTGATTCTACTCATCTAGCCTACAAGCCAGCGAGTCAAATGCAAGAAAGATGGGACGAATGCTCAATTCTCATTAACCTTTTTCATTATTCAACTTCTGCAGATTGTTTTGAACTAATCCTTTACAATCGAACATCATTATTTGTTGAACTTTATATATATTTCCTCAATGATTTACAATCGTTTTCCTTTTAATTTCAACGAACAGAGACGAAATCCTCATGGACACTCAGAAACCCGTGTTAATGAATAGTCTCAGACTTTTACCGGCTGAAAAAACTCCACTAAAAGCTAAAATTAAAAACTATACAAAAGTTGAAAAAAAAATGATTACCGTACTGTAATTGATAAATATAGAAATTTTCTAACCCAGTAAATGCTTTATTAGCAACTTATAAAATATAATTATTAATTATACATTTTAGAATTAATTATACATTTTTATACATTATACAATAAAGCATAAAAAACTGTTGAAGCCTCGATTTTAAAATTTCTCTGAATTTTCTTGGGAATTGTATGGAAATAGTTGAATTATAAACATGTTTGTTAATGTAGGCTTTTGAGAGCAGTTTCAAGCAGAGCTTGACGGTATCCACTGTAGCTTCCTGAAAATAGTATCCCACAAATTCACGTCTACTACCCCTTAAATTATTAAAAAACAATGATCCTTGCTTCGTCCACAGCTGGTGAACGAACACACACAAGGATACATGTTACTTAAAAAAAAAACGTTTTAGTTCTTCATGGCTTAATTTCTAAAACTATAAAATTATATAAATTCACAAATATTTCTTGAAGAAATTTTTTGGTGTCAATAAATTTCAAATAGTTACATTCCACCTCCAATCGGAAAAAACATAAATTTCTCCACCCCATGATCAATTCAGGTAATTTTTTTCCAAAATCAAATGACATCATCAAAATCTTTAATGCCAATGAGTGAGTTTGCAGTTTATATTTATTATACTGTCAAAGCAACATATTTACAGTTACAATATATAGGCCTAGTTAGTGCAGCTCACGCTTTGCGTTCTTGTATCTAGATTTCACAACACTGGCACAAGCGTAGCGATATTCAGAACGGTATTGTATTGTACTAGGAGAGAGAGAGAGAGAGAGAGAGAGAGAGAGAGAGAGTGAGAGAGAGAGTGAATGAGTGATAAAGAGGGAGATCCCAATTTACTGGGACTGTACTTCAGCCGTCTCCAGTCTCGAATATAGGCTTCATTTTATAAAAAACGAGTAGTCACGTTTCGGTTCGATTAGAAAATTACGAAAATAATGTTTGACACTGATAAATTCATCGCAAACCTATGTTACTCATATTATGTTTTCATTATTTACAATTGAATTTAAAACAAAATTAAGCACTGAACTCAATTACTACAATACTTTTCAACACTGACACTCTTCAAGATTACAATAATAAATTATTCAATGAATGATAATTCAATCACGTTATCCACATTCAAGACTGTTATTGATGGGCAATGAACTGTGATGATATGATGAAGCGTGATTTGATTTATACACAGAAAAAAAACAATACCTAGGTCTACAAAAGTTTCAAATTTGAATTTCTCCTCACAACAAAATTGATAAATCGAATTGTTTATTTCTTGAAAGCGTCAGGCTATAACTCATTTAATAGCTTCAATAGACATTAGACAGTATTAATATTCAACTCCACTTAAAATTTGCAAAATAAATTTGCTACTTAGCAAACCTGCTACAAATTGCACGGGAGAACGCAGTTTTTCCTGCCCACAAGACTCAAGAACAATGCGAACTAGTATTTATGAAATACGGTTAAACTAACTTTTATTACTTTATATTGAGGCAACTACAACAAAAGCACTTCCATACAAATGAGGACATTATTAACGAGTTTGTCATAAAGAAAGCTATGTGAATTTCAACATCAAGATAGATAACATGGCGTGAGTTGTTTCAGAGAAGTTTGTATTTTTATTTACTTTTAAACAAAAATGATCCAGTCATTTACTACATTTTGTGTAATTACATTTCACTCTATGGACAGCTTAATCGGAATTGCCCACAGCTCTGCAATTACGCTAAAGAGAGTCATTAGCATTAAAATATAAAAATAATTGTATAATAGTGATCACTTTAATTTTTAAACGAATCTTAAAAAAGTAGCCCAGGTAAAAAACAAGTAGTTACTGTAACTAATTTGATTTTATCACTAAATGTACTTCGGGCTTAAAAAAGATGAAAACGCCAATGAACTCTATCATTTTGTAGTAGAAATACATGTTATGAACTATCTATAGAGGGGGCGGAAAATTGACTAGCCTATAGGCGGCATACTCTTAAGGTATCTGCATTAAATTTTTTTAAAAATCAGTTTAAAGGAAATAGGCTACTTAATTTCAAACTATTTAGTACACAAGTATTTCTTTATTTAAGAATCACTGGTACAAAAGAAGAACAACAACAAAGAAGAAGAGAAAGAATTTTTTTTAATGAAAAATCCACGAATGATTAACATTTCAGGGTTAAGGCTGTGCAATAGGGTTTTGGTCATATTTTTTTTTCAAAGTCTCTTCGACTGGAGATTATTAGGCTACTGAAATGTAGTCTTTTGCAATAAATAAAAAAAAATTTCATCAATTATTTTCTGAGATATGAGCACTTAAAGTTAATTTTTGGGGGCAACCAGTATCATGAACGGTTGTGAATAGAAAAGTGTAATTTTCAGGATCAATGGAACAAAGTATTGTTTTTGTAATGAGGTATTTAATTTTTCAAAATTTCCATTTAAAAAAAAATCATTTTTTTGAAACCTTAATTACAGAAAAACTAGATTTCCGATTGAAATACAAAATATGTCATTGAAATCTCTGATATCCCTTCTAGTAATAGAAAGATTATTGTAAATCCAAATTAAATCGTTGGGTAGCTAAGTTGCCCCAAAGTTTTCTTAGATTCTCTTCAGTTTTACAGAGTCAACTTCCTCATGCAAATGTGCAAGCACGTTCACTCACACATATGCAAGGACTTGCTATGTTGCCGGTTTGAACCATATTCGTTCATTACTCGCCCTTATCAATGCTCCCTCACGCGCAACACCAGCACTCGCTCTGTCTGCCGGATGTATTTTGTTTACAGTCTTGAATAATTATTATGCGATCGAAAATAATTGCTTTGAATGACATGTCTCCAGTAGCACTCTCACATTCCTTTCCGCTCTCTCACTCTCTTTCACCCTCATTCTTTTTCTCTCACATAAATATGCCAAATTGTTTTGGAAGGAAGGAAACGAATTATTATTTTTGCGATTGTTCCATATATTGTACCTTACTCTTTTGATTACATTATAGTTTATTGGATAATTTACATAGTGAATGGGATTGTATTGTAGGACTTCTATGATAGATAATATATAAAGAGGCTTCCAATGAAAACTGTAGTAGAACTGTAATTGAAGAAGTTGCTCTACAAACAGAAATTTACTACAAATTATGAGATGAAATACTAAAAAAATATGTATAAATATTACAATCGAGTATATTATTATACTCAATATTATAATTGTGTTATACCCTATTATTTAACACAAAAATTAGGCAATGAATAATTATTCAATAATAAAAATAAAAATTCAATAATTAGGATGAAGCCCACATAGGTCTGAGACCTGTGAGTGGGTAATGAATTGGATGATGGTGATTGATGAGTTGGACCTACAGTTTTAAGTGGGTTCCGAGCAAACGGGAAATGATTTTTACAGCAGAGAACCAAGTCTTTTTTGCTGGCCAATCCAATCGGTCACCCTTACATAGAGCGCCCAGCAATACCTGATTTTTGAAAATTGATTGTGAATGAACAATTGAACGGATATATTGATATACATCAATCGAAGTAGAATTCCGTATTCTTCAATTTCAACTTTTGCAAACTTAGAATACCTAGAGTGGATTAAAAAAACTTCCAGCTTTGTACCAATTTTTGTCCATCAAAAGAGTAAACAAAATTTGAGTGGGCTCTTGTGTCAAACAAAGGAAACAAATTTTTCTTCATAGGAAATTCTTGCGATTGTTCCATATACTGCATCTTAATCATAAAATATGATTACATTATTGGAGAGCTTACATTGTGAATGGAATTATATTATAATACTTTTTTTGACAGATAACAAAGATACTTTCAATAAAAACTGTAATTGAAAAAGGTGCTTTACAAACAGAAATTTACTACAAATTATGAGATGAAAAACTTAAAAAAATAAAAATTATTTAAATATTACAATTAAGTTCATTATTTAACACAAAAATTAGGCAATAAATAAAAAAGCATTCAATGGTATCGTCTTTGCTAGTACGCTGTGATTATCTTACAACTCATCAATCAACTTATCCTAGCATTACATACCTTTACAATTTTACTCTTAATATAAACACTTATTTTGGTTGGCTAAAAAATCATAAAAACCTAAGAAAAGCATGTATACATTGAGTGTCGAAAGCTACAGAATAATAACGTTATACTTACAACACAATTAAATTTAATAGGCAAAAAATAATAAATTTTCAAAATAAATCGGTTAACAAAAAATTGGCTATATAGTCAGCTAATTTTAACTGATTAATAAGCGAATAGTTTTTTTGTATTAAGAGCGTGAAGCGCGACTTTATCGCTCGAGCCAAAACATTGGCGAGAAACTATTGCGAGAGCGATAAAGAAGCTTCACGCGCGAATTGCATACAATATTTCTCCTAAAACTGCAGTTCTGGATTCCAATACAATAAAAGCTTGTAGTTTGTAACATCACAGACCATGCGCGGATTTGGTTAGCGTTCGCCATTGTTGAGGTTATGTGAATTTCATGGATTCCGTGATCCACCAGAAGGCATCAAAATCAAAATAGAAGCGTAAAGAAAACAGCTGGTATTTCGTCATGGAAAACATCACAGATTCCAACTAATGCTTTGCTTTGCCAATATCAACACAAGAAAAAACTCCTTACATTAATGTCATAAAACAAAAATTAGTTTTATTATTGTAGAATTCTGTGCAATATTAGGTTAAAAATAAAACACGGCACAAAACAATGTACAAACTACTCATGCCACCCGAAGTGAACAGAGGTCTCAAACTGACCAGGCTATCTAGCCGTCAGACATATCAGATTATTTTTGTGAATGAAAGCTCAGGTATTAGAATATCTGTGGCTCAGGCTTGGAAACTATTATTTGCTTTACTAGATTATGAGTAGTAGAACGACTCTGCCTCCCTCCCAAGAAGGCCTAGTCAGACCAGGCGAAGAGGGGAGTAGACGTGAGCCGAGAGATCTGGCAACGTTTTAGGGGTATGGAATGCTAGTTACAAACTAATCCACCAGAGTGATTCAAAACCGGACTAAACTCGATTCGACTCGATTGTAGACTTGTTTGTTTGTTGCCTTGAGTCGGGACTCGAGACTTGATCAGAGTCATGGTAGCTGGCGCACAGCCTTAATCTAGCATGTTATCAGTTGAATAGAAATACTTAAATGATCCCTTCATTTATTACTTATGAAAGTGAGAAAGTAAGATTAATTTACCAGTAACAAAAATGTCAAAAAGTTGAGTCGCTGTAGCTACTGTAGATTAGGAGTTTATCATACACGCAAACAAGCAGTAGGACAAGTGCCTGACAGCGTTGATCAGGGATAGTAACTTGATGGTTCGTCTATGCTGACAGCTAGGTCTCGGAAGCAATGAACTCATCTATTTTTAGAACGTAAACAGACAATCTGTCGCCAACTCGGCATTCAAACTTCCTTCCCCTCTGGCGCTGAAAATCTACAGTGGCCAAGTTACCAGTGGTGGGGGTATGTTGCTAGCGGGTCATTCTTGAAGTGGTAGGAGGAGAAGAGCGAGTCGGTATTGCAATCTGGTTTGAGAGGACACCAACTATTTAGTTTGGTTTGACAGGACACCAAAAAGCTGGACTAAGCCGGGCCATTACCGTGACTAGTCTACTTGATGGTTCGTCTATGGTAAAATGGAACTGTAAAGACAAATATCAATTGTGTACCCACATTAAGAAGAAGTAATAATTATTTGAACAGGAAACATTAACAAAACAAAATATAATGAAAATGGATTTGTAGAAGATAAATGAAACCGATGCTCCATTTGCTTAAAGCTGATACTATTGCATTGCTGCGGTTGAATAGGCACCTTGCTCCTCTTCTATATCCTTCTTCACTGTATTCCTCTTCTTCTTCTTCTTCTTCCTCTTCTTCTTCTTCTTCTTCTTCTTCTTCTTCGTCTTCTTCTTCTTCTTTTTCTTCTTCAGTTTGTTCTTCAATTATTATTGGTGGTTTTGTTGGTTGTATCGTTGTTTTGTTGGTTGTTTTATTGGTTGGTCGTAGTGGTAATGGTTCTTCATAGAAGATCATAGTCGATACTTCCCATTTGGGCATTGTCCATGCGGGAAATTTAAAATCATCAACTATATGTGATTCGGGCACTTCGCGTTTGAGATCCAATGTCCAGTAATCTGTTTGAGTTTCCCAATCTTTATTACCTACCCACCCTTCTTCGTTGACAAATTTAATCATCCAATCTCTATACCGGCCAATGTCCAAGAAGCCAGAAATGATGGGACCGTCGGGAAAATCGGTTTTCTTAAACTGTGGGAATTTTTCATTAAATATTGGCTCAGCTGATTTGTCCACCTTATAGCCTCGGCCATTTTTATGACAGAAACCATCTCCGACTCGCATGAGTATGCCTGCTACAGTATTGTTACAAACAAGAGGTGCACCTGTATCATGTGTGCAGAGTCCAACACTTGCATTTGTTTCTATACAAAAATCAAAGGATTCGCCATCAATGAATATTGGCGGCTTCTTCTTATTACAGGGGATAATCACTTCCTCGATCTTCAATACACGAATTCCGGGCTGATATTTTGGAAAGGTTTCTTCGTCAAGACGATCATCATATCCAATGAGATAGCAGTCTTCTCCTTTCACTCTGTTCAAGTGCAATTTTTCAATGCTTAGTGGAGCTTTATCGATATGAAATATATTTTTTCCAGTACGAATCATCAAGATCCTATCAAACCCAGTTTCAAGATCCCTCAACCTTTTTTGAGTACTGTATAAAAGGTTAGTCACAAACAGGTGATTGTTAACACTGCGGAAACCAGTGGTGACTCTCGATTTTGTTTCGTCTGCTAGTCTTAACAACTGTTTGTTATTATAATTACCCTTAAAACATTCATAAGTTGTCGCGAACCATTTGTGATCAACATAAAAGCCCATGCAAGGCTTCCACCATTGGTCCTCACCTCTTGTCAAATTAACGTAAATCACAGCCAACCAATGCAATTGTAGATTAGGGAATAGACCCGATTGATATTCTAAGCCACCATACATGACTAAAACACTAGATTTATAACCACTAACTTGCAGTCAAAAATCTACACAGAAAATCAAACTACGTTGTTCTTGTCAGGCTGTCCTCTGAGAATAGTTTTTCTAGTTTCCATAGCGACATTACTAGGTGGAGCGTATATGTCATAAATATTATAGCTCATGCCATACAATAACCGAGTCAGAATAATGTATATTATAAAAGATATCATACCGATATATCCTCATACGATATATATACCGAGTCAGAATAAGTTGTAAAGAAAAAACAAATGATTAACTCACACAATATCCATTTATTGTACAAATAATATTGTAATATTGTAAGTTGATTTTGAAACCTAGTTTGGTGAGACCTAGTGCTGTTTGAATGTCAGTCATGAATATTTACATTCATGGATGGTATGATTGAATGTATACATTCATGAATGTATACATGATTGAATATTGAGCCATCTGATACATGATAGGCAGCTGATGCTCCTGAACTTCTTATGCATGCGTTCGTGTGTTTTGGCCTTGTTTATGCAATAGTGGGAGCCCACCATACATGCCTGTCGTTCTGGTTCTGACAGGAAAACAAAAAAATAAAGAAAGAAAATAGTATCCGATTGTCTGTCAGCGGAACCATCTGTACAACCAGCTACACTGTTCTTCCAGACAATGGCATCATCATCATCATTAACATCATCAAACATCGCCTTGTTGACTTTCTGTACTCGTTCAAGGTCAGATATGCCACCTACTAAATGTTAGTTCCATCAAAGTACTCAAACTACTGCATTATTAATATTATAAAACCAAGGGTGGTCCCAGGGTGGAGGGGGGTCATTGTTTTAATATATATATTTTCTTTTCCCACTGAGGTTACAATTCAGATAATTATTTATTTTATCTAGGTGGTAAGAGTTTCACTTGATCAAAATTTGCTACTTTTAACTGCGTTGTTCTTGTCAGGTATAACAGTGTTTTTTACATTCTCTGGTTTCCATAGTGACATTGAATCAGTACATATGTTTTGTTTGAATTCTTTGTCATTCAAGCTGCACAATATTATTTATTGTATTTAGATATGAAATACACGTTGGATATTCACTACTAGCTGGCCCGACGCACGTTGCTGCATTGGTTAACAGATGTCGTCATCCCGGTATAATTAAATTCAATCATACCCAGTCATATCAAATGTGTTTCCTACATAAGAAGTCTTTGCGTTCCAGACAGCGTGAATAACGCCGCTAAGAGGCCTGCGATATGATTAAAAACTTTTGACTATTGGATTTTATTAAATAAACCTACCTCATTCTCATTCGCCCTCACTCTTTCACCCTCTCTCTCTCTCAATCTCTCTCTCTCTCTCACTCACTCTCTCTCTCTCACTCTCTCTCACTCTCTCTCTCTCTCTCACTCTCTCTCTCTCTCTCTCTCTCTCTCTCTCTCTCTCTCTCTCTCTCTCTCTCTCTCTCTCTCTCTCTCTCTCAAACAGTTTGAAGCTATCAAGATTGAGTTTGAATGGACGAAATTTTCTCCAGACTTCGCCCTTATTACGTAAACGTTTCACATAAAATCTCATTGTTAATATCCAAGTTTTTTCTCATATACAATCTTTTGAGTTGTTAATAATATGCTTTTTAATCAGACAATAGAATTTTTAAATTTACGTAAATAAAGTAATTTCATCTTATCTCTCTCTTAGGCAATTTCATCCATTTCAATGTGAAATAAAAGTATATGTGGAAGTGGAAGGTTAAGTGTAAGAATGGCCTCAATGACCAAGACCTTTTGAGTAATTCAGATCCAAACTCTCATTCTTTACTACTCAATGCACCAATAATTACTGTATATCACTATAACTTTTGGGTTTGAGAGTTGATAATTTTAATTATACTGTAATCATCCATATTCATTGTAAACTTGCACAAATAAAGTGTTCTGAATCTGAATCTCTCTCAGTTCAGTTTAAAACTTGGGTATAACCATGAACTCAACACTTGACTGGTCAGAGCAAGTTATGAGAACATGTAAAAAGGTTTTCCCATCAATGCATCCCTTAAAAATAATGCAAGATATTCTTCCTAGAAGTAAAGTAAAGTAAATTCGTATGGCTTTTCGTGGTGGGGAGACCCATACGGGTAGTTCCACCTCCTAGAAGTGTCCAATTGTTACTGGTTAAATCACTCATCTTTCCACATTTCCTGTCCTGTAATTCTGTAATGAATGATAATGACAGTAATTCTGAATGATAGACTGGAGCGCAGTCAGAACTACTGTCTTTGGTAGGTCTACTCTCTTCAACGGCATGAACGAATTACTCAATCCCACATTGCAAGCTCAACTCTCAAACTCCCAGATCAGAGGCTATTCACACTAAAGAAACTTGTCGAAGAAATCCTAAAATATGGCAAACTTTATTACTTTAAAAACGATTTCAATTTTTTTTCTGAAAGCAAACAGAATAATATTCTTCACATACTAGAATCAGGGATAATACCCAGGATACCGAACCACTGTACCACAATCTATACTAAATCATTTGTTGTGAGTGCTTGTCAGACTTGGAATGCATTTCCTAATTCGATTAGGTGTATTGAGAGTCGAGCGGGCTTTACCTCGTCATTGAAGAATTATCTTTTGGAGAAAATGACTGCATCTTTTCAACCATAGAGCAACTGTATGACAACCTTCATCTTTCATATTGTAAATCAATCGCCATCATCCAACTCATTACCCACGCACAGGTCTAAGACCTATGTGGGCTTCGACCTCAAAAAAAAAAAATAATAATATCCCATCTGTATTGTTCAGAAAATATTTAAAATAAAATATTTCAATTACTTTAGTACTACTTAAATTTGTATTTAAATTTTATTCTTTCATTACCAATTATGTAGTTTCTCAGCTCGAAGTTATCAAGGTTGAGTTTGAATGGACAAATTTTTGTCCAGACTTCGCCCTTATTACGTAAATGCTTCACATGAAGTCTCATTGTCAATATCCAAGCTTTTCCTTATATACAATCTATTGTGTGTCAATAATATTCTTTCTAATCAGTCAATGGAATTTTGTAAATTTACGTAATTCTATCTTTATCTTTATCTCTCTCTCTCTCGCAGGTTGAGTGTAAGAATGGTCTCAATGGCAAAGACTTCGCCATTTTGAGTAATTCATCTCTCGGATCCAAGCTCTCATTCTTTACTAATCATTGTATTAATAATCTTTATTTTATTTAACCAATAAGTTAACTTTTCCAAAATCACTGTACATTACCATAACTATGGGATCGGAGAGTTGCTAATCTTAATAATTAACTGGAATCATCCATGGCAAGGAGACCAATTCCAATTCAAAACTTTGAAAATTCTATTTTCCCAAAGCTGAAACATGATGTCAAAAATGGCCGATCCTCCAGCATAGAGGTTCCAATCACCTCCATGCAGTAATATTCAAAGATTTCGCACATACATATAATTTTCAAAGTTTTTCTCAAATATTCCATTTATTTAATGATATCTCATCCATTTATTGAATTAATTGCATCATTTCTGAACCTCTACATATTGTATTACATATCCCTCTGAATTTGTGAAGAAACCAATCAATTCAATATCTCTAACCCCTTTGTTGTATCATTAAACCAAATTATTTCACATAAATTAATGTACAACTGACTTGGAACTGATTATCGTTTATTCTAGCGTTAAAACTGATTTTAGCATACATTTGCGCAGCCTCTCTATTACGTGGGTGAGAGCAGCTATTGTGCAACGCTAACGTTAGTTGCTCACTAATGTTTAAATTTCCTGATGTTTTAAAAATTCTGTTGTTCGAGGTGTAAATAAAAAACCTCAGGCATTATTCAGAAAATAAATGAGCCGATTGATAAGTTATGAGGTAGTTGAAACAGAGGTAGAGCTTCGTAATTCTGCCGCTAGCTGCGCCACTGGTTGAGATCCACGCTGCAGAGCTCCAGAGAATTTCCACTAGAATGCGCTGAACGTACACAGCTAGAAGGAGACCGGGAAATATTCATGTTGAGAAAAGTCGCCTGTTTTGTTGCAAAGTACAAACTAATGATAGAGTGCGCAAATACACGCCAAGAATACGGGAATCAGTTTCAAGCGACTTGTACATTTACATGCAAGAATGTGGTACAATTGTAAAACAAAGAGGCTACAGAGAGTGAATTGATTGGTTTCTCTCAAATTCAGATGAATTGTACCCTGTATGTGAAACATCATATAAAGTTTGAGAATTGATGCATTTTATGAATGAAATATTGATGAAAGTACAGTTCAACCTATGTATAACAAAGTCGATGTTCCTAAGAAAAAATTCGCTGTAGAGAGGTATTCGTTATTAAGAGGTTATTAAACTAGGAGAGGTTATTGAACTAGCAAGATAAAAGCCGAGTTTTAAGAATTGAAATGAGTGACAAAAGCAAATGGTGGAAGGATGGGAAAGTCCAGAAGACCTACATAATGACTAGCCTATAAATGACGAGTTCTTGAAATTCTATTTTTAGTAACCTGCATTCAATTTCCGACAAGTGTTTCTACCTCTACTAACTGTCTACCACCCCATCTTCTACCTACGTGAATCACTTATAAATTTTGGTTTTATTGACCTATATGATAAAAATAAGCAATTCCTTGGAAATGACTTTGTGAGTTTCCTGTAAGCACTACATTTCGTAAGATGAATTGAAGAGAAAACTTCGTTGTTGAGAGGTCCAAAATTCGTTACATAGAGGTAAATAAGCACCAAAAATTCTAAAATATTATGGGACAATGTGAAAATTCGTTATGTAGAGGATTTCGTTATTTGGAGGTTTGTTATATAGAGGTTCGACTGTTTGTTGAAAAATAGTCAAGATAATTATATTTCTGTGCAACATCTTTGGAAGGCAGTTTCTGTTTGCAATCTCTTTGTCATAATATTGTAGATAAATAATAAACTGGATTCATAACCTAACCGACCTTGCTTTGAGATGTAATTCATCCACTTATGACTGATAATATACAAATATTTCGTTATATATTTTGGTGTACTTTTAACTATTTCAAGACCGACGAAACAAATTCTGAAGCTACAAGCTTAACAGTCCACTCTCGTCTTTTACACAGTGCTATGGAGAAGAGAAAACAAATCTCCTTCAAACTTGAAGATGTTTAACAAGAGTTAGAATAGCAATAGTGATGGTTTTTATCTGTATTTTGAAGTGGCAATAAAGTATTATTATTATTATTATTGCCGGCCTCACAGCCTAATGGCTAGTATTAAGAGTACATACGGATCATTGATCAAGTATGTACCCACTAAATATTGTAAAAGTAGTTTCCTGAAATTTTGTTTTTTAAGCTGCTCAGTTGCTCATATACATTTAGTTACACAATTGCTATACAGTTACATTTTTGTATTTTCTGTGTTTACAGTTCGTGTTTTTTTTCACTTTATCATTATCACTGTACCATATACACTATTTTTTCCTAGTCTACTATCATCACTATATTCATTTTTTATATGCTTAAAACTTTTCCTGTTATCGCGCATGTATCCAATACTATTGACTTCTGCAGGGAAATGTAAATTTTTGGTGGGAGATCAAGATCTTTGATATATTTATGTAGTGATTTTGTAATCACAGCAGTTGAAGAAATCACTATAGGTATTGTGAACACTTGATTTTGGCCCCACATCTGTCTGATTTCTTCTGATAATGGCTGGTACTTGACTATTTTTTCCGAAATTTTCTTTTGTAGATTGTTGGTATTTGGTACTGCTATGTCTATGAGGTATGCTATTTTTAATGTCTTATCAATGTGCGTAATATCCGGCCGGTTATGCTTCATCGTTCTGTCAGTTGTTATGTCTCTGTTCCAATACATTTTGACTAATTCGTTTTCTAAAACATTAAGAGGTTAATTATTATTATTATTACCACATCTGATAATGATTATTATTTCATTTGAACTCGTTGGGTCCTTGGATATTCCATTGTATTGGTGTGTATTTCAGGTTCGTCTGTATATAATATTGCTGCATATTCTCTGAAATTTGGTTGACATGTGCATATTTATCTACATCATATATTATGTTATCTAATAAACCCAAATTTTCAAGTTCGAGTCTGTAACCATTCAAGCACTAGCAAAAATAAGACCTCACTCACCTTTGATGAAGTCCACTGCCATTTCCAGTCCATAAGTGTCTTTGTCACAGTCATCCAGAACGTGTGCGCCCAGTCTGAACTTGGAGTTGGGGCGCGAATTGATCTCATCCAATGTGTACAGCATCACTTCCAAGGCCTGGACCCCACCCTCGGGCATTATGGGTCCACATGTAATAGTCTCTTCCCGCTCATGGACCATCATCAGTCCTCCAAGAATCAAATCTCCCGCCATTTCGGCCGCCATCTTGACAGGCCACACTTTTTGAATTGCACTCTGATTTGAAAAAGTCCTGAAGAAGGAGCTACTGTCATCGTTTTCTGCATCTATGGATGTCAAGTTCATCCGAATCACACTAGAATTACTGTTTCCTGTGAAGAACTCTTCCAGATTTTTGGGGATTTTAGGATTATCTGGAGAAGGTACTCGGACTTTACGACTAGATGAGTTTGATGTATCTGAAGATGACAACTTCATCTGAATTATCCCAGAATTATTGATTCCTGTGAAGAACTCTTTAAAATTTTTTGAGATTTTTAAATTATCTGGAGAAGGTTCTTGGACTTTATGACTAGATGATTTTGATGTATCCAAAGATGACATTTTCATCTGAATTATCCCTAAATTATTGTTTCCTATGGAGAACTCCTCCATGGTTTTGGAGATTTTAGGATTATCTGGAGAAGGTACTCGGACTTTACGACTAGATGAGTTCAATGTATCTGAAGATGACAACTTCATCTGAATTATCCTAGAATTATTGATTCCTGTGAAGAACTCTTTCAGATTTTTTGAGATTTTTAAATCATCTGGAAAAGGTTCTTGGATTTTATGACTAGATGTGTTTGCTGCATCTGTAGATGACAAGTTCATCCAAATTAAACGAGAATTACTGTTTCCTGTAATGAAATTTTCCAGGTTTTTGGAGATTTTTGGATTGTCTGCAGCAGGTACTCCGACTTCATGGCTGGATGAGTTTGATCTGTTCATCATAATTGAATAGACAGAGTCTTTATTTATTGAATTTAGTGTAGCAGAACTTCTTTCTTCAGTCATTGAATTTAGTAGATTTAAACTACCTCCACCATCCTTTCTTGGAATAGACAAATTTGGATTCTTTTCAACCTTCAACAGATTGTGTGAAATTAGATCTCCCTTTGTCAACAGATTCTTAATACTTATGTTCTTTTCAGAAATAAATTTTTCTTTCAAACTATCTCCTAGAATTGGTGAGTTTTGCTTCTCCCCATGTCTTAACACAATGTCTACATTTGGAGCCTCTTCATCAGTAGACATATCTTTTACCTTTTTGGATGTATTTTCAATAGAAAGATTTCTATTTTCTAAAATGGGATCCACAAGTTTCTTACCAGGAATGTCCCTGAGAAGGGTATTTCGATTATTCATCAATTCAATAGGCTCAGATGAATGATTTTTATATTGTATCGTGTCATTCAAAATATTCTCCAATTTAATAAGTTTGTGTGAATGATTTCCATTTTGCATAGTATTATTCAAATTGTTCTCCAATTTCATATGTTTGGTTGAATGATTCCCATTTCGAAAAGTGTCATTCAAAATCTCCAATTCAATAATATTGTGTGAATGATCCTCACCTCGTATAGTACCATTTAAAAATGTATCTGGTCCATTAGATTTTGACAGTGCATGATAAGATAGAGAATTTCCTTCTTGTTCAGCATCATTATGAATTTTTCCCCAAGGCTTGAGTGGATGATCATGTAATATATTTCTTTTTTGAGTAGCATTGAAATCATCATTTTTCAAGCTCCAATTATTTTGGGAATAATCAATATGAGTGCCATGTTCACCATCAACTGTACCCTTATTTTCAGTAACATATTCATCAATTCCAGGAATATGTTCATATCCAGACGGATAACTCACTATCGGAGCTTGATTTGAAGCAATTGTATTTATAATCTGGCTTGAATTCGTTCCAAAGTTGGCAACATGTGACTCATTTGACTGAATTTCTCTGTGATTACCAGAGTTTGTACTGAAATAAGTGCTTATTCCATGAGTGACTCCGTTGTCTGCTACTATTTCAGTGAAAAACACATCTTCGACATTTGTCTCATTCAAATCTTCTCTCTTCGATGCCCTTGCATCTCTCACTGACATCTGATTATTAATGGAACTTTGACTTACATCAAGTCCTGGAATATTGGATTCAATTTCCAATTTTTTCCCTTCAGATAAAGCCCTATTTCCAATCAAATTCAGCATTTTTAACGTGTAATTCTGCAGCTCCATATCTGATAACAAGTCATCAAAGTAGTCTGACAAAACTTTCAAGATGGTTCCCCCATTTAAAAAAATATCTGTTGACTTTGTGAGCTCGAAAACTTGATCTGACTTTGGGAAATTTTGACTGCATTCATGGTCACATTGGCTTCCACTTAAAGTAAACATAAAAGTCAAATTCATTTTCAGTTTATTGTAGTTCTCCGATTTTTGATAATTTGTTTGTTTCAAGTTTGATATAGAACCTGAGTTGTGATTTTTTGATTCTTCATAATCTGCTCGCTCCAAGTTTGTTGTAGAATCTTGTATACTATAGTTTTCTGATTCTTTATAATGTGTTTGTTTCAAGTTTGATGTGGAATGTTGAGAAATGAAATCATCTTCAATATTCTTCTCGTGATCCACTGCAGTAGAACTCTCTACTGATTCATCAGTTATTATTATCCCATTCTTATCCACACCAGCTGGATCATCAATATCCTTGCTACTATCAATTCCATTATCAAACTCTTCTACCCCTCCTGTCGTATCTCTGTCAATGATTCTGACAGACTCTCTGTTTCTCCTATCTGACTCTGTCTGACTCTCATCTGTCAATTCTTCTGACTCTCCCCTCCTATCACCGTCAGTGACTCTGACAGACTCTTTGACTCTCATATCTGACTCTGTCTGACTCTCATCTGCCAATTCTTTTGTCTCTCCTCTCCTATCTATGTGAATGACTCTGACAGATTCTTTGACTCTCCTACCTGACTCTGTCTGACTCTCATCTGTCCCGGCTCTCTTCTCTCCATCAATGACTCTGACTCTCCTATCTGACTCTGTTTGACTCTCATCTGTCAATTCTTCTGCCTCGCCCTTCCTATCTATATCAATGACTCTGACTGCACTCTCTGACTCTGTTTGACTCTCATCTGTCAATTCTTCTGTCTTGCCCTTCCTATCTATATCAATGACTCTGACTGCACCTGCACTCTCTGACTCTGTTTGACTCCGTCGCAATTCTTCAAGATATGAATATTCTGTTGATTTTTTCACATCTTCTAAACCTTGTTGTCCACCACTTGAATCTGATTCAGAAACATTACTATCAGAAAGTGATGCAAACAGATGAGATCCGTCGTCGTAACTGGAATTAAGGGGTAATTGTTTCGGTATTGCGAAATTTAAGTGCGAAATCAAAATCATTACTGCGGTGATAATGGAAGATTTCATCTTTTGATGATTTGATGAATACTGCTTTGCTCCATCTGATGATTGATTGTAGTGTTTTAGGACCCAATTATTCCGTTCCTGTTACTCCATCTGTAAAAAAATGGAAAAAGTTGATTTAGTGTTGGGAACTAAAATTGAGACAAAAAAAGTCAAACATAAATAAAATATTATATTTCGAAAAAATTGAGTGAGGGTGATTGGGAGGAAATGGTGAAGAATCTGACTGAAAAAAATAAAACAGTGATTAATTTAAAATCCTATATACATCCTATGTATATACATATAGATTTCGTATATGCAATATATTCTTGTTCACATCATAGTAGAGTGTTGATTTGTTTGATTCAATGATAGGCCTAACATAAATATCTATAATAATCAAAATATACGGAAAAAACGTATTTTGTTTGATCTATGAACTGTTGATCACAAATTTATATTCAATGTGTATTGATGCAAAGAATTTTCTATACTTAATAATGCTAACATTAAAACTCGATACATGATTAAAATATATAAAATATGAGAATTGTACAATGAATATTTGTGAAATGATTAATTTAATGAATTGAACCTACTGAATTCATATCAATGCAAAAAAATATCAATCAAACAGTGGAAAGTGTTGGATTTAATACACATACAGAATCAATTCGATAGAACAGAAACCCTATTGAATAAAGGAAAGTGTTCACCTTGAATACGTTCAATACATATTCAATTCAAGCTCGCCCGACGCGCGTTGCTGCGATCTCATAGCAAATTCTCCTTGATTTTATTATTCGCCACCTCACACTGAGGTTATATTTCCAATTTTAACCTTCTAGGACTATTAGGGGAAAACTTAGTCATAGGGCTCTTCCAGCTGATCAGAGAGGCCTCCTTCGTTGTTTTCTTAATCACCACCTCTGAATGAAGAGACATTTCAAATTTAAATCTCCTACTACTATTTAGGTTTTGGTTTTTATTATTCGCCACCTTCCACTGAGACTATACTTCAAATTTCTAGCTGCATTGGTTATATCATAATTTTATTACATTTCATCATACCCAGTCATATGCTTCCTATATGACTGCGAGGCTCCGACTGCACGATTCTTGCAAAGTCTTTGCGTTCCAGAGAGCGTTAATAACGCCGCTATAGGACCTGCCATTTGATCAAAAACTGTTGAATTCTATCAGCTGTTCCTTTAAGGATAGATTTTTCCTTTTTGTGTCCTTCAGCAAGGACTTTTGAACTGAAAAACTTCACAGGAACCATCTCGGGACTATTCTACATTGTGCCTGACAATTTCATAAAAATCTGTTCAGCGGATTCGGAGGTTTACTAGGAACATTATAACTTTCTTAGTAATGGCGAAGGTGATATTGTGGAAGGTATCCATAATGAAAAATAAGACGAAATTCTCGCACGATTTTCTTTTCAATTCACTACTTGGATATTGCGCAATCACAAAGATTGTCAGATCAAAGATCGCAATCAAAGATTGTCACAAAGATTGTCAGAATCACATTGATTGCGCAATCACAATTGTCACAACCACATTTATTAAAACTTTGGGAAACTAGTTTCGGTTGTTACACCATTATCAACCTCAATCAAACTCTATTTGATTGAGATTGATAATGGTGTAACAACCGAAACTAGTTTCTCGAAGTTTTAATAAATGTGGTTGTGACAATTTCGTCTTATTTTTCATTAGGAACATTATACATACATACACACTTAGACTTTTATAATATATGTAAGAGATAAATAAATTCATGTTAATTATTGTAATAGCGTGATTACCGATTTGCAGTACGACTTGTGGTCCAACCTCCCAAGTTGGATCCGATATTGGAACGTGAATGGGCTTGTTGAATAGTTGAAAATGTAGATGGATGACTAGAGGAACGACTGGAAGGTTCGACTTCCGACTGTCGACGGTGTTGGAGCGTGTGCGGGGGAGTCGGATCAAAGTCGTCCAACTTACCTCAGTCAGTGCTTGGCCTTCGGGCAACATCGGGCAACTTCGGTTACGTTTTTTGGTTCGAGAGCGACGTTCACACTAGGAATAAAGTTGGATTGCAAGTAGGAGCGTGAGTGAGCAGTCCTACTAGTCGTACTGCAAATCGGAACGTGAATGCCCTGCTTATGTGAAAGCATAAAAATAATAATGTTTATAGAAACCGAAGCAGTTTAATAGCAAGGTTAGTAGAGGTTAGTATGTACCTTGGTTCATTGATGCATATGTCTATCAGCACACTTGATAATAATAATAAATTATGATTTACAGATATCTACAGAAAAATCTCAGTGGATGCCCAACATAAAGAAATATATTACAACCCTTAATACCTTATACCCTTAATACCATCGGCAAGATTGGCAGAGTAAAGTCTTTCAAATATCTGGGAGAAATTCTTCAAGAAAACGGCAGGGATAATAAGAGTATTTCAAGAAAGATTTCAATTGCAGAATCTGCATACCACAAAACCAAAAATGTTTACAATAAGAAGAACTTATCTTGGAACACCTAAGTGGAACATTACAACACTGTTGTAAAATCAGGAATTCTTCATGGGAGTGAAAATTTAATTTTGAATGTAAAATCTAAATTAAATTAAATTACTAAAATTGAAAAAAGAATTCTTCGAAAGATCTATGGAACAAAACCTACACAAGATGGATACCTCCTTAAAAGTTCTGAAGAAATCTACAAAACATGAATCCCATCTACTCAGAAATCAAGAAAAGAAGACTAAAATTCTATGGACATCTCTATAGGACCCCTCCCGACTTACACACAAGATTTTCAAATATTTTGATTCGAAGAAAAATAATCCATGGTTTGATGGCTGTCACAAGGACCTTGGAACGCTCAACATACCGTTTGAAGAAATTCTGAATAGGAACTGCTTCAGACTCAAGATTGATACTTCACGAGAGGTTTTGGAGGAGATGAGAACAAGAAGAACAATGAACTTGTCTGAACAAGAACGGAAAAGACGGGGACAAGTGCTGCGAGATTATCATCAAAGATTAAAAATGTCTAGATTGTTAAATCGTGGTCCTAAGTGACCAATCACGAAAATAATAATAATTATTATAATAATAATAATAATAATAATAATAATAATAATAATAATAATAATAGTAATAATAATAATAATAATAATAATAATAATAATAATAATAATAATAATAATAATAATAATAATAATAATAATAATAATAATAATAAAGGTTTCACCCCAAAAAGTATGAAGGAGTGGGTCAATTTCATTGACAAACGAACTTGATCTGTATTAAGGTTCCAAGAGTATGTGTTTTAAATTTGTAGTTGATTGGTCAAAACGTTCGAAAGTTATCGTCGAACATACAAACACACAAAAATGCTTAAAAAGCCGCGAGCCTCCAGTCACGAGTCACAAGTCAAAACTAAGAACTCACTGCGCTCGTTCAAATTATTCCAAAGACGCACTTAAATTTCAAGGTTAAACTACTAAAGACTAAATTGCATTCTTCCAGTCTGAGTTGGATGTGTTTCAGAGAGAATATCACAAACATCCACCATCTCTTTTGTAACAGCTTTGCGTGTTTTTATTAAAATTTACAAGCTTTCTCCGACGAGCTCTCCATGAAGTATGGTCTTTTCTTCACAGAGAGTGAAAAACTTTCCAAGAGATGATCATAACTTCAACACGACCTTACATTTTTCAACAAGCATTTTTTCAACAGAGTTCATTCTTGATAGAAATTAATAGGAGTTTTTAACAACTTTTGTGAATTTTTGTGGGGAAGGAGACCATTAACAATATTATTTATTTTGCTTACAACATCAGGGAAAATATTTAATAACAAAATTATTCCAACACCAGTGAAGGATTTATTGATTATTTCATGCATGCAAACTAGTAGTTTATGCAACGATTTTATTTTGACCCTTATTAAGGCACGAGTTAGATGTAAGTTATAAATATCTCACGAGTGCCTTAATGGCCAAATAAAATCGTTACATACACTATTTTATCTACGACCACTAGTATACATTTAATTAAAACAATTTCATTTTACCTGTGACTGTCAGAGATATCTAACCTCTCATGTCATATATGAGAAGTTATAGTAGATTGTTAGGTTAAAGTAGCTGGTGTAGCAGTTTGATGAAATCAGCTGATAGTTTCACAATATTGAATTACGATATTGATTCCATCAAAAATGCTTCTTATTGGTCCAGAACCCGTGTTATAATGTAGAACCTGTACTATAATGAGCTCTTTATGCAACTGGTCTCAAAAAGTATTTCGAAAAGACAGCTGGTTTGGCATCAATTGTGAAACTGTAATGTATACATTATGACATGGTCGTAAATTAAGATAACGGAACACGCCAATGTGTTTTTAAAAAGCATTTATTAGAACAAAATCGGTCTACTGACCAGCATAGTAACAGTACGTGAACAAGAATGACGACTGAACTAATTTTACAAGATGTTTTATAATCTAAGGAATGCTTACTATGCTATTGTACTAATCTATTGTTCCATATCTATATAACTCCTCCCTCCTCAAGATGAAGGTGTCCTCACCTTCATGTAGGTATAGGTAGTTGAGGGGTGAGATGAATTCCTGCTGTATCCCATCTTACTTGTAATTTATCCAAAACATGTTTATTATTTTCTTTTTGCTCTAAGTAAAAATTAAGTTTTGTTTTTATATAATGAAATACGATAATACAAATAATAATTATCAAACTTATGACTAATACAAACATAATATAATCTGAAAATGATCTACTAATTGGATAGTCTTCAATTAATCTTAATGGTTCTAATTCAGTGTTTGCTCTGTGAATCTCATCAAAAGTTAGATTAGTAATAATTTTATTAACATGTGTTGGTATTTCTGTTGGAAATATAACATTACTTTCCCAAAATGAATATGGTTTGCTATAATTGAAAATTTTTTCAGTTTTGTCAAGAGTAATCAATTGTGTTGATTTTGGATAAATGGTAATATTCCTGATTTCTTTAACTACAATGATTTCACTTACATTAAATATTAAATATTGATTAATAATTGGAATATATTTAACAAAAGGCTTATAATCATTTATAACTAAAGTTCTACAACTACTCAGTTTCTTATCAGCTATAACTTCTCTTATACATTTATCTAAAATTTTTGTCGCATTCTTACAATAATATTTATTATTTAATAGTGTGCAATCGCCTGTTAATAATTCTTTTCCTCGAATTACGAGAGAAGGATGCACGTGAATAGTTACAATTTCGTCATTTGTATTAACTGGGTACGACAGCATAAAAATTGTTTCATACATAGGAGATTCAATAGGCAATTGTATGAAATAAGAGATGAATTCATTATGAATAGAACAATGTACATTTCCTAATTCCCATAGTATTTCTGGCTCATCAGAAATTAAGCTAACTCTAATAGATTTCATTACACGAGACAATTCTTCAAAAGTTAGTATGCTAGAGTGAATTATCGTTAGAATGATGAGTAGCATCTTGTCCTGAAACAGATTCCTTATTTTTAACTACTTTTCGTGGTCTTTTGACGCGATTTGGATGAACTTTAAAGGGGCGTTTTTGAATTGCTTTCAGATTCATTGCTCGATTTGTATCTTGATTGTAGTTTACTTTGAAGAATTTCGGTTTATTTTTCTTGTTAAATGTCGTCTTTATGTAGGCGTTTTCAGGGATTTCAATATCTTTTTCGCGATTTTTATTTAGTCGTTCAGTTCTGCTCTCTTTTTCAGCTTCTAATTTACTTTTTATAAATTTGTGGACTGTTTTGAGTCGATCTAAGTACTCGTTCGCTCTTTCTTCAGTTACTAATGTATTTGTCAAATCGTTCATGTATGGATTTTTCGATACACCATATGTGATTTCCATTGGAGTTAATTTAAGATTAGAGTTGAGTGTGTTGTTGAAGGCGATTAAAGCTAATTTCATGTTTTCTTCTGTTTTTCGGTTTTTGTTCTCCAGTTGAAGGGCGTTAAGGATTTCTATGAGTGTGGAGTGCGCTCGTTCGAGTAAGCCTTGTGAGTCAGGGTGACCAGGTGTTACATAGTAAGGTTCGATTCCATATAGTTTGAAAAATTCTCGCAAACTAACATTGTCAAATTCTCTGCCATTGTCCATTTGAATTATTTGTGGCGTAGGAAAAGATGAGAGATAGTCAAAAATGTGATTCTGAATTTCCAATTGATTTAAACTTCCTAGTGGATAAGCCAACAGTCTTTTCGAGAAGCAATCAATAACTGTTAAAAATTTTATTTTATTGAATTGAAAAGTATCAATTTGTAGTTTTTCGAAAGGTTTTTGTGGCGTAGGGGCGATCCTATATTCCACTTGAATTGGGTTCCTATCATATTTCACTTTCAAACATATCTGACATTTATTGATGTAGTCTGTAATATCTCGAAGCATTGATGGCCAATAGTAGGTTTTCCGAATGTGATTATAACTTTCATTTATTCCTCGGTGACAAGTTTTACCACAATGGTAGTTAGCAACAATTTCTTTCTGTTCATCTTGGTCTGTAACGTCAAGGTTGATTTTCTTATAGCACTTTAGTTTTATTGATTTGAAGGAATCCTTGATTACATTCAAAAAGCTATGGAGTATCATTTCATAATCTAATTCTAATGATCCTCTCTTAGAACAAAATATTCCATAGGTCGTATTTGGAATTAGATATTCGAGACATTTATTGTTTATTTCTTCTATATCGAACGGATCCAATATATAAAAGGTCAATCTGGTTTTTCCGAAAAATTTCTGTATTTTGGGCGGTTGGTTACCACGTTCTAAAATTAATTGATTGTGTTCTATATTCATGATTTTATCTTCTTCCATTATTGCAACTTGGCTGTTTGAACTATCTTGTGAATGAATTGTTACATTGATACTAGCTACTTCATCATTATTTTCATGATTTTCATTATTCTCATTATTTCCTGTTCCATATTCTTGAAGAAATTCGTCTAGAACGTCTTGAGCAAGATCTGGTGGTGAGTCTACCATGTTGATTGGCTGCTGTGGAATCCTGGAAAGCGCATCTGCTACATAGTTTGTTTTTCCTTGCACATATTTTATTTCAAAATCAAATTCTTCTAAGTAGAGTTTCCAACGTATTAGCTTTGAATTCGGTTCTTTAATATTATGTAGCCACTGTAAGGGTTTGTGATCAGTCTGTATTAAGAATTTTCTTCCATAAAGGTACGGGCGGAAATGTTTACATGACCAAACTATTGCTAGTAATTCTTTCTCAATAGTTGATAAGTTGACTTCATGTTTGTTAAGTGTTCGGGAGGCATACGCTATGGGTAAATCCTTTCCATCAAACACTTGTGAGAGTACTGCTCCCATCGCAAAATTACTGGCATCAGATGTTAGTATAAACTGGCGTGAGAAATCTGGTAATTGTAAGATTGGTCCGTTTTGCAACATAAGTTTAAGTTTTTCAAAAGCTTCTTTAAATTCACGATTATTTGGGTTGAATGTTTTATCTTTGCTGAGGGCTACTGTAAGAGGTTTTGCGATTTTAGCATAATCTCGAATCATTTTTCTGTAGTATCCAGTGAGTCCTAAAAATTGTTTAACTTCTTTTACTGTTTGTGGTAGTGGAAAATTTTTGACTGCTTCTATTTTTGCAGGGTTTGGTTGTATGCCTTTTTCTGAAATAATGTGTCCTAAGTATAGTAGTTCTCTTTTGAAAAATTCTGTTTTATTAAGTTGGATTTTTAAGTTATGTTCTCTCAATTTTTCAAAAACAGATTTTAGATGCTTGAGGTGCTCTGTCAGGTTATCCGAAAATACAATTATGTCATCCATATACACTAAAACATTTGGCATCTTAGCAAAAATCATATCCATACATTTTTGAAAATGATTTGGGCTGTTTTTCAATCCAAAAGGTAAACGAAGAAATTCATAATGACCATTTTCAGTGGAGAATGCTGTTTTTGGAACAGAGTCTGGGTGTAGTTCAATCTGGTGAAATCCGGATTCTAAGTCTATTGCTGAGAAATAAGTTGCACGTCCTATCTTTCCAAATAAGTCTTCAATGTTTGGTAAGGGATATTTTTCATCAATCGTCTTCGAATTTAATTTCCTGTAATCCAGTACCATTCGTATCTTTCGCTGGCCTGAGGCATCTGGTTTTTTTGGCACTACCCAGATTGGGGAGTTGTAAGGAGAATTCGAATTTTGAATAATTTTGTTCTTCAATAATTTTTCTATTTCTAATTGAATATCTTCCCGAAATGCTTGAGGATATCTATAGTTCTTAGTATATACTGGAGTGTCATCTTTTGTGACTATTCTATGCTTCAGCAGGTTAGTGCTACAGGATGTATCATTTTCTTGTTTTATGAGTTCTGGAAACTGTTTCACTAAATTTATGATATTCGACCGTTCTTCTTCATTCATATGATCAGTGCGTATAAGACTTGGAATTTCATCTAAAAGCTTTGAACGTTTTGACTGACAGGTTTTATTAATATTTTTACAATCACTAATGGTATCCACTTGTTCTATTTCCATAGGTTCAGGACTAATGGTCATGAGTTCCTCGGCGAAAACTAAGCATAAACATTCGTTTTTTTCAATAGTTACTAGTCCTTCTTCAATTCTATATTTATCGTTATTTACTGCTTTGACTAATCCTTCCTTCAATTTTGAAGATGACTTCACTGGGACCGAGATCACATTGAAGCCTGGTTGAAGAGTAATGCTCTTATTATCTAAGGAGAATAGCAATTCTTTAAATCCATTCTCGTATTTTAAAACGTTTTCACTAAAATCTACATTTGCTTTTATTGCACTTAGTGTTTCATGGCCGAGAAGTATGTCATATTTTGGTGAGAATTCAAATAGATACATTTTTATTTTGTATGGCTTCGAAAAGATGTCTTCTGATTCGAAAAAAATATACTCTTGTCCTTTGCTTTCTCCATTTGGAGTTTTGACAATAAAATCTTCTCTGTACCTAGTAAAATCTGGTGGGACTAAGGACGGATTAACGTAGTTTTTGAGTGAGCCTGTGTCTACTAGCCATTTGCGATTTTTCTTATCACAAAAATACGGGAGAGATTTGTTTAGAATTTTCAAATCGAATTGTTTGGGGGGTCCTCCGCATAGCTGGGGCCTGACTCTAAAAAATGATCGGTTAGCTTATTGATTGAGTCAGTCAGAGAGTTGATTTGAGATTGCATATTAAGTATTTGCTCTTGTGTGGAATCATTTTGTTGTGTTTCTTCCAGATAATTTACTTCATATGGTGATCTGTAATTCCTCATTTTCTGTACAGGGTCTGTCCTTTGTGTACGCATTGATACAGTATTGGATGAGTTCCATTGTGCTTTGTTATTATTTAGTGGTTGTTGTTGAAAGTTTTGTTGTGGAAAATTTTGTCGTGAAAAATTTTGTTGTGAAAAATTCTGTTGTGGAAAATTTTGTTGTTGAAAATTCTGTTGCGGAAAGCTTTGTTGAAAATTTTGACGTTGAAAGTTTGGTTGATAGAATTGTTGATTTTGTTGAGATCTAGGTTGTGAAAATTGTTGTCTACCATGAAAATTTCTTGAAAAATTCTGGAAAGGTTTTCCTTGGGTCCATTGTTTCTGATTGTTTCGTTCGAAATTTGGAATTCTAAAAGAATTGGTTGCCTGTGTAAATCCACTATCGTGTCTGTTCATTGTATCAATAGTGGTGTTGAAGCGCAATTGTTGTAATATAATACTACAGTCATTAATCAATTTACTTCTAGCATCATCCAAGTTTTGTACTTGCAATACTTGTAGATGAGATCCTAGAGTTGGGTGTACACCATGAACAAAAGTATTAACTAGAGTTGCGTTAAGCTGTTGAGTTAAATTTTCTAATAAAGTTCCGGATACACCATCCAACTTATATCTGGTTAATACATGCGTGCGTTTTTCATCTAATCTATTCAAAAATTCAATTGGATGTTCTTTATAGTATGATTTCATTACAGCTAATTCTGCTATCAATTCTGGTACAGATCTATTATCAGCAAAATTTTGTTTCAAGGCATTAACTAATTCAGCGATATTAGAGCAAGAATTATTATAGGCTACTGCTTCAGCTGGTCCATCAAGGTGGTTCATGGCCGCCTTGAAAAGAATCCAATGATTTCCATCTCTTTCTACTATATTTTCAGCACAATATGTTCCAAATAAATCTTCACAAGTGGAGATAAATTGTGGAAGTTTGTATGAAGTTCCATCATATCGAGGGATGTACTTTAAAAGTTCATGAGGAAGAGGCTTATTTATCTCCGCCATTCTAGAATTTGAAAAATTTGTTTCTAACCTTGATGACTGGATGACGGAATAACTCGCACCTGGGGTGGCGTGGTGATGAGCTTCCGGGTCTTCTTCGTTGTCCGTTGATGCTGGGCTGCTTATTAACGGCCGGTTGACGTTATATTTGTCTGCCAGGATGACCACTTGGCTGCTTCCGTTTAGGGTTGTTGATGTGGATGAGGAGTTAACACTCGCGTTTTCACTACTCGAGACTATTGGTCGCGAAATAATAAGTTAAAAGAACTTAATGAAAACGTCCACAGTCCCTGTTCGGGCGCCAATTGAGATAACGGAACACGCCAATGTGTTTTTAAAAAGCATTTATTAGAACAAAATCGGTCTACTGACCAGCATAGTAACAGTACGTGAACAAGAATGACGACTGAACTAATTTTACAAGATGTTTTATAATCTAAGGAATGCTTACTATGCTATTGTACTAATCTATTGTTCCATATCTATATAACTGTAGATAAATGTATTTTACAGGCTAACAAACCTCTGAGGAAGATTTTCATTTACAGTATTAGTATACTATTATTATTTTTTCTCTTTTTTGGAGGATGTAGCCCACATAGGTCTGAGACCTGTGCGTGGATGATGGTGATCGATGAGATGAACCTACAGTTTTAGGGGGTTTCCGAACCACCAAGAAGTGATTTTACAGCACAGACAGACATTTTTTTGCTGAACAATTCAATCATTCACCCTTACAGAGAGGGCCCAGGAGAGCGCTGCTTTCAGACTTGGACTTCAATGATATTCAAATCATCCTGCAAGCATGACACTGATGTGACACAGCCACTTAGATATTATATTAATACATTCCATTTTTTAAAATTAATGTAATAATTTAACTGAAGATCTGTTTCAACTATTTCAATTTTAAAATTACTCTTTTCCATTGAAATTTGAAGTTACCATGTATAACTTTCATCCAATGAGAATTGATGACAGATCCGATTAATTCTGAGCATTTATCATTTCAATTCATCATTTTCCGCTTGTTTTCGTTTTCCCTCTACCTCCATTGGTTAGCTCCTCCCATTTTTAAAAGTGGGCGGAGCTAATTTTTACCAATCAGAATGCAGTTAGAAGCTTCCATTTTGTTGATCACGGTCGTAAGCTCATAGACTACAAAGTAGTTGTTGGAAATCTCAGTTTTAGTTGGACTGAAAGAATCATAAAATGAATATCTCGTTTATTATAATTCTCGATGTGATTTTTTTTTTAGGATGAAGCACACATAGGTTTGAGACCTGTTCGTGGGTAATGAATTGAATGATGGTGATTGATGAGTTGGACCTACAATTTTAGGTGGGTTCCGAACCACCGGGAAGTGATTTTTACAGCAGAGAACAGTCTTTTTTGCTAGCCAATCCAATCGGCCATCCTTACAAAGAGCGCCCAGGAGTTTCGTAACTTATCTCCGATTGAACAAATACCTGCTACGGCACTCGGCTATCACTTCCCGATTGTGAGAGTATCTTGTCCTATAATTGATTGAGTGACTATTAATTTATTAATATTTGTATTTAGTTTTATATTGATTTGACTATGCATGAATGTATAATATTCTTTTGTGCTAATAAAATATTCATTCTATATCATTGTAATAAACAGCTACTTGCTGATGTTATCTGTGACCAAACTGACTATTGCCAGAAAATAATCAGTTGGGTTTTTTTTTTTGAGGATGAAGCCCACATGGGTCTGAGACCTGTGCGTGGGTAATGAGTTGGATGATGGTGATTGATGAGTTGGACCTACAGTTTTAGGTGGGTTCCGAACCACCGGGAAGTGATTTTCAGCAGAGAACATTGTCTTTTTTGCTGGCCAATCTAATCGGTCACCGTTACGAACAGGACTTACGAGAACGCAGCTTATCTATCTGATTGAACAGATACCTGCTATGGCTCGCGGCTATCGCGGTAGAAAGAAAATCATTTAAATGGAAAAAATCATAATAGAAGATGTAAATTAATTGTCTAAATTTGATAGATTTGTTCAGAATTGTTTCTGCATTATTATGAACAAGGAGAATAACAAATATGTGGATGCATGACCAAGTTACAGGTTTTTTGCTCTTCTGAGAAATTGACTTTTTGGAGATAGTCATTTTGGAATGAAACCCTTCAATTACGATTCACAAAAAAAAAAACAGTTATTAAACACAAACAACAGTACAAACAACACAGTTATTGAATTTCCATTTATAAGATTGACAGCACAGTCTTCAAGAGAATCTCACAAAAATAACTCGACCCAACCTAACCTTGCCGAACCTAATCTAACCAAACCTAATATAATCTAACCTAACCTACCTACACCTTCAATAAAAATCACTGGTCACATCCCATCAATCCACCAATGGAGGTAATAGATTCACCACATTTATTCAAATAAAGATCAGCTTGGTAGATGTCATGAATTTGTAATTTATGTGGTACAACTCTAGCAACAGAGCAGTGCTTGTGAATTAATTTGGCAAACCCTAGCAGTAGATCAAGTTAGTAATCCTTACCACCATTAAGGACGCCTTGCAGCTGTAAATTACACACCCCACGAATAACGCAAATTCAGCAATATTAATCATTGAAGCATTCTGTCTTAAAGACTCAATTTTCAACTAGTAACTGCTGATAGTGACTAGTAAAATTGTAACATTCTGATTTATTGAGAATGGTAATTAAATCTCATTCTATGCATTAAAATATTCCGCTACAGCTTTGTGATAGCTGTTAGTTTTTTTTTGTAGATTACGTCTTGGAGACTCTAGTTAAGAAGTATAAGACAAGTCAGATCAACAATTATACACTTTATACCATAATTTATTACATTATCAATTAGTTGAGCCATTACTTGGCTTAATGTTGGTGTGAAAGGAACTCTTGTACACTATGAAAAGCTCTATCAACTAAATATTTTTTCAATTGTCTTTCAAATATTTCTATATTTTCAAGACTATAAAAACTGCGGTAGCTTATTGTAGAGTTTCCTACCAATATAACTAGGTTTTTGTTTGAATAAGCTACAATTGCGACTCACCAAGTGATAATCTCCTCGGCTTCTTGTATTATAATCGTGTACATCAAGATTTTGGTTAATATCATTCGTTTTTACATATAGAGTTGCTTCATACATATAGTAGTAGTAGGTGTAATAATAACTCATTATTTTAATGATGTTGAAGATCCATCTTGTTGCCACTAATATGTATTATAAACTTAAAAAACACTTTTAAATGGAAATTGACTCACGTTATGGCATGACGGCCGTTTCGCTCTGTTGTCTAGAGCATCATCAGACGACCCACAGTACACTCATGCCATAACGTGAGTCAATTTCCATTTAAAAGTGTTTTTTAAGTTTATAATCATTATTGTAATAAAGTTTTTATTGTGTCTATCAGTGTAATACAGTATGATAATCAATTAGCATCTAGCCATTTTAACCTCTAGTGTCCATCTTGTTTACTCCCTCTTTATTGTCGATCTTCTACCATTATCAACTAAAATTAATCGATAATTCGATTGTCAGTTACATGCATCTCAGATGCATATAACCTACTATCATCTTGTTTGGATAACATTCAAGTTTCACATCCATAAAGAAAAGCTGGCACTGTCAAGGTTTTATAAAATTTCAGCCTGGTGCTCTAGCTGGCATTATTTCTGTATGTAATTGAATCTCCATCAGCTCCACACCTTTTCACACTTGACAGCGAGGAACATTTCTCAGTCGAATAGCACCCTTATAAAAGCGAGTTTTTGATAGAAAAGGAAAAAAGAATTCCGGCGTTTTCGGCCGCTAGACTAGTCGAATCCCGCTACATTTCGTGAATACGAATGCTCTTTATCGAGAACTGTGATCAGAAATCGAAAAGTACCGTTTTAAATGCGAGTTTGAATGGAAAAGGACAGAAGAAACTCGGCGTTTTCGGCCGTTCAAATTCTGAAAAATGAATTGCGTAGATGGTAAATTTAATTTAAATATCAAATAATTGTCATTTCCATTCGACATGAATAATCGACTGTCTATCTGTCAGGAATAATTAACAGGACTCAATTATAGAACAGGATGTCATCATATCCGTTATGAAAAAAATCAGTGTAATTACAATTTCAATTAACAAGTGTACAGAGTGTTAAATTTGAGCCATAATCACGTGACTCATCTACGGATTCAATGGAGCCCTCCAGCTATCCAAATGAACTCATTCATAAATGAAAATTTCAACTGTGAAACCACCATTAATCATTCACTTGAAAAGAGAGTTTTTTTAAACATCGCGCCACAAAGATACTTTGGAAACTTAATCACCGAGTTTGCGCTTCCATTACAATTCAATTAGTTGGTGAATCAAATTCAGTGTTTTAATTCAACGAACTGAAAATACAGCAGTATCTTTGAGATAAAAGCCGTTGTTATCTTTAAAATTTAATTTCTTTTGTCAATTTTTTCCTCTTTTTTCGGATGATGAAGCCCACATAGGTCTCAGACCTGTGCGTGGGTAATGAATCGGATGATGATGATTGATGAGTTGGACCTACAGTGTTATATTACTTTAAGCTCGTTCTTAAAATTTGATTCTCAGTCTAAATTTGCTCTGTCAATTTTATTACTAGTTTAAATTTGTTCCGTCAATTTGATTCTTAGACTAGATTTACTCAGTCAATTTTATTTCCAGTCTATTGATTTGATTTTCAGACTAGATTTAACTTTCCAATTTTATTTCCAGTTTAAGTTTTCTCTGCCAATTTCACTCCTCTTCCTCCTCCTCCTCCTCCTCCACTTCCTCCTCCTCCTCCTCCTCCGCCTCCTCCTCCTCCTCCTCCTCCTCCTCCGCCTCCTCCTCCTCCTCCTACTCCTCCACCTCCTCCTCCTCCTCCTCCTCCTCATCCTTCTCATCCTTCTCATCCTCCTCCTCCTCCTCTTCCTCCTCCTCCACTAACTCTTCCTCCTCCTCCTCCTCCTCCTCCTTCTTCACTCTCAGTCCAAATATCTCTGTCGATTCAATTTTCCTTGAACTAACATCATGAAAGAATCGATGGTATCTTTTCTTTGCAACTGAATCATTACTAAATTTTCAATTATTGCAATTTCAATCACTTATTGAGAAGTTAATTGCATTCACACTTCAAACCGAATTCGCGCATTAATTGTGTGTTCTTTGATAATTGATTGGGAATCACTTTGCAATAGAACGGGCGTATTGTGCTCGGGGGTTGGAAATAACCTAGTTTCAATCAATTGATTATTGCGAACAAAAAAAGAAGCATATCATACGATAGCTATGTGGTTATCATTCTGTGGATAACTATGTTGTGGATGAAACACAACTCATTCAAGGTTTCTTTGATGACAAAGTGAGTAGGGAGAGAGTAAGAGAAGGAAAAATAACAGTAGGAGAAAGAGACAGAAGAACAGTAGGAGAAGGAAGAAGAAAAGTAGGTTGATAGAGAAGGAAGAAGAACAGTAAGTAGAAGAAGAAGGCAGAAGAGCAGTGGGTTGCAAGAGAAGGTAGAGGAACAGTAGGTAGAAAGAGAAGGATGAGGAACAGCAGGTAGAAAAAGAAGGAAGAGGAATAGCAGGTAGAAAGAGAAGAAAGAAGAACAGTAGAAGATAGAGAAGGAAGAAGAACAGTATGTAGAGAGAGAAGGAAGAAGAACAGTAGGAGAAAGAAGAACAGTAGGTGAAAGAGAAGCACAGTAGAAGAAGGAAGAAGAACAGTATGAGAAAGAGAAGGAAGTAGAACAGTAGGTAAAAAGAAAAGGAAGAAGAACTGTTATCTATGGATAATCATGAGGTTCCACCACTCATTCACGAATTCTAAGATGACAAATTAGGTACCGTTTTTATAGATTGGCAACAGAATTGATAATGAGGCTCTTCTTTACAGCCCTTCAAAGTATCCTGGTTACCTCCTGAGATTTCTCCATATTATGAGTAAAAAAAGTAAAATGCATATGGCTTCTATTGGTGAAGAGACCTTCACAGTTACCTCCAAATCGCCGCTTGAGCCATGTTATTGAATACATCATAAGCGTATCCAGAAATTGTTCAAGGGAGGGGTCCACTTTACCAGAGTTGTCCTCTTACCTACAACATTGTACATTTAACACTCCTTGACTACACACCCCCCCCCCACCCCCCCCCCGGGCAATCAAATCCTAAAACTCTTATTCACTTTGTTTTTAAAAACAGAAGATATTTTTCGACCGTGAACCACGCAGTAACTGAGCTGTCCACTTCTGGACAGTTGAAAAGCTCAAACGGAAGTCTATAAAATAATTTTGTTATTTTATTATGGAAAAAGAATTCACAATGTCAACATTTGCGAGCTATGCTACTAAAATACGTTTTTTTCTAGACTAATGACTTCTCCCAGATTTGTTATGAAATTCTAACCCACTCTTTCTCGATAATGTACCATACATTAAAGTTCTCTCCTCTATCGTATAAAGATAGACTGAACATGCCACAATAACAGTCGCCATGCTCAGTTCCCAACACTCCAATATTGTAATATTAATTTCATCTAGATTAAATTTTGTTCATTAGAAAATTATTATCACTGGGAAAGAATTATTCTCAAGAACCTTTCCAACAGCAAAAAAAGCATTCTATCTAGTGCTTAGTCATCTCAATTGGGGGGGGGGGGGGGGGTCCGGACCCGGGGACCCCCCCCCCCTTGAATACGCCCCTGGAATACATAGTTGACCTACAATTTTAGGTGAGTTTCAAACCAAGGGGAAGTGATTTTAATAAAGAGAATAGTCATTTTTGCTGGCCAATGCATTCGGTCACTCTTACAGATAGAGAGTGTTGCTTATCCAATCTGACTGCACAGATACCACATTTAATGAACTCATCTGTCTGTCTGTCTGGGCATCTGTCCGTCTCCTGTCTGTCTCCTGTCTGTCTCCAATCTGTCTTATATCTGTCTCCTGTCTGACTCATTATTTTCTGTCTTATGTCTGTCCCATGTCAGTTTTACAGTTTCATGTCTGTCTCATGTCTGTCTCATGTCTCTCTCATGTCTGTCTCATGTCTGTCTCATGTATGTCTCATGTCTGTCCCATGTCTGTCTCATGTCGGTCCATCACTTTCTCATGATTGTTTCATGTCTGTCTCATGCCTGTCTTATGTCTGTCTCATGTCTGACTCATTTTTTTTGTCTTATGTCTGTCCCATGTCAGTTTTACAGTTTCATGTCTGTCTCATGTCTTTCCTATGTCTGTCTCATGCCTTTCTTATGTCCGTCCATGTCTTTCTCATGTCTCTCTCATATTTGTCAATTCGATTAGCTTGATTTCAAATTCATCTCAAATACGCAGGCAAACATTCGATGCACTATCTCAATCAACAGTGCATCGACAAGTTCAATTCATGTCTGAGACTTCTGGGACTTGACACTGCAAGACAACTCCCCCCCCCCCCCCCCCCACTACATCGATCGATATGAGAACTAGTTCGGCTTGAAGTGTTACTACTCGCTGGCTTGTGAACCAGTGAACTCGCTCGGCTAGCCGACACTTCAGATCAAACATCTGATAACTGAGTACAATAAGCGTAGCCGGAAATTTCTCAGGGGGGAAATTCGTCCGTTAATTTTTCTGTTATGCAAACCTCTTTCCCCCATGCCATTTTTAATGTACTCCCTTTCATTCATTGTATTATAATGTTTTTGATAAACAAATTTGATTTGATAATTTATTCAATTCCAACTTTGTCTACAACCACACCTAAAACACTTATGAATGAGAATTATTATGAAGAATTTTTTATTTTCAAATTCACAACCATGTTGTGTACAAAGCCTTATAATTCAATGATAATGTAGTCTTGTAGTCTGAATAATGTCAATATAGGGTTCAAATAATGAAGTTTGTTATCTGGGAGGAGAAGGATTAGATAGATAGATAAATTGTATATTTTAAGATCAGAGTTAAGACTCAATGCTCTCTCTTCCACTCAACCCATAATTAGAGAAGAGGATTAAATGAAGCTTTTGAAGTCAGTTTCCTTGAACATGGATAAATGAACAGCAGACAGGGCTGCATACCCTGAAATATATGAAATGAAATAAATTTTTTGAAATCAATATATCAACTTGACTTGCTTTCGAAATATAGATCAATCAATCAATCAATCAATTTTATTACATAAAAAGACATTACAAAATGGTCCCGCTAAACCTGAAAAAGGTTTTTCAGCAGGTGCCTATAATAAAATAAAACACAATAATAAAATGAATGCTTACAATAAATTAAACAATGAAAAGAACTGAAAGAAAACTGTTTACAAGTTTCAAAATGCACTTCAAGGTAATTGGAAAGGGAGTAATAGGGTTGAAAAATGTTAAAAAATGTTAAAAAGAAAAAGGTTAATGGGAGATTATAATAATATGTTCGATAAACTATATAGATTCTGTTGTTGTATTCATATCTCTCCTATTATACAAAATCTGCTTTCAATAATAAGTAGGAAGCTAGCCTATAATTTCCCACAAGACGCTATTTTAATTATTGATCTGTCCCATGAGATACCATGTTTGTTTCATGTTTATCTCATGTATGTCTCATGTCTGTCCTATGTCTGTCTCATGTCTTTCTAATGTCAGTCCATGTCTTTCTCATGATTGTTTTATGTCTGTCTCCTATCCGATTCATTATATTCTGTCTTATGTCTGTCACATGTCAGTTTTACAGTTTCATGTCTGTCTCATGTCTTTCTCTTGTCCATCCATGTCTTTCTAATGTCTGTCTCATATTTGTCTATGTCTGTCAGTAGGAATTAATGAGAGTTCTGATGCGGCCAATCAGAAGACAGGGGGGCGTGGCCACCCCCCTTCCCCCTCCCCCAGGTCAGACATTTTCTAAACACCCACCCCTTCCCCCTGTCCCAGTCAGCCATTTTGTTTTTAAGGTCACATACCCCCCTTCCCTATGTGCCCCCACTTTATTCCCAATAGATTAAAGGGGGACCCCCCGCAAGCACCAATGAGAGAGGACCTATCCCCCCTGACCCCACCTCTCACGGAAGGTTCCCAATAAATATAGAACATACAGCTTTATATCTATATATACATGCTTGCAATTAGTATATCTATGTTTGGGCATATCTGTAACCTATATCTGTATATACAACATACGCATCTATATACCTATATATACTTGCTTACAATTACTATATCTATATTTGCAATAGCATCACCCCCCGACCCCGCCACCACTTTAGGTATTAATTGCGGCTGCACACTTGCTACCTCCTGCTGTGATTCTCAAAGCCCTCTCTCTCTCTTTCGCACGTGCAGTGTTAATATACCCCCCTGCCCCCCAGCCCCGGACAGTGCTTCAGATATTAATAACACTTCCGCCCCCTGCTGTGAAAAAACTATTTCATAACGTTTAAAAGCAGAGCACGTGCACAAGTTTTATGTGTGTGTGTGTGAGAGAGAGACGTGCTCTCAGGTCATTAACCTTAGAATTTAACGGTCGCAACACGTGCCTAGCAGGTGGGGGACTGTACACAGAAATAGAATGCTTCTACACTCCTCGATTCCTAGATTGATAGCGTTGTAATAGACGTTCTTGTTGGGGAGGTAAAAACAAACTACTATCATATTTTATCGTTGGCTCATCCATTCCAATAAGCCGAAGAAATTCGCTGACAGTATGTTCTGGCAATAGACCTCGTCCCTCCAACTCTTTATAATCAAACGTTCTGGCAGCCATTACACATTTTTCTATCAAATAATAGGCATATCTATACATCAGATCATTTAAATGTCTCTTGAAATCTCGATTATTATGCACATAATCCATTAATAGGTCCTGTGATATTTTTACAGCTGTGTTAAGTTGTTCATATGAGATGAATCCTGCTTTTTCAATTATAAACTCTTTTTTAGTGAGTAAATTTTCCCTATTGAATTCATCTCGAGTGAGTAGTTTATCTCTTTCTGCCTTTGCCTCTTTGCTAATAATTTTCATCTCATTATTGAGGGTATGTCTACTCACCAGCACACTAGCCTTCTCCTGCTCAAATTCTCTCCTAGTTAAAACAACCTGTTCTAAATCGTGCATGCGTTTTTCCAACACATTGTTAATTATACTTAATCCACTATTGAGATTTTCAAATGAGACAAGTTGGCTTCTTTCATTGTTAAATTCTGTTCTAGTTAAAACGGCTTTCTTCAACTCACTCAATTCAAATTTCAACTTGTCAAAATTTGCTACTAATTTTTTTAACTCCTCTAATTGCTTCGCATGCACTGTATGCAGCCTACCGAATCGATCGGTGTTCATTGTTCGAATGTCGAAATTAATTATCAACACCTCGGTACATTCGCTCCAGCGGAGAGGTTCCAACGCTCCGATTTGTGCCTCCTTTCTAGAAGGAACAGCACTGACATCACCACCCCAGCTCATGTCTTTAGTCGGCTATTCTCACTTTACACGATGTTTCGCAGAGGGGTGAGGGGGCGCCCACTCCGCATTTCTTCTAACATACTCTTTCGCAACAGCCGGTTTCACCCAGCCTCATCTCTCTCATATTTCTTTCTCTCCTCTTTCGCTCTACCGAACAGCTTCCTGCCAACGCAGGCTGTCACACCAATGTCCTCGCTTTTTTACTGTATGAAGTTAGCTTCCCGCAGTTCTTGCAATATCGAATCGATTTCAATATCATGAGCAGAATTACCGACATTTTTAGAACCCATTAAAATAAATAACCGTTCGACTAGTTCGTTAACATCATCCCAGAATATGTAGTGTCTACGGTGTGATTTATTTCTAACAAAATTCAATAATCCCTTCCCATACTTTGAACGTTTTTTGGGTGGAAAAAGTTTCTGTATAATTTGAGATTTTTTACCAGAATTACGAATTACGTAACCCTGGTTATTAATATGTACAGATGTCAGTGATAATATTTTTTTATATTTCGCCAAATCTTTGTTATTGTAGAGATTTGAATTTGGCCTACTGTTAAACAATAGCTCCAACAAACCATGAGTCATTCTAAACCTTTGTTCGCTGACAGTTATAAAAACATCATCAAAACTTACGGGCTCATCGCCGATAAAATATAAATTTTGTTTATGATCAAATCGTATACCATAAGGAATAGAATTATCTAATTTCTTGTTATGAAACACACCTAAATAGTTGTCTAAAATTTCTTCTATTCGAGTGCGACGGTTAGTAATATTCAAAGTCGAATCAAAGAAAGCAGATTTATCATTAGCAGAAATATTTACATCTTCCTCCCCATCCTCCTCCTTCTCCTCCACCTCCTCCTCCTTCTCCTTCTCCGTTACCAACGGTTCAACCTTGTGTTCTTTTTCGCGCTTTACTGTTTCATTGGCAGAGATTGTGCTCTTTTTGAGTTCGATTAATGGAGTAATTATTGGTTCCAACCTTTTACGATTAAATTCTTCACTCTGTGTTTGAAAACCCAATAAATTTCTGTGTTTTTCAATAATAGTTTTTCTCAATTTTTTTATTCTATCTATTAAACTGCTTCTCTCCCCAACAGATGATGCAGCGGTAGGAGCGGCACGACCGCGTTTCTTACGCATATTAATTTTCTTCATTAGCTTACTCTTTGTGTAATATCCCAAGTATGATCAAACGTTGAATGAACAAAAAACGTGCAAACACCGAAGTTACCTCATTGCAAAGGAATCTTTATGAATTTATCCAATTGCTCTCTGTATCTTCCATTTTCAGCCTTACATTCAGTAAAAATAGAAACAAATTTGTGAGCACCTTTTGACCACACCTCCCAACATAGTTTTCTAAACTCACTGAAACTCATATCTTCCCCTACAAAATCCCTATAAATTAATTTCAAATTTAATTGATCAAGTTTAAAAATAATTAGCATGTTTGCGTTATCTCGGATGTGATGTTTTTTAATAGATCCGTAACTTTGTACCAAGTAGGCTGTGTCAATTTCGCGATGTCTACCCATCGTGAAAAATTCACGAATTTGAGGTACATTGCTTAATTGTAAATCATCAAAAATGACAAGAGAGTTTCTCTCAACTTTGTTGGGATGAGGTATCGATTCTACATTGTCTGATAAATGAAAAGTAACACATTTTATCTTTGAAAACACCTTTTTCAAAAACTCATATTTATCCTGGTACAGAGACTTGCTAAATAAGTATAAATGTTTAAACTTTAATCCGTTTTTATTGAAAATCAAATTCAAAACAGTGTTTGATTTTCCGCTACACGATCTTCCAATCAGGATAATGCGTGCATTATGTGGTAATAAACTGCCGTTTTTACTCTCGGTGTGCGGTTTACCTGTAATAACCTCATCAAAATTGATGATGGGTATGGTCGTATCCTTTACCATTGTATCACTATGATAGCCAATGGATAACTGAATAAAACACATGGTTCAACATATTATATCAATTTATTGATAATATTTTTCAGTTCTTTTCCAATATACAACATTTCGCTTATTTACAATATAATACATAGTATTTACAATACAGTTCTTAACCTAGTAAATTCTTTCTCTCGATCCATGTAGGTTCGCTGAAACCTAACCATTTAACCAATATTTTATCTTTATTTTTCCTTATAATTTTCTCTACTAAATAAACTTTCTGCTCCTCCTCATCCAGCTTTGTTTTTTTCATTTCTTCTTCGTAGAAACGGCCAGAAATTATTTCCCCTTTCAAATCACGCAAGATGTAAGTAGGTGGCTTAGTCGGATAGACTGAATGAATTATAAATAATTCCCCACTCCAATTAATATTATACGATTTGTCGAAAACCTGTCTGTACTTACTAATGCGTACAACATCGCCCAATTTAAATTTCGGTTTTATTCGTTTAGATTTCAAGCGTAAGTTCTCATTGCCCGTCTTATTAAGCGATGCTATTATATGATTTCGATGTTTTTTGCGAACATCAGATGGACGCATTTGAATTGTTCTGTGGAAAGCATTATTATACTCTTTAACCATTGTTGGTAATGCTCCCACCCATTGTTTTGTTCCATGCTGCGTTAAATATTTATAGATTTTTGATTTAATAGTTCTAATAAAACGTTCGACTATTGCAGCTTTTTTCTCACTAAAAACATGGTAATGTTTAATATTATACCTATCCAATAATGCTTTTACTTTTGTATTAAAAAATTCGGTACCTTGGTCTGTCTGAAAAAATTTAACATTTTTATTTTTACGAATAATTGGTTCAAGCGCAGCATACACAGAGCCGGCACTTTTGGATTTTATTGGCACACAATAAGCATATTTAGAAAAACAGTTAATTACAGCTAAAATAAAAGTAAAATTTGAATTATGTTTTGCTAATGATGACATGTCAATCAAATCTGCCTGAATAAGATCTTGTTCACTTTTTAACTCATATTTTCTCCTATTAAAATGTACTCTTGGAACAGAATGCAATTCTTGTGCTAATCTCTGTCTAAGTTCATTCATTTTTGTTGACATCACACACGTGTGATATATCTCAACTGCCTCGGCACGCGACGCGTGGGTAATCTATTTTTAGCCACCCTCTTTTTGTGAAGCAGCACGCCTCACTTCTCCTCTCCTCACTCACCGCCGCACACTTTGAGAGGAAGGTTCTTCTTCTACTACTTCTTCTTCTTCTTCTCCTTTTTCTTCTCCTTCTTCAACTTGGGGGATTCTATAATGACCCCACGCCAAGGTATGAATCCCATCTGGGGCAATATACCTTTTTGTATCAAAACACGAGAGAGCAGTTTTAGCACATGCAATCTGATATACTTTATGACAATAGCTCCTTATCATATTAAATCGCTCATAATGCGAAGTTCTTTCGAATAAACATTTTTTGTACAAATCATATGTTAGACAGCGATCTTTAACAGATTTCTTTACACCCTTAGCTACGTTTTTATACAATTCATTCTCATCATCTACATATTTAAAACTATACATTTTGGGCCGTAAGCCAGCAAAATGTGTGATAATTTTCGAATTTGTCTCATCTTTAAATTTCCCAACCACTTTTTTATTTACAAGACTATAACATTTGTGAGTGGTTGGGTAATCAGATGTGTCAAACCACGTCAAATTATTCCTAATATCCCGGTACACATCCTCAGTTTTTATTTCATAGAAAAGACTATCTGTATCCGACATTAATAGATTCACATTTTCAGGATGATATATGTTCAAAATTTTGTTGTAGTGGAAATCAAACATTAGGTGTTTACTCAATTCCAAAATGGTGAAACCCGCATAAATTGGTTTGTTCAAGCATATTTCAGATTTTCTTGAAAACACCCCAATTACATTTTCATCAAAAATCACCCAGCGTTTACACAATGGCCTGGAAACATATTTATCCAATTTTCTCTCATCTGTTATGAGATTTATGGTGCAATGGTGTCGATTACCCTGGAGAGATTTTCCGTATATTATATTCGATAAATTTTTAAAGTTCTGAACTTCAAATTTATTCCTGGCATTTCGCCTACATTCCGTATTGAATTGAATGTAAGGTTGTAGCCAATGGGACTGTGTAAAACTAATTACCCTATGAATCTTCGTTAAACGCATACCCAACTGAGTGTAAAGCTGGAGATTGCGATAATGAATTACATATTTTGTTCTATCATAAAGTGTTGCAAGGAGTTTTGTTGATGATTTTTGTGAATCGTGTTTTTGATATTCAGACATCAGGTGAAGGGGGGCTGCTTCTTTTGTGGGGGCAAGGGGAAACTGATTGTGAGAATCGTGTAAGTATTGTGGATACTGCATATCAACCTCCAGAATGTAGCCAATTTCTGAATCGGCACTCAAGTTTAAAAAATCTACTTGTGCGATTTCATTCTCATTCAAAAATTTAAAATTTCCGCTCGGGAGAGGTTCACACATTGCGTATCCATATAAATTGTTAGCATCCAGGTAAACAAGGTAATTAGTAGGTTTACTCTCATCATAATTCGACATATATGGGTTGTTCGCTTCAGCGAACCTATGCGGAATGACCGATAATCCTCCTCCCACTGCACCCTCAATCATAAGATGAATATCAATGTCCCGAATCAAACCAAGCTCCACCTGTGTGTATTTTAACATACAATTCCATGAGAAATGTGCCAATGAGAGAAAGTGGCTAGCATCCAATCCATATTTGTCGAATAATGATGAGCGCATATCCTCAAAAACATCGGCCAAAAGCAGAACATCTGTTAGAAGGTATAGATCGTGATATTCACCAAGAGAGGTAATATTACATGCTTTCCACACCTTCTGTGCATGTTCATATTCAGCAGGATCCAATGGTGAATCGTTCAAATCATTGTGGAATGCTTCTATGGGAGGAAGACACGTTTCATTGAACTTTTCAGCACAATCAAAATAAGTGTATGGATACACACCCTTTTTGATTAAAAGCTGGTGCTGTTCAGGTGTTCTGAATACAGTGTACATCCTTTTAAATTTCGTTTCCAATTCAGTACTTTCTGACAAATTTTTTACAAGTGAATCTAATGAAGCATTCATGAACTTAAAACTATCTAAAAATCTAATTTTACCAACACTAATTGTCATAAATTTTTCAGAGGAATTGGCGATGCAATGTATTTTTCTTTTGCATTTCCCCAAAGCTTGCACAATAAAATGGGAATCATACCCTGCGAAATTATGTATATAACATGGAATAAAATCGGGTGATTTAGCATTTAAATTACAGGCTTGGTGAGCTGCACAAATAAATTCGCCTGATTCGTGCGAGTGGTGTTTGCATCTCACCTCACCAATCAAGAAATCCTTCCCACATAAACCACATTGTTTTGCATCATCAAATACTTGTTGTTCACGCTCATTTAATGGAATCATCGGTATTTCGCGATTCATATTATTATAAAGCATTTCACCTAAATCTGTTACATCATCAACGAATTTTTTAATAATTTTTTCACTTTCATTTCGCGCGCGATAAAGAATGGGTCCATGACAAATTTCACCATGTATATTTAACACTACGAAGCAATACCCGCACGCAACATGCTCACGCGTCTTTTTTGTGAAGCTACTAGTAACAGGGTCTGAAGCATCAGCTTCTTCTTCCCCCTCTTCTCCGCTTTTAATTGGTAAAATAAACGATTCAAAATCGGCGTAAATTACATATTTCGGTTTAAGTGTATAAGTATAGTTAGTAAATTTGATTACATCACCCTCTTTGGGTAGCACCGTTCTTTGCGCTGCGAACTTTGAACAAAGCTCTTGATGCCTTTCCAAATTTTGTTTTCCATCTCTATTTACCATTTTGTCAGTTGTGAAACGATGAAAACAAAATTCACATATGTGCAGCTCCCCATTATGTTTTGATAAATGACTCAAAAGACGCGATAAACCATTCTTTCCGTTCGCGGTATTGATCAAGCAAAAATGTGATTTATGCGGTGCGGTTTTAGTTGTTAAAAGCAAAAGATTCACCTGATGTCTGCATTGTCTATATATGCTACATCTGTAGGGATAGAATTTCTTTCCATCATCGTCGTACGCAATTACATTAATCGATATGTTGGGATTCAAAATTTCAATTTTCCTAACATCTCTCATGGTGGCTGGGAAGTTAACACCGTTTGTGTTGAGTGTATGAGCAAACTTGCTCAGATATTCAACAGTCATATGTGTACCTCGACGATGATGGAAATAAGCGAGAATTGACCACAAAAGACATTTCTCGTCATTGAAATTTTTTATGTTAATCACACACTTTTTCCTTACAATAAAATCGGGAGTCTCTACAAAGGAAGATGAGGATGTGTACATAGGATTATACCGAATTATGTTTAAATCTAAAGAATGTATTCTACTCAAAACCCACCCACTACCAAATTTTGTAAAATTCTGGAAAGAATTTAAAATTTTCTTAATAGCTAATTCATAGTACTTGTTCAATTCATCTAAATTTTCACGAACATTCACACATATTGCCGAGTAGCTGTGAAAGTTTACAGTACTCGAAATTTGTTCACTTTCCTTGGGCAAAACAATCAATTTTTGTAATATAATATTTAACACTAAAAACCATTTCACATTTCCGTGGAAACGGTCTGACTCCTCGACGATCTGGTTCAATACTATGGGTTTTGTAGATTCCAAAGTCGATTCCACGTCCAGCTCCTCGTCTAGATAGGTTATACGGTGACGTATTGCGTTATTGTTCAATCCACGCAGATCCTCGATTGTATACCGCATTTTGACGAATTAGTGCTCTCTCTCTCTCTCTCTAAAACAAAACAAGTTAGTAGCGGATTAGAAGTTGATCACCACGGACTATTCTAAATTACGAATGATTGACTTTCAAAGGAAGCGATTCCACTGCGTTCTCCAACTGAAAGGTTAAAAAAGATTATGAGTGTGAAACAGATTATATCTATGGATATAAACGTGGCGGTAGACGAGGAAGAAGAAAAGTTTATTAAAAATAAATCCTCGTTCGAAAAACAATTAATACATAAATTACGCTACCACCGCTATGAGTGCTATGGAAGACAATATGGACACTATTGCATGTGTATAAATCCTGCACTCAATGAACCATTACACCAATTTATTGGAGAATGTAATTCAGATACGTGTTTTTATCGAATAATGCAATTACATATTGCAGATAACCATCACGAATCGTGTAATGGCGTCTATCACACATTTAATATGTGTAACAACAAAATTGATAAATTTTTGTGTAATTCGTCCAGAAGATTTCGGTGTGGGAAAAATTGTAAATTATTTCAAACACTCAAGTGTGCTGGTAAAACTAAGTAGGAATACTGAACGCGAGTTTACTCCTCCAATGTACAACAATAGGCAGCAGAATTAGTTGAATGGAGATGCTCGCATGCAATGTGTTTTCTGCAGAATAATAGTTTCTACCGAGAAAAATAATTCGAAATAATGCACAGTCAATAATCGCTACTTACATTGTAAAAGGGTGATGGCAAATGATGAACTCTCTCTCTCTCTCAGATGTGTGCTCTCTCTCTCAGATGTGCGCTCTCTCTCAGATGTATGCTCTCTCTCAGATGTGTGCTCTCTTACACTCCACTGGTACAACTGATCTAAAACAAACAAGTTAGTAGTGGATTAGAAGTTGATCAGCACACTATGGATCAATCACACGTTTTAATGTACGAAAGATTGAGGTTGTTGAGTTTTGATGAGAGATGGAAAAAATTCGAATCTCCCCTTTTATCACCTAAACATTTAGCTAAACTGGGATTTGTATTCAAGACGCCACCAGACTCAGTGCAGTGCGTGTTTTGTTTAGTTGGTTTGGAAAAATGGTTAATAACAGATGATCCCGAAAAAGAACATGAAAAACATAGTCCGAATTGTGGGTGGAGGAGAATGCATAATATTTCTATCGAGAATGAAAATTTTAATAATCTTCGGGATTACGACCAGCGAATAAAGACATTTTATCAAAGATCAAAGCCCCACTGGTCAAACTCAATTAATAAGAGGATATTGGTTTTTAAAAGAAATGCTGAATATTTCGCGAGTAATGGATTTTTTCTACATAAAACGGGTTATTTGCAATGTGTATATTGTAAAGTAATTATTGCAGATTCGAAAAAACTGTGTCATGCATCGTTTTGTATATATAATAAGAACAGTCTTAAAGGAGAAGGAGGAGAAGGAGAAGGAGAAGGAGAAGGAGAAGGAGAAGGAGAAGGAGAAGGAGAAGGAGGAGAAGGAGGAGAAGGAGAAGGAGAAGGAGAAGGAGGAGGAGAAGGAGGAGAAGGAGGAGAAGGAGAAGGAGGAGAATTAATTAAAAAAGTAAACAAACCTGCACAACGAGGAAGCCGAGGAATCACTTGCACTTTCTTGTAGACTTGGAACGTCTCTAGTTGGAACTGAAACATACAAAATAGAGAAAATGGATCAGATTGATGTTTAAAAATTTGGATTATGCACACTTATTATCAGATTATGGAGGTGTCGTCTGCATTAAGGTGTGAGAAGATTTATTGTAAATATTATTGAACAATTACTATTACTATTACAATTGCTCCAATTTAATATGCAAGATTTTTGCACTAACAGTATTTACCCAAAAACTTGTAAAAATGTGTGATTGGGTTGAAGATAATTTTTATGAGTTTGATTATTTTGTGGCTTTTTTTTTTTTCAATTTTTTTTTTTCAATTCAATTCAATTCATTTATTGCCAAATTATTTATTGCGCTTTATTTCGAGTTTGTTATAATTGATTAATGTAAATAAAGATTTGAATTATTATTGCTCACCTTTGTTTCAAACTGATGTGATGCTTTCAAAATGATCACTCTTCTTGTTGTGTCGTTCAAAACGCAAATGGTCTTTTATCGCTGTGCGCGGATAGCTAAAGTTCAAACTGTTGTGACGCTTTCAAACTGATAAAGATGATCGCACTTTTTTGATCCGATAACTATGACGTTCAAAACGCGAATGATCTTTTAGCGGTGTGCGCGGCTAGCTAAAAAAGGATTGCGGGATGCGATGAGCATTCCTCTTTGGAGTAGGTGAGCACCTAAAAGAAGGAAGCACGCAGGAAGCTCTCGCTGGCACGCGCTCGCTTCTCCCTCTCAACACGGTGTTCTATTTTTATCAGTATGTTTGCATCTGTCAACATGGAATGTGCTTTGGCGACTCGGCACGTCTGGAAAACGATAGTACTATTTATATTTCTATTATGCTGTCTAAACACCGTACTACTTTTAAATAAAGATAAATCGTGCAATCTGCATGAGAAACGAAATGATACGCAATTTCTTTTCAATTCCTTTGGATCGTCAACTTCACTGAGAAATCATACTTTATTCAATATTAAATCTTGCGTTAATTCATATTATAAAACACCAATTTCCTTTGAAATTGGGTTGATACATTGGTATAAATTTATGGTTGATGAGCGAGAAACAGTTTGTAATTTCTACAAATACTATAGCGTTCTTGCAAATTGTGCCGAGACTTTTAATGAAAAATCGAATTTTCTTTTGAAGAAAACTAATCAATTATGTAGTAGTAGTAGTAATTACAGTTCAGTTTATGTTTAACCTTCAAAGGATGAACAGTGTTAAGAAAAGGCGCTGCTCTGTTCGTAAGCGTGGTAGAGGTATTTTATCAAAAATTGGCAATGTATTGGGTACAGTGATAAATAAGGGGGTGGATAACCTCAATTTCGAGGCTCATTTACCTAATTATTCGTATTGCGGACCTGGTACAAGGTTAAGGTCAAGGTTAGCACGTGGAGACAAACCTATAAACCGTCTTGATGATTTATGTAAGACGCACGACATAGTTTACTCCCGAGCGTTTGATAACAAGACGCGGGCGGAGGCTGACAGGCACTTGGCAGATGGAGCTTGGGAAATTTTCAAGGACCCAAAAACGGGGTTATCTGAGAGGGCATATTCTTATCTCGTTACAAACATTATGAAAGCGAAATCCGCATTTGGTGGAGGTTTGAGAAAACGAAAAACGAGGGGAGTTAGAAAAACGCATAGTGATAGTATTAGGCAAAAGGCGATCAATAGGTTAAAAAATCATATTGCTGGTCGCGGTTTTTATCTGAAACCATATCCAACAGGCGGAAGAATACTAGTACCCCCCACCCAATACGGTGTAACACTATTTCCTAAGGTTAAAAAGAAGCAAGGTGGAAAAAAGCAGAGGAAAAGACAGAGAAAAACACAAAGATGAACAGCCCGCTGTCAAACTATGACCTGATAAAATGGTGCAAATTATTAGATATTCCACTAAGGGGCATATATATGATTGATACACTTCCGAGTAAAATTCGAAATAATGAGCTCGCAATTGTTAATTTAGACAAACAGATTGGAATGGGAACACATTGGACTGCATATATTAAATGAGGGAAAAATGTGTATTATTTTGATCCGATCGGTGACTTGCAACCGCCACGCGAATTGGCAAAATATTGGGAAAAAGAAAATAATGTAAAAATATTCTATAATACCAACCAATTGCAGCGGGTAAACACAGACATTTGTGGGCACCTAGTGATTTTGTTTCTTGCTAACCAGTTGTAATTTTACGCTTGTGTTGAAAGCATTAGCTGAGTGAGTGATGGCTGTTATTACACTAACCTCAAAAACAAGTAATCTATATGAGAATTTAAACCACGCTCTGGAATTGGATAAAAATCGCGAATGGGAAATTGGATTGGTTAACTTGTGGATGTTTAATAGTATACCGAATATAATAAGGGGGAAAAATTCCAGTTTTAAATATGGAGATAAACTGGTGAATCTTGATACAGGATCGTACGAAATTGATAATATAATAAGTGCTATAAAGTTGAAATTGAACTTGAGCGATGAGAGTCTCGTTATACAACCGAATAATAACACTATGAAAGTTGGAATTTATTCCGATAAACCAGTAGATTTAACTTTTGACGATTCAATTGGTAAGACACTTGGGTTTGATAAACTTCTACTCGATGCGAATACATGGTATTATTCAAATCATTTAGTCTCGATCAGCCATATTAATACAATCGTGGTGTCATGTAATTTAGCATGTGGAAGCTTCGCTAACGGAGATGAAAAGCATATTATTTACGAATTTCTGCCGAGGGTACCGCCCGGTTATTTGATTAACGAAACGCCCGCAGAAATTATATATGTACCTCTCAATACGCGCAGAATTCAGTTTATTAATGTGACGGTAACCGATCAAGACGGATCACTTATTGATTTTCGAGGGGATAGTATAACTGTGAGGTTACATATTCGTGAGAAAAGTTAGAAGATGGGTTTTATTGTATTCAATGCCGTACCTAAGCATCAAGATGAGAACAGAGAAAGCGTCAGTAGGAGTTTAAGCTCAGTAGCGTTAACACCTACGTTAACGCCGAAAAACAGATTAACAGCTAAAAACGCGAGAATACTAGAAAAATTGGGATTTATAGTTAATTGGAAAAATGTCGGGAGCCGCAATAAGTGAAATTCTAGATGTCGATAGTCAAATTCAATTTTACTCGGATATTACTAAGTACGAATTTCACATGCACACAACATATTCTGGACAGAAACTAGGTAATTCGGATGAAGTAAGGCTTCCTGTAAATCAGCAGGATATATACACACTGCCTTGTAAATCGTTTCTATTTATTGAGGGGAGTGTTAAATGTACAAAGCCGGGTGCGAAACCCGAGGATCCACCAGTGCATGCCGAATATAAACTTGTCAGCAACGCAGTAGGCCATCTGTTTGACGAGATTCGTTATGAATTGGCGGGACAGCAAGTAGCAAAATCGAGACTTGTCGGAATTACGTCTACAATTAAAGGATTGCTTTTGAAAAATGTTTTCGATACAAATACATACTTTGATAGAGATGGATATAAGTTGACGGATAATAAATTCATTTTTTGCGTACCGCTGAAACTTTTGTTACCATTTTTCGAAGATTTTCAACGAATAATTTTAAACTTGAAACAAGAGCTTGTATTATTGAGAAGTGCGTCGGATCTAAACTGCGTTGAATCGGCTACAGGAACAAATGTTTCTTTAACAATTGATAAACCACAGTGGAAAATTCCGTACATCCATTTGGAAGATCACGTAAGGTTGAAATTTTTGAAATTACTCGATTCTGATCGTCCTTTAAAACTTGCGTTTAGAAGATGGGAGATTCACGAATTTCCAAACATGGCGACATCGAGAATTCATTCGTGGGCAATAAAAACATCGTCGCATTTAGATGTTCCACGCTATGTAATTTTAGCCTTTCAAACGGCTCGGAAAAATGCTATTAATAAATCAATGTCTGATTTTGATTCGTGCGAGTTGTATAATGTTAAATTATTTCTAAACAGTCAATATTATCCCTATGATAATTTGTTGGGGAATAAGCAGATAATGTACCGAATGTATCTAGATTTCGCGCCGAGTTACTATAACCGCTCTATAAATGCAGAACATGGGAACGCTATTGATTTTAAAGCGTTTTGCGAAAAATCACCAATAATTGTGATTGACTGTTCACACCAATCTGATCATTTGAAAACATCCACAGATATAAGATTAGATATGGAATTTAGTAAAGAACTACCAAACTCGACTTCGGCATATTGTATTCTTATAAGCGATTCAATAATGGAATACACGCCTTTAACCTCATTAGTTAGAGAAGTACAATAAATTGCCGGTAGGGGGATGTTTAAAATATAAAGGTGAAATGTAAGAGGCTTATTTATCATTCGTGTGGGCGTGTGTGAGAGAGCAACATGTCGACTTCTTCGGTGTTTCAAGAGGCGATTGGAGATTTTGAGGCAAGTGAAGACGGAAAAACACGTACAGTGGGAATACAGTGTGACATGGAAGAAAAGAAGAAGAAGAATTTTGCCGTTGCGGATCTACACTGGTTTAAGGGAGATAATAATCAAATAATTTTAAAAGAATTCGCGTTGGTTGATCAGGCTGGTAATTATGTGGTACTACACTTTAAACCGCCTTTTCTGAAATCTACTTTGAGCTGGAAAATGTTTCGCGAGGCTACCTGGTTAGAACAACATTATCATAAAATATTATGGGATGAGGGGGAGACGGAGTTTACAGATTCATTGATAAGAGGATATCTCGGCGCGTATGATTGCATTTTTACAAAGGGAACAGAAAAAGCTGCATTTTTGAAAAAGCATCATAATGATGTACGTTGCATACCGGAATATTTTGCGAAACCAAATTTCACAAAGTTTAAAGATACGTGGTGTTTTGAGGTTTCTAACATACACAAAAATGTAGAAGGTGGGAGATGCGCTCTAATAAGTGCACAACATTATTTGCAACTATTAACATCTAACACGCTTCCAAAGATAGGAGAGGATGGGGATTATACTTGTGAAAATAATCGAATGAAAAGTATGAGGAATTGCGCTTTTTATAGTAGAACAAGCAAAAGAAATTATGCGAGACAAGGATTTTACTATGATGGAAAAAAGGTCGTATGCGTTTACTGTGGTTATGAGTTGGAATCACACAAAGTGAGAATTTGTAGCGTGGGCATTGGTAGGAAACCTATCAATTTTTCGGTATTAATCCCGCTGTATAAATAATTAGTTGTAGATAATGGATCCTCAGAAGTGGATGTGTGCGGATAAAGAATTAGAGAAGAAATTACAAGAATATCCGCAATGGTTTGATTTGTGTGAGGATGCCATTAGAAATTCTACTCGTGAAAACATTGGACTTGCGAGACAGTTGAAACAAATTTTTTTAAACACTGTAAATTTGAGCGATATTAACCATTATTTATCCTATTATAGGCTTTGCGTGAAAAAATTATTACAAATTGAGGAAGAAGCTACAAACTGCGCTTGCGCAAACAGCGGTGGGGAGAATGCATAAAGGAGTGAAATTGGGAAGCTTGAATCATTAGGAAAGATGAGACGTTTCGATACGGCTGCATTCAACGCTTTGGCACGTGAGGTGTTGCCTCTAGAATCAGTACCTCTCGGTTCGTATCTGGTCGTTGAAAACGCCATAGTCTATGGTACAGGCAGAGTGTTACTAAATCTCTATGATCCCGACAGTGAGGGAGACTCTTATTTCGATTTATTACTATGTGATAAATTTAAAAGCGTATTAAATAATGAGAACTTGACAGATTTTAACAAGAGAAAATTCGTATTAATATGCAAACATGAGAACGGACAAGTAGAGTTGAAAGAAATGTAAATTTTTACAATGGGTTTTTCTCCATAGCACAGGTTTATGTGACCTAGCCCTGTGTGAACCTCTTTTTACCCAAATAAAAAAAGAGTGACCTCCAATAAGGCGGTGAGGTTGACGTTCCTTTGGAGGCTTTTTCTAACTAACAAACCGCCGGTCATTCAGTATGTGTTTAACTATCATAGAGGAAGGATGCATTGCTACAGCTATACAAAATTTAAAAAACTATCCCGTTTACTGATGGCTATTTCAGTAAGTGAGTTTGATATTATTGCAAAGAATATTAAATTTTCAACCGAGGCAGATGATGGAACTTTGTCTGCAACAAAAACTGAGAATTTCTGCTATCCTATTTTATCTGAAATATATGATCTCCTAGATATAGTTATAAGTGAGGAGGGACATTTGCACTATGGGTGTTCTAACGATTCCCCCATACAAATTATTTCAGATACAAACGAACTTTGGGATGCTCTATATGATTTAGCAGATAAAAAATGTAAAAGGATTTGACTGTCGGCGTGAGCTACTCACAAACAACATTGTAATAGGCATGTTTATTCATGCAAAGGTTAATGACATGAAAAGTACACCAGCATTCTACACCTATTTGTGTCTAACAACATTTAATGATGCTAAATGCGATTATGTGTGTTGGGTTTGCCTAGAAACCATGTTACTAATAGCAGGTGCCTATGAATCTATTGGAGGATCCAGTTTCACTTGCACACCTCACATCAAGAGTGCATGTGCACGAGATTCAAAAGGTAGTGCACGTGATTCAATAATCCCATGTTTTGGTCATTCAGTTTACTTATTGGTATAGCTATAGATGAGTTTAATATTATTGCAAAGCATATTTGAATTTTCAACCGAGGCTAATGAATGAGCTGAGAGAGAGTGAGAGAAAGCCTCTCTCACACACACACAGACAGGTTAAAACATGTTTGTGACCTTCAAATGAGCTGAGAGAGAGTGAGAGAGAAAGCCTCTCTCTCTCACACAGACAGGATTATTCATGCAAAGGTTAATGACCTGAGAGAGAAAGTAGATGTATGTTCATCTCTGTCATGTTGATGTAGATGGTCCACTCCCGCAGAGAACATGTTAAAAGTTAATGAGCACAATCCACAAACTTGTGCACATGCCAACTTTGCCTAAAAGAAAGAGAGGGTAGAGAGAGAGGATTATTATTCCACAGCTTAATGAGTCACATAAAAAACTTGTGCACGTGCTCTGCTTTTAAACGTTATGAAATAGTTTTTTCACAGCAGGGGGCGGAAGTGTTATTAATATCTGAAGCACTGTCCGGGGCTGGGGGGCAGGGGGGTATATTAACACTGCACGTGCGAAAGAGAGAGAGAGGGCTTTGAGAATCACAGCAGGAGGTAGCAAGTGTGCAGCCGCAATTAATACCTAAAGTGGTGGCGGGGTCGGGGGGTGATGCTATTGCAAATATAGATATAGTAATTGCAAGCAAGTATATATAGGTATATAGATGCGTATGTTGTATATACAGATATAGGTTACAGATATGCCCAAACATAGATATACTAATTGCAAGCATGTATATATAGATATAAAGCTGTATGTTCTATATTTATTGGGAACCTTCCGTGAGAGGTGGGGTCAGGGGGGATAGGTCCTCTCTCATTGGTGCTTGCGGGGGGTCCCCCTTTAATCTATTGGGAATAAAGTGGGGGCACATAGGGAAGGGGGGTATGTGACCTTAAAAACAAAATGGCTGACTGGGACAGGGGGAAGGGGTGGGTGTTTAGAAAATGTCTGACCTGGGGGAGGGGGAAGGGGGGTGGCCACGCCCCCCTGTCTTCTGATTGGCCGCATCAGAACTCTCATTAATTCCTACTTCTGTCTCATTTCTGTTTCATGTCTGTCCCATATCAGTTTTATGTCTATCTTATGCCTGTTTTAAGTCTGTCTTATGTTTGCTCTACGTCTGTTTCATGTCTGTTTCGACTCTTTCAATATCTTGAAGTGTAATTAAAAAACAATTATGAAAAGTATGCCTGCTCCTTTTTCTGCCCTCGTAGACGAGTGAACTAATTAGCAAAGACTCAAGACCACAAATGTAAGTCATGCAGGGACAGATCGACCTGCAGCTCAAATCAAGCATCAGCTGCTTCTGAAATTGAGCCGTGTGTGTGTGAATGGTGCCGTTTGCGTCAATGCATTATCAATCGGAATCGGGAGCCACCAGGGAGACAGACACGAATCACTCGTTGAATTCAATTACGCGTCACGCCGTTAACTGGATATCGATCGATCTAACGTGCAAGAGAGTGAGAGAAATAGGGTGAGAGATAGAGTAGGAGATAGGGAGAGAGATTAGATTAGATTAGATTTCTTTATTCATGTAAATTTACAAATTTGCATATGAATGGTTAAAATCAAAATTATCAACATCACATATATATATATATATAAGTTATATTTCAAGTCCGCGTGATTGCTTTTTTAAAAAGCAATCTTTATTTTCACAAACTTGAAATTAATAAAAGAATTCAATATACATTTGAATAATTAAACTCAAAAATTTGAGGAGGTGAGTACCTTACGCTACGATGGTGTTAGCTGGACTGACGAGAGGCTGTCCGGTCGTGGGAAACCTGCGTTGAATTGATGATCCAGGAATTCTAGGAAAGCAGCCTATAAAGGTGCTGACTCCTACAGGACCTCATGATATAACTCCTCCATCCCTAAAGAGAACTTCGGGGGTTGGCTGCGAAGTTCTGGAAGAAGGATCTCTTTTGGAAAGTCTTTTGTACACAGCAAGGATAACACCCAATACAATCACAATGTACAATATTGATGTGAAGATGTTGACGTCAGTGGTGAAGTATGAATTTCGAATCACTGGTCGAATTTTTCAAAGTCCAAATTTTTAATATTAATTTGGAAGTCTGGAAGTTGGTGGTCTTGAAGTTCTAATTTGATGTCTTCTAGAAATTTCGGGTGTCCTCTAAGTTGAGATGAATGGAAAAGAGGTTTTCCTTGATAGTAAACTCTTCCTTCAGCTGTGTTGATAAAAAAGATTCCTTGAAGTATTTTAACAGCGGTTTCGGTTTTACTTTCGATGTTGAAAGTCTCTTTCTTTGGTAGAACTGCCAGATATTGCTGCATTTCGGGAATCCATTTTAGGAGGTTCTCTTCAATTTGGACAGCGGTGTATTTACAGTTGTCCGTTGTGCCGGTTGAGATGATCGCCGCTTCGCATGAGAGTTGTTGATGGGAGATGTCTTCGGATGAGCATAGATATTCGTTATCTCCTATCAATTTACATTTTCTATCTAATCCTTCAAATTTTGAATTTGACAAATTGTCAAAAGATTTCAATATGTACTTATTACGTGGGAATATGGTTACAAAACCAGATTCTAAATTACTTGGTACTGATAACAGTTCATAAAAATCGAAAATTACTTCTTCCACAATTGGAAATTCGAGAAAATAAATGATTTCATCTATTAATTAGCTTACAATCTACGTTGATTAATTTTTCTATTTCTAACATCTTATCATACTTAATATCTAATGGAAGCTTATTATTATAAAATTTCGACACTTTCAAAAGTTCATTGAACAGTTCTTTAGTAGACATGATACTAGGATGAAGGACGCCTACTTTACAAAATGCAATTGAATTTTCGATGTCTTGAACTATGTTTAACATAGGTATATGTTTAACATTATAGGCAATGAATAATTGATTCAAAATATCCTTAATTTTTTCTAATTATACAAAATCATTAAAATCGTTCATAACTAACATAAATTTTTGTTTCATTTCTTCAAAGTTCTCATTTACTAGTTTAATAGTTCTATTAAATTCTACAATAATATTTTGACTAACTGAATAATGATTAGCAACTTGATCAGCTAAATTATCTTGGTTTTTATATAATTCAAAAATCAACTTATCATATTTTTGTCCATCATAAGCATCTAAATTACCAGTGACAAATTTTAGAACAGATCCAAGGCCATTGATTAGACCTCTTTTATTACGTTTGACATTTTCATTGTTAACAAGAATTATTTCGAGTTTCTCTTCAATAACAGTTTTTGTGTGGTTGATAAATTTCAGATAATTAATTGCTTCTCTTAGCTTACTACTGTTGTCTGTTACAAAGTCAGTTTTTGCACTTAAACTAATATTCTTCCAAAAATAATGGGTAACATTTTCATAATAGTTCTACTTGCATACGCTATTGGCAAATCTGCACCGTTATTTATTTGACTAAGTATAGCTCCAACTGCAATATTCGATGCGTCAGTTGTTAACAGAAATTCGGATGAAAAATCGGGATATTGTAGAATTGGATCATTACATAAAATATTTTTGCAATATTCGAAACATTTCGCATAATCTTTGTCATCAATGTTAATCTTTACTCCTTTTTTCAGACGTTTTGTGAGTGGTTTAGTTATATCTGCAAAATTTTTAATAAATCTTCTGTAATAACCTAATAATCCGAGAAAACCTTTGATTTCTTTGCTAGTCTTTGGAATTGGAAATTTTTGTATTGCTCTAATCTTTTCTGGATTCGGTTTAACTCCTTCTGGTGTGACTATATGTCCTAGATATGCTACTTCTTTTCTTAGAAACTCTGTTTTATCTGGCTGAATTTTAAAGTTGGCATTTCGTAATCTATCAAATACTTCTCTTAGTCTTTGAAGATGTTCTTGGAGACTGGTGGAATAGATTATTATATCATCTAGATAGACAAGACATTTTTCGTTCTGAATACCTCTCAAAACGTTATTCAAAAGTCTTTGAAACGTGGGTGGACTATTTTTGAGCCCGAAAGGCATTCTTAGAAATTCATAGTGACCAGTGTCAGTCGAAAAAACTGTTTTCTCAATACTGTTAGGATGCATTTGAATTTGATGGAAGCCGCTTGCTAAATCAAGTGTAGTAAAATATTGGCATCTTCCTAATTTATCTAATATTTCGGAAATATTTGGCAATGGAAATCTGTCATCAATCGTTTTTGAATTCACCCCTCTAAAATCTATTACGATTCTGAACTTGGCTTTGCCAGAGGCATCACGTTTTTTTGGTACTATCCAAATTGGTGAGTTCCATGCTGAATGGCTTGGTCTAATGATATTTTGATTTAGCATTTCTTGGATTTGTCTGTCGACTTCCTCCTTATAAACAACAGGGTAGCGGTAATTTTTTGAATAGACGGGAATTTCGTCAGTTGTTCTGATTATATGTTTTACTTGATTTGTGAACGTTAATTTGTTTCCTTCTATATGAAAAATATCAGCATATTCGTTTATCAAATTTAGTATAGCATCTTTTTCTTCAGAATTCATATGTTCGGTTCGTATTGTTGACAGGTCTAATTTGGATTGATTAATTTCAAAATTGTTCAAATTATTATTTTTTGATGAAGCATTATCTTTTGATTCTATTGGAGCAAAATCATAGTTTTCCAAATTTTCAACTCTAAATGGACGTGTGATAGTCAGTTTTTTATCTTCTGTGAATGAATTCGTAATTTGACAGATTGCTTTGTTATTTTCCACTTTCAGTATGGACTGTGGGATTTCTAATCCAGAAAGGTTTTGATAGTCCAGTAAGCATTCACCGTAAGACATGTTTTCTATTGGAATAGCTATTGTTTTCTGACTGCGTGCTTCTATCAGATACGTCCAGGTGCGACTGGGTTTATTGACAGGAGAATGAACTTGTTGCAACGTAGTATTGAAAAATAATATGGGCACATGCTTATTCCTGTAATAAAGTCTATTGTTGATGAAATCCAATCTTATATTCAATTGTTTCATGGTGTCAAGTCCTAATAAAAGATCGAAGTCGTTGTGAAAATCAAACACAAAAAATTCAAATTTCTTATTTCCTAATAATGGTACCTTAGTACTGAATTTTTCTTTTGATGTACCATGAGCAGTAGTAACTTCAAATGGGTTTTGTTTCAGTGATTCTTTAAAAAATTCTAGTCCAATTGTTTTTTTTACAAATGACCTGGTACTTCCAGTATCAATCAGTACTCTAAAATTTGTTTGAGGGTCAAAGAAGTACGGAAGTTCGTTTCTATCAATCTGTAAATTCATTATTGAAAATTTGTTCCGAGGCTTGTTTCCTCTAAAAAATGATTCGATGCTGATTGTTCAAAAGTCATTTGAGTATTGAACTCGTTGTTCAACTCCAAATCTTCGAAATTGCTTGTGAAATTCTCGGTCAATTCTGGATTGTCGAAATCATTTGGGAAATTGTCAGTCAAAATTTCGTTTTCGTTAGTATTAGTCAATTCGTCACAGTTTGTAGCAAGTCCTGTTGTCAATTGATTGAGTCTAGGATTCTTTTTGGGTGGTTCATGTTCACTATTTCTTGTTGAAATACTCATAGGGGTAGGTTGAGAGTTTGTCTGTGGTCTTTGTTGTTGACCTTGACCTACAAATGGTTGTCTATTATAGAACATAGGTCTTGGTTGGTTCATTGGATTGAAATTGCGAAATTGTTGATTATTTTGTTGTGTCATAGGTTTTTGAAATTGATTTTGGAAATGCGGAACAGGTTTGTTTTGCGAGAAATTTTGCATTGGTTTTTGTTGAAAAAAGTTTTGCATTGGTTGAAGAATTGGTCTCTTATTGAAATTGTTGATACTATTTCTATTCTTGTACTGCATTTCGTTCATTAGCATGTTTACTGCTTCACTTAGACTTGAAGGGTTTCTTGTTCTCATCAGTGACCCTATAGGTTCATTAAGACCTCTTAAAAATACTCTAAGGGCTAGATTTCTTGCATATTCGCATAGAATAGCTGAATTTGCTGCCATTTTTGTAAGGAAAAATGCGAGTTGTAAGTTAAGTATTTTCTGAATGCGTTCATGAAAATGAAAAGGGCTTTCACTACTTTCTTGTTTCATTTCTGTCATTTCAATATTCAATGTGAAACAATCTCGTTTGTCAAGATAGCCGTCGAGAAGTACTCTTATCACTTCAGGCCAAGAATAAGTGTTTCCACTTGTTACAAGTTCTAAAGCTCTACCTTTGAGTCTAGATACAATAGTTGAAAATAAATATTCATTTTGAAAATCATCGGGGTTTGATTGCACATAGAATTTAGCAACTATCTTGTCGCAAATTGATACAAATCTATTAAGCAATAATGGCTCTCCAGAGAATTCTGGTATCATATCCAGGAATTCCTTTTTTAAAACAGGGGTAGCAATAGCTGGGGTAGCTGAAGCTGCTGGAGGCTGATAAGTAGCCATTTTACAGTAATTAAATAATTAAAAATATAACAATTACAAATATCTTGAAAACTTACACTAATACGAATACTATGCTCATCTCTCCTGATGTCCTTTCAGTGAGTTGAATGATGCGTAGCTCGAAGATGATGATATCGAAGTTTGATATCCAAGTTGATGATAACTTTCACTGCACTTCACAATTTTGGCGATGCACAGTTTGAGTAAATTCACCACTGATTTTTGTTTTTAGAAGTCGCGAACGCGAGGTTACTTTTTTTTTTTTGAACGGCCGTAAACAGTTAAAACTGACGATTGATTATTTTCACTAATAAATCGCGGCTGTCCTACCGACTGCGCCAGTTATATTTCAAGTCCGCGTGATTGCTTTTTTAAAAAGCAATCTTTATTTTCACAAACTTGAAATTAATAAAAGAATTCAATATACATTTGAATAATTAAACTCAAAAATTTGAGGAGGTGAGTACCTTACGCTACGATGGTGTTAGCTGGACTGACGAGAGGCTGTCCGGTCGTGGGAAACCTGCGTTGAATTGATGATCCAGGAATTCTAGGAAAGCAGCCTATAAAGGTGCTGACTCCTACAGGAACTCATGATATAACTTATATATATATATATACAGTAGTGAACTCAGAAAATACTATTTTTATAGTGCAAAGAATTATGTACATTGATCTCATTTGTATGATATTAATGATATTAACTACAGTAATGACAATCTAAGTGATGCAATTACATGAAATGACAAAGTTTGGACAAGGATTCGTCCATTTTTGACACTTAACCAGTAAAGTTTAAGAGACAGAGAGAGAGAGAGAGAGAGAGAGAGAGAGAGAGAGAGAGAGAGAGAGAGAGAGAGAGAGAGAGAGAGAGAGAGAGCGAGAAAGAGAGTAAGAGAGTGAGAGAGTGTGTGAGTGAGGAGCGGGAAGAGTGAGAGAAAGAGGCTGATGATCAGGGTAAAAAGTATGAAAAAGAAAGGAGTGTAAGAGAGACAGAGAGATTCAGATTCAGATAGCTTTATTTGAGTAAAAGTAAAAAAGAAAGAAGATAAAAACAGTAAATGAGAGACAAACAATGAAAATGTAAGAGAGAGAGAAAGAGAAAGAGAGAGAGAGAGAGAGAGAGAAGGAGAGAGATTCATATAGCTTTATTTGTGTAAAATAGAATAAATTTATATGACTACTGACTATAACCTTACACTCTCACTATTATGTAAACTGTTACTATTATAATAATATACACGGTTTTATAAATTTAATTGCTGACATTTATAAGAATATTTGCATAGTAAATGAAATGGAATAACCAGGTGATGCGTTTACACAAAATGGCGGACGGGTCTACACAAATGGCGGATGCGTTTACACAAAATGGCAAAATAGCACTATTATCTCTACAATGGATTATAAGACTTGAAATTGTCAAAATCAAATTTATTGAAAACAGTGAGAAAACTAGCATTTTCGTTTGTTGCACCATTATCAATCTCAAACAAACGAAAACTAAAGTACCGATTAGCTTAATATTATATTAAACACAGAATGATACTATTGGCTAAGAGAGAAAGTGCTTCAGATAGGTTGACCTTCATTGAAGATCTGTGATTGTCTGAAGGCCAAAACAAGACACGCCCACTGGTGGGAGGAGCAACAAGCAAAAATAAGTGTCATTATCAAAAATTAACCATGTTTTCATCATAATTCTGGCCTAAATTTTAATAACGGTACTTCATGTTCTCTCCATAGACCTTGACTGTATTTCATTTAGCTTCAATTTTTTAATTTTAATTTTGTTCAATTCTAGCTTACTTGTGTATTGTTCTTGTTTGGTGCTTTCCATGAGTTGCGGTTTTTTGTTATTGATTTTGTCTCTTTAATTTTGCTTGTTGCTCCTCCCATCAGTCTTGTTTGGGCCCCCAGCCAACCACAGACCTTCAATGAAGGCAAGCCTATCAGAGCCACTTTCTCCCTCAGCCAATAGATTCATTCCGTTTTTAGTATATTATATTAAGCTACTCTTTACTCTAGATTTGATTTGTTTAAGATTGTTATGATGTTGCAACCGAAACTAGTATCTCACTGTTTTCAATAAAATGGTTGTGGCAACTTTAAATCTTATTATTCATTATGGATATCTTGGACAATATCACCTTCGCCACTACACAGAAAGCTATTTCACAGTCAACCTACTCAACCCAGAGAGGAAGAAAGAGAAGGTAGGAGAAACGAAGATAGTGAGGAGAGTAGAAATGAAGTGACAGTGATGGAGTGTGTATGTGTGTGTGAGAGATTGAGAAAGGAATGGTGAGCGGTGAGAGCTCAGAGTGATCTGAGTGATCGCTGATTGTGAATCAGTCTATTCAAGTAGGAAACAATGTCTATACTAATTGAAACCTGTAGAATGGTATTTGAGCCTATAGTAGTTGACAGTAGACAAGAGCTGTACTATTCATTCATTTAAGAGTGGTATGTAGTTGTAGGTAGTACAGTGACTTCATAATTGAGCGCAAGAAGAGAGATCTCTGTTGTAGTACCGTGACTTTTTGATTGAGCTAACGAAGAGAGGTCTCTGAGGTCGACCGTTTTGCATTTGTCTGTCTGTCTGTTTGTAACGCATTTACAGCTAATCACGTGGACAAAATTCAATAAAATTATGCATGGAGTCTCCTTTAAGGAGTGCCTAGCATTATAAGTGTAAGGGTTTTCGAAATTTGCTCGAGTTTAAAGGATATTTAAAAGGAAAACCTTTATTTGACAGAGACAGTTGCCACCGCAAGCTACTATTTCAGACTAAGTCACACTAGCCAGATAAATTTGAATAAAACAATAAGCTGTTGGTTCTAAAGAAGTGTTTGCTTTTTTGTTAAGTTCGATTACGCGGTCAGCTGATGTAGTCTGGCCTTAAAGAGCGGCAACTGTAGTGGTTCTGTCCAATAAGGGCCTGAGGCCTTCTTTTCCCTAGGGTGCTAGGGAAAAACAATATAAGTCAAAAAACCATATTTTTCAGGAAGTGGAAAAAACTATTTTATTAAGTGAAAAATTGGAATTGACAATGTTTCAAATGCTTAAACACCTGTTTTTCTCACAAGAAAACAATGTATTGATTGTTGGTAAAGTAATTCGACTTCATTGATAAATTACATGACTTATGTTATAAGGACCATTCAAATATCATGACTTATACTGTTAGGAGCAGGCCAAACTACATATGTTCAGAATCAGTTATGTTGGAATATTGGCTAGAAACAATCCAAATTTGATATGAAAATGATACTACCAAACCCAAAACCAATATTCTATTCTACAATCACATACATTTTCAAAAAAGTAATAGAAAATATTAATAATTTAATAATTTCAAGTAATAAAAAAGTTACATTTCAAAGGTAAAAGTAAATTTATGTTTTTAAAAGTTTCTATCATTATTATAAGTTATAAGGTAAATTTACATGTTATAAGAAAAAGGTTACATTCATTAACAATATTCTAAAATATGAACTATAAAAATTATCATTATGTATGTAACATGTTTAACATCAGTTTTGTTGAAATAACACATGAATAAAACTAGTGCAAATACTCAAACTAACAAAAATATTATTAGAAAATAAAAAGACTTATTATTAAAATTATTCAAGAATAAGAATTGACAATAAGTAGCAGGAAGTAGCTCAGAGGTGTGCTAGATAGTTTACACACTCACCTGTGCAGCCAGACCCTGTGTAAAGGTGGGAGTGGACTGTCAAGCATAGAGCTTCAGAATTTGTTTCGGTGGGCTTGGCATTCTGATACAATTCTGTTAGCCCGGTGAGGAAAGCAATCACAAACTACCTCACTCCTCGTTTGTGTAGTACGCTCTTTGGACTAAAACATAGCATTGAGGTCTGAAGAGTCACCTACAGTCGAGTCGGCTATGGTACTATCTACATACATAATAAGTAAATTCTTTATTTATTCAACACATTCTTCGATGTCAGGAAGAATGTTAGGGACTGACTTCAACTCATTGTAGGAATGATGCAGGTATGGTGTAATGAGCTCCAATAAATCCATAAGATCTTTTTTTCTCGTTTGATATTGGTTGAGTTTTGTCATGAATTTTTTGGGGTCCAGTTTTGCTGTTTCTGCACATACTCCTCTTTGAAGGAAAATTAATGTAATGAATGGTTAAATTCAAGAATGAATTTACAGTTCTTTGTACCGTATGCGAATTTCTTTTTTCTTGTATAGGCCTACTATGGAACACAATAGTTTACTAAATACAACATTTGTCATTCCCAACTTGTCATACATCATCAGCCTCTGTTCTTCTTCTCCATATTTCCTTCATTATCTCGCTTTGAGCCAATCTTCTCTCTCTGGACCATGTTTCTCGCTTCTGTTCTTCTGGAAAAACACTATAACCTGTCATTTATTCCTCAACTCCATTCTCTGACTGATATCATGATATTTTCTTGTTTATTTTAAATGTCTTCCACTTTTCTAGCTGTAGAAATCTGTTCCTCAGTCAAATCAGATGAAGCTTCAGAGAGACTGCCATAATCAGATTCTCCTGTGAACAAAATAATGAATAAATAGTGAAACTATTATTAATAATTTTGCACAGAAGTGTGAGAGCAGTAAGTGAATTTGATCTGAGGACTATACCAGAACTACAGCCTAGTTAGAATGAGTCCATACAACATGGTTTCTGGACCACTGCAAGCTTTTTACAGTTTTTATACTGATGCATTCAATTTAATCAAATAACAAGAACTTAATAACTGTAAACTTATAATAAAACTTTCAAAATCCTCTGGTCTCAGTAAAATTCATCTCACTAACAAAGGATATTATGAGATTATCATTAAAAGTATATGATGCTCACCATAATTTTCATTTCCATTGTTGTTATTCCAAACATACTCCATTCTTCTTGTGTTTTGACTTCCCTTGATAAGATTGGAGAGAGTATCATAATCATTGCCATTTCCAGAAGTCCCTGAGAACAAGAATGAATAATTTTACAATGGGCCATGTTCATGAAAAGTAGAAAAATATGCTGACTCATTGATCTTACCCACAAAAAATTGCTGTTAATAAAGAAGACGAATCAAAATAACTCCCAATATGATTTTGGTTGAGATAGATCAAACATACATTCAATGAAAAATAACAGTCTCTAAAACACTTGACCCAGAAAAATTTCAAATTTAATGGGAGAAGAATAGTGTGCAATGAATTGAATAATAATAATAATAAGGGCAGTTCCACCTCACCATATGGCATTTTATGTGAAACAGTGGGGGCTTACTGTTCAGGTGGGTTCCAAAACACCAGGTAGGTAGATGACAATAGAGCAGATAACAGAACATTTTTTTCTGCCTGTCTTCCATCAAAGTGCAAATTTTAATATAACCATGCTTAGAATATACAGAACAGCAAGTCTTGAGGAATCAAGAGAATAATGAGTGAAAAGATAATGTAACTTACCTAGTTTTTGTGCCATTTTCAATATCAGCTCAGATGTGGACGCCATCTCCATTTCAGCATTAGCTCACCTCACTTGGTTTTGATTGAACAATGAATTAAAAATTCCATGAAAGAAATCACCAAATACAAATTTTTGTTGCTCGGTGTGTATCATGTGATCAAACACTCAGCAACGCCACAGAAAGGAAACAGCTGTTTGAATAACATTGTAGACGAAAAGTAGTATAATAATGAAAGAATGCTCAATTTGGCATTACATCTTCATATAAAAATTCATATATTATTTTCATTAATGTAATAATAATATTTTATTGAATATGAAGATTGCAAAAAATTGCATATTTTTGACTTGTCTGCTTTTTCCCTATTCGTTTTCCCCTGCAGGCGACCCGAATATACATGGGTTACAGAAGTATAACTTGACTTGTCTGCTTTTTCCCCAACTCTCAGCTGATAATGACAAAGTAAACATAGTACAAGATTGACTTGTCTGCTTTTTCCCTGTCACATATCAGAGCTTTCTACTTATACTGTTTTGAGAAAACCTTATAGCTCCTTTGGTAAGCAAGATTGACTTGTATTACTATGACCAAATGATAGATCTTGATTTTGTCAGTCTGGGTATGGACTTAACATGTTTTGACCATTTTGTGGCTTATATGCTTTTTCCCTGGCACCCTAGAAATATGAATTCTAGAATGAGCTTCTCCATAATATGCAATAATTGGAATCAGACTTGAAGATCGCCTCCGGGTCACCTTATTCATCTTGTTGAGCCTTCATATGAATTAAGTTATCAGTCATAAGAATAACATATTTGAGAGAAACAAATCATTCCTAATATTTCAATCTAGTATGATAAGAAGAGATTAATGAGTAAATGATTATTATACAAATTGAATTAATATTATATAAATTCAATCAACAGACTTGTGAAATTTTATTTGACAAGAAGCAAAGCCATGTTGATGTGATACAGAGTAACCTTTTGTGAAAAACAGACATGAAATAGACTATACGAATTAAATCAAGGGTCAGGTCTGATGATTGTGTTTAATTTTGTGATTATCATTGAGTACATGGAGTATGCTCCTCTGTGCAAGCAGCCTTGGGCGTGAGGTCTACTGTTCACAGAATTACTACTGTAAAAATCTGTCAAATTCGGATACAAAATATGAATGGTTTTTCTATGTTTCCAAAAATAATTTTCATCTAAAGGAATAAAATAACTTATCTGCCCAATTTTGCTACATATTTCTCCCTGGAAGACTCAGATTTCATCAGGAATAATTTATGAACTTGAACGTAGCAGAGCTTATAAACACTAGTTGTCAAGAAAGAGAAAAATGACAGAAAAACAGATGAAAAACTTTGAACTTCCGCAGCAGATAGAGGAAAATGCTGCCGATCGCTCGTGTAAACCTCCAGCGTTTCCCAACAGCAAACAGCTGATTTATGATTGGATGAATCAAGTAAGGGAAGGGTGGGAAAACAGGGGGAGGAGAGTGGGTAGGAGAGAGCGTCGGAGAAGGAGACAGAGTGAGAGAAAGAGGAAGAGAAAAAATGAAGAGGAAGTGAGAAAGGATGAGAAGAGATGGAAAGAGTGAGTGAATTGAATTGAATTTATTGAATCGAAAAACTTCCTTAATTTACACCTGGAAGGGCGAAATTGAGGCGCAGTCGACCCTCTCCACCACTTAACCCTCAGTGAGTGAGAGAGATAGATAAGGAGAAAAAAAAGTGAAAGAGAGAGAGAGAAGGAGAATAGAGAGTGACAAAGGAAGAAAGAGAGTTTGAGAGAAGGAAGGAGAGAAAGAGAAAATAAGTGACGAATGAGAGGAGAAGAAAGAGAAAGATAGTTGGATGGAGAGAGAGAGAGAGAGAGTGAGAGAGAGGATGAAGAGAGGAAATGAAAAAGAAAGGAAAAGAGTGAGAGAAATAAACAGATAGAAGAGCAAGAGAGAAAGAAAGAGAAGCTTAGATAGTGAGAGAAAAAGAGAGAGTCAGAAAGAGTGATAGAAAAGAATAAAATAGAAAGACTGTCTTTTTTTGCCCAGGATGGCGAAGTAAGGGCGCAGCTGGCCCTCTCTTACTCTTAACCCTCCAATACAATACTTTTTCATAACTAGAAATTTAAAAATCATAATGAATTAAGAAAAAAAAGTAGAGCATTTAATTTAAATAAAAAAAGCAATCTAATAATGAATAAGGGGAAATTGACTATTAAAACTTGAAGATAGAATATGATAAAATATAGGAGTAAGAATGAAAATGAAAACTACAAGTTTAACAAATCATAATCATATTAAAAGTATGGAAACGCTACTAGCAAAAAATAACATAAGTAAAAAATAAAAGAGATAATTTAAACTAAACAAAGCAATCGATCAACGCGAATGTAAGAAAAAAGAGATAGAGAGTGCGAAAAAGGGAAAGAAAAAGAGACAGAAATTAGTGAGTAAAATAGATAGATAGACAAAGAGAGAGTGTGAGCGGGAGAGCGAGAGAAGGAAAATGGAGAGAGAGTGGAAGAAAAAGAGTGAGAGAGAGAGGGAAATAAAGAGAATCAGAGAGGAAAAGGATTAGTAATAGCAAGAGTAAGAAAATTAGTGTTAGAAAGATAGATAGAGAATGTGTAAGTGGGAGAGGGAATGATTGAGAAAGTGAAATAATAATAGCAAGAGAAAGGGTGAGAGAGAGAGAGTGGGAGCACGTGAGACTCAGAGAGAGAGAGAGAGAGATTGATTGATTGATTTTATTATTCATGCAGATAATAGTTGGACAGTTACTAGTATAAATACAATATATAGGCATCACCAAGTATTATTTTATTAGAGAGAGAGAGAGAGAGAGAGAGAGAGAGAGAGAGAGAGAGAGAGAGAGAGAGAGAGAGAGAGAGAGAGGGAGAGGGAGAGATTCAGATTCAGATTCAAATGACTTTATTTGTGTAAATTTACAATGTGTTTGAATGATAAAGTATTATTAATATTAGCAACTCTCAGATCCACTAGTTGAAGTTAAGTACAGTTGATTTTGAATCGTAAACATAATGGTTGAATAGTTTGAGTAGAAAAGTTTATAAATACAACAAATATATATTCTAAGGTATAGTACAGCAGAAATTGTTAAAAAAAAAATAGAAAACATAATGAAAATAGAGCTTGGATCTGAGAGATGAATTACACAAAGAGGCGAAGTCTTGGCCAAAGAGAGAGGGAATGAGAGGGAGAGAGGGAGAGAGAGAGGGAGGGAGTGGGAGGGAGAGGGAGGGAGAGAGAGAGAGGAGTGAGAGAATTAATGAGAATAAGAGAGTGGTTGAAAGAGAAACAAGAGTTTTTCCATTATTCATGGCATGGAAAACAGCAAAACATCCTAGCAATCACATCATGACCTCCTCTCCCGGTCACCACGCTCCATTGGACTTAACTCTTCAGGGACAGTCGTTAGAATCCATTTCCTTTCAATTTGAAGTTGCGGGTGAAACTCATGTGATCCATAACTGCCATTTCAGAATGTAGTTGATCGTAATTTTTAGAGTGCAAACACAAACTAAGTCGAACAATTCAATTTCCGTATCAAATATTTTCTGGCATATAAATCAGACTGAAACTTCAGACGCAGAGATCGGTGGGTATTTGAGCTTGGATTAGGGGAGCAGTTTGCTGAAATTCGAAAAATATCGAAGATTAAATTGATAGTTTAATATATCGATATGTAACATGATTATACTGTATTCATGAGAATTCGCTGAAATTCAAATAATATCGATGTTTCGATTTAACTCTGAACTTATAGTTTAATGTATTGATATACGAGTTAAATAAGTTAAATAATAAAGTAAATGAAGTAATAGAGTAAAGGGAAGTGATAGCCGCGAGCCGTAGCAGGTATCTGTTCAATCAGAGAGATAAGCTGCGTTCTCGTAGGTCCTGTTTGTAACGGTGACCGATTAGATCGACCAGCAAAAAAGGCACTGTTCTCTGCTGTAAAATCACTTCCCGGTGGTTCGGAACCCACCTAAAACTGTAGGTCCAACTCATCAATCACCATCATCCAACTCATTACTCACGCACAGGTCTCAGACCTATGTGGGCTTCATCCTAAAAAAAAAAATAATAGTTAATAATAATAATAAATAATAATCTCGTATAACAAGATATTAATGAGGAGAATTCGCCAAAATTCGAAAAATTATCAATAAATTCTCCTATTTGACTTTGAATTGATAGTTCAATGCATCGATACATAAATGCACATCGATACAAATGCACAATATACATATGCACAAGATACATATTTATATCACATATTTATGAGGAGAATTCGCCAAAATTCGAAAAATATCGAATTTGCGATTCAACTTTCAATTGATAGTTCAATATTCCCTCTTTGTTTCGATATGTAACATGATAATATATTATATTCATGCGGAGAATTCAATGACGAAAAGAATAAATGTATCACGATCTTATCAACATCTTACTACAAACTCCAGACGTCTCCTTTAAGAGAATTTGTACAAAATCACTAAGAAAATTTGTATGAAATCATGACTTTGAATTGCCACCCCATATTCTCTCGTCATCATCATCATCATCATCATGATCATTCTATGTATTTATAATCATCATCATCATCCTCACCATCTTCATAATCATCCTATTTGTTAAAACTTTGCCTTTTCTTGTAAACGCATCACTTAAATCTCATTTCAATAGCTCTAACCATTGGATCATTGAAAATATTTCCAATAGCATGGCTCAAGCGGCGAGTTAGAACAATCTGTAAGCTGGTGCGAAATGGTGAACGTGTTTAATTTTTGGCTCGAAACTTTTAGACTAAATAATTCAAAATTATTTTTTCGTATTGATTGTATGGTAATTTGTTTCTATTAACTTTCATATACAATGTTTTTTTAAATGGATATTTTTTCTCTAGTGATAATTAATAGTGTATCTGTGACTTCTAGACATAACCTTTATTTAGACATTTCTGTATTAAAATTTAGAAGGGGAAGCAGTTTTGAGTGGTAAAGCCCGTTGCTTTTTCCTCAATCTACTGCAATGCGGTGATGTACATAGATGATAGATAAAAAATAGATAAGCACCATGTGAATAGTATTAGAATTATATTATTTTCATCTCAACTTTTGGTACAAGAATTACATTGCACATTGCTATGGGAACATGTGAACCCTTCATCTTTGTGTATTGGAGTTTTCTTTATGCAAGAACCCTGAAGTGGAAAAATAAAGGCTTTTATTTGTAGGGTTACCCTTGCGGGTAGTTCCATTTCGCCTCTTGAGCCATGTTATTGGAAACATGGTGAACCTTCATTTTTAGATGGGTTTGAACCACCAGGAAGTGATTTTACAGCAGAGAACAGAGTATATTTTGCTGGCCAATCAAATCGGCCACCCTTACAGAGAGGGTATAGGACAGCGTTGCTTATCAAATCTGATTGAACAGATTACTGGTGCAGCTCACGGCTATTACTTCCCCTAAATTTATTACAAGAATTATTTCAGTGCTTGGAAAAATTCTGTTACATTCTTAAAAAAAACTATTTTCACGAGTCTAGGTTGCTGTATGAGATCACTCTAGAACGAGAGGTCTCTTCATTTGGACCCTCAGTGCAGTCGACATCGTAAGGAACGAAAAAAATTCCACAGCCTGAACAATTCTTCCCAGATAACCTAATCTGTAAGATATTCAAATGAGTTCACTCATTATGATTCCATCTCATTGCTGGAGTTCAAGAGAGAATCATCAGTTGATGTTGAACCAAGAGGGAAATACAGTCTGCTAGTTCAGAAAAGTAGACAGTGCCAACTCCTGAGGGAATTTTTTTAATTTAGAGGGGAGGAAATTGGATGAACCCAGTACTACCAACTGCAAAAAACATTGCCTGGTAATTTCTAAAGATCTACTGTTGATTTGAAGGTGAAAATTGGAAGAAAAAGAAAGATGAGTTGTTGTACCTCGTTACAAGAGGCTGAAAGGTGGAGAATTATATAACTGCTGTTCATTAGGGGTATCTTTGAATGCAATGAATAAAATTGAAAAATGTTGAAAAGAAGAAAGGAAGTTGCAGAGATGGAAAAGGAGAGAACTTTGATGTCTTGAGAAAGAAATACCCCAGTAATGAACAAAACCTTTTTATCATTTCTTAAAGGAAAAGACTGGGGCCTATTGCAAGAATAGACTAGTAAAATGTAGTTTTTTTACAAGTCTGCAATTTCCAACTAACCAGTCCACTGACATTCGTGTTACATCAAGAAATAATAATCATAACTTATAATTATTATTATAGTCATTACTTAAGGGATGAAGGGATGAAGGGATGATGAACTTAATCATTATGACAGACCCGGCAGGGCCTCATAGAGATCATGCCGTTGTCCGTTCGTCGGTCTGTCTGTGTCCTAGCGCTAGAAAAGAAGATTCCAAACTTTTGAAACTTGGTAGCTTCCTCATAGTCCAAAAGAGATCTCTATGAATTTTAGAGTTTGGGGATAAAATATAAAAATTATTTTTTGTGAAACAGATTTCCACTCTGAGCTCTAGGTTAGTTAGTGAGAATCAAAACATTGAACATTGAACAGCTTGGGCAATCACTGTTTTCATTTAGAAATCAAAGCATTAGTAGAACAGAGGCTGCTGCTTAGACCAATTAATTATCCACTTCATCTTTTACAGTGTTGACGTTTTCATTTGTTGATTTTTGAAACCTTTTCTTGAATTATTTCAAAATCTCGAATTGACAAAACAGAGAAAATATCTATGCATGATTTATTATGAGATATGTTGAAGAAGAATGGGAAGAAACAAAACTCTTATTCAAGAACTGCTGATGTACATTTTTTGTGAGTTGGGAATCATTGTGATGTTTATAGAAATCGAAGTATGGTGTAAGTTGTATGGTGTAATGTTTATCAGCACAACTAATTATTATTATTATTTGTCAAATAATTATTATTTTCTGTAACTTTGTCAGTTCATTAGATTCTCCATTAAAACCGACTTATTATTTTATTTAAATTTGCTGGGTCATTGGATATTCCGTTGTATTGTTTCATTTTGTCCTTTCTGCAAAGTTATGCTGAATGAATGGATAAATAAAAATGTACACAAAAAATAGATTGTATAATCAGAGTTTGAATGCATTCACTCAATAAAGTTGAAGTGATAGCCGCGAGCCTTAGCAGGTATCTGTTCAATCATATAGATAAGCTGCGTTCTCGTAGGTCCTGTTTGTAACAGTGACCGATTAGATTGGCCAGCAAAAAAGACACTGTTCTCTGCTGAAAATCACTTCCCGGTGGTTCGGAACCCACCTAAAACTGTAGGTCCAACTCATAAATCACCATCATCCAACTCATTACCCACGCACAGGTCTCAGACCTATGTGGGCTTCATCCTCAAAAAAAAAAAAAAAAAATTCACGGAATGAATGAAAAAAAGTGAAATTTATTTCAATTTGTGTTTACTGTAGTGAAGCTTATGGGACTATTGCACAGAAAATTCGGAATAGTTGAGAGAGAATCATCTTGTAATGATTCCCCCTCTCCCTAATATCACACTGGTTGTGGTGGTGGCGGGGGGGGGGGGTTCTACCACTCCTTGTATGTTTTCAACAAGGCGGCCACAGTGTGAAACTGTCCACTGACCTAATTACCCTCAACTAATCCACTCATGAATAATTTTCCAATTACCAACCCCATTCGTTGTGTTTCAGCTGCCCAAGACCACAGTAATCTACCATCCACCACACTGAGGCGCCACTGGTGGCTGAGTACAGCTTTATCAGTATGCTTCGGGTGTTGGAGATTTGATATTTAATAGCAAATATTATCTAGGACTTACGTAATTGAAGATATTATTTATTATAATATTATATATCTTGGAAAGTATCAAATAATCAATCAGAGTACTTCATCGTTCCAATTGAACATGGTAATTGTGTTTTCGAGAAGATTCTAGTTATATTTAAATCGAAACGTAATCATAACCTGTGCTTAATAATATTTGGATTCTTATGAAATCTTAGTAATAGAGACAGTTTTGAGCTAAAAGTCTGTTGCTTCTTCACAAGAAGTTATATTTTGACTGTATCAATAAATAAACAAATAATAAGTTAAGCATTCATTGTGTTCTGGCTAGCATATTCAATCAGGGAATAAAACTGCAAAAATTTAAATTTTCAATTTTTTCCAGTTACATTCAAATTTAATGTTGAGAGTTCTACGACTAAAATAATGCTGGGAACACTGGAAAGTAAAACTCAAACTTTATTTACACAATTAACTTACAACAGACACTAATCACACAAGAAAAAGAAACAAATAGTTCAATAACGTTCAGCTAATAGAAGATATTCCTTTAACAAGATTAATCATTGTAAAAAACTATTCAATAAATGTCAACAGGCCAATCAATGATTCAATAATAAGTGTCGAAAAATGTGTTCAATGATTTTAAAAGAAATGTATAATGAATGGTTGATATACTCAATAATAACCTGAGCAATTTTGAGGAAAGATAACTTATAGCAGTGAAAGGATTTTCAAAGTTAAATATTATTATCTTGTTAACTTATGATGTTGAAGATTCATCTTGTTTCCACTAATATGTATTATAAACTTAAAAAACACTTTTAAATGGAAATTGACTCACGTTATGGCGTGACGGCCGTTTCGCTCTGTTGTCTAGAGCATCATCAGACGACCCACAGTACACTGAGTGTACTAGCTCTAATGATATCTTAGACATTGATTGCTGAATTTGCTTGTAAAAAGGTCTTTATTCGACCTCCAATAAGAAATTCCACCTATTTAGGTCGTAGAAGTCGTCAATTTGGGCTATAACAGTTTCACACACCAGCTAATATACTGCTAGATTGGCTTCAACTCATTTGGAAGATGTTACAATTTTTTTTAAAATTTGTAAATGTTAACAAGATATCATAAACTTAAAAAACACTTTTGAATGGAAATTGACTCACGTTATGGCGTGACGGCCGTTTCGCTCTGTTGTCTAGAGCATCATCAGACGACCCACAGTACACTGACCAGGCATTGTCCAGGAATTGGATTTCTTCTCAATTATTATGATAAAACAGATCTATGTTGTAAAACTTTTTATTCTTCTCAGAAATAACATGGGATGAATTCTTATGTGAATCTGTGTGCTTTGACTAAATTTTCAATTGAAGATCAGTTCCTCTGTAACACTTTATTTGAATATTTAAGCAATTCAACCTCAATTTATTATTAAAAGTTATAATTTTACAAAATTGCTGAATTTTTACAAGATAATTGATCATTTTGTTCACTTTCTTTGTAGTGGAAAAGGTGATATTGTGGAAAGAATCCATAATGGATAGTTAGACGAAATTATCACAATCATATTTATTAAAACCTTGAGAAACTATTTTCGGTTGTTACCCCATTATCAATCTCAATCAAACTAAAACTAAAGTACAGAGAAGCTGAATATAATATATTCCATGTTCAGTATATTATACTGAACATGGAATGACACTATTGGCTAAGCGAGAAATAGGCTGACCTTCATTGAAGGCTGTGATTGGCTGACAAGTCACGCCCCCTGGTGGGAGGAATAACCAGAAAAAACCCGTATTTTGACTCATATTTTTGCTACTCCTCCCAGTGGGCGTGACTTGTCAGCCAATCACAACCTTCGATGAAGGTCAGCCTCTTTCTTGATTAGCCAAAAGAGTCATTCCATGTTCAGTATGTATCAAGCTTCTCTGTACTTTAGTTTTAGTTTGATTGAGATTGATAATGGTATAACAACCGAAACGAGTTTCTCAAAGTTTTAATAAATGTGGTTGTCACAATTTCGTCTTATTATTCATCTTGTTCACAACTGAAGAAACTAATAAATTCCTGTCTAATGATTTGCAGTTTTATGTCTTAATTAAGAAAGAGAGAGAGTGAAAGAGGGAGTGAGTGACAGAGAGAGAGAGAGAGAGAGAGAGAAAGAGAGAGAGTGAGTGAGAGAGAGGTGAAAAGAGAGTGTGACCCCCAACTTCCTCTCATGACAACAACTACAGCGACCTGTTACCTATGAATATACAAAATTGTGTAGCCTAGCAAATGATCGTCGAACTCAGAATAATAGGAGTTCGATAAATCAGGGCAGAAGAGAAGGCGAAGTCTTATTAAATTATTCTACAGGAGATTTGCCAAGAGATTTATTCGCTCGCTCCAGAAGCCTGTCAAAAATGAAATATGCGCTCGTATCGTTCATTGATGCTAAGTCGATATGTGAGGATCAACGGGAAGATGCATATATATTTTTTTTTCTCTATCAATAAAGGGACTAGTTACTCATCAGTTGCTCCTATTGAAAACATTGCTTTTTGAGCAATTGCATTGATAGCTCGAAACAAATTGAATACCTGAGTGTATAAGTTCATATGTTTTAGAATTTCTCTGGTACTTCCTCCTAAGAGCGATTCCAGGAGGGTCATGACACCCCAAAATATTGAATTCACCGCTGAAGGGGTGGAAAGAGGGTAAATCCTATAAAAAGTTTGGAAATTTCCAATTTACGAACCCCTTCCCACTTCCTTCATAATTTTGAACTATTCATGAGTGTGTTTATTATTTTTCTCAACTTACGTAATTTCCAATTTTTTTTTAATTTTTATTGCTGATGATGCCCACATGATTCCGAAACTTGTGCGTGGGTAATGAGGTAAATAGATGCCAGACGGAGGAGCGGGATTGAACACATTTGAACTCAATTCTCAAAATTATTTTATAGTTAGTTTTTCCTTGCTGTCAACAATGCACTCCTATCCTATCCTATCATCGACAAATAATACAATAAGACGTTTATTGAATAGAAGGATATAATATTTTATCTTTGTCTAATGGAAGAAGAAATAGAAAATCCAGGCGGTGTATTTCAACAAAAGAAATGGAAGGGTGAAGCTTGCACTTAACAACTGGAATAAGGTTGAAAAAAGGGAGAAAGATTCACTTAACCTGAAGAGCTTGAAAAAAAGGGAGAAAGAGTTACTTAACCTGAAGAGCTTGAAAAAAGGGAGAAAGAGTTACTTAACCAGAAGAGCTTGAAAAAAAGGGTGAAAGAGTAAGATAGAGAGAGAGAGAGAGAGAGAGATAGAGTGATAAAAAAACCAAAGTTTAGGTGAATTTACAGATTTCCATCATGACTAATAAAAATCATATTACTAGCAACATTATAACTACTAGCAACATAGCATTATTTATAGCAACATAGCAACTAGCATTATATTACTAGCAACATTATATAGTGTAATTATGGTGTAAAGGACGGATATTAAGCAATGAAAATTTAAGTGAATCATTCACGTAATACGGGCGAAGTTTGGACAATGATTGGTTCATTCAAACTTGACCTTGAAATAGAAAGAGAGAGACTGAGAGTGATTGGTGAAGAAAAAGAGAGAATGGGTGAGAGAGAACATGAGTGAGCGAGAGACTGAGCAAGAGATAGGGAGCGAGAGAGAGGGAGCGAGAGAGTGGTTGAGCGAGAGAGAGGGTGAGCGAGAGAGAGTGGTTGAGAGATGGTGAAAGAACAGGAGAGAGTGAGAGAGTGGGAGTCAGAGAGCAGAAGAGAGCGAGAGAGTGTGTGTCAGAGAGCTGGAGAGAGTTAGAGAGAGAGTCAGAGAGCAGAAGAGAGTGATAGAGAGAATAGACTGATGGATAGAGGGATAGATAGATAGATATTTTTATTTGTTAATTGTCACTAGGCTTATCGCCTATGGTGACAGATACATATTAAATATACAAATGCAGAAAAAATAATGATAATAAAAATAAAATTAAAATGAAATAGAATGAAAAAAAAACAGATACATGGAACACAAAAACAAAATAATAAAACTTGTTGTTTACATAAACTACCGCTGCAAAATTGAATTGAACTTGAAAAAATTATAGCTCTTCATTCAGAAAATTGAAAAGTCTGTATTTAAATGTTCCATAGGTAGGTGAAAATACAATATTTAATGGTAAGAGGTTCCAAAGTCTTGAAGCAGTAGCAGTGAAGGACTGATTGTACATGACTGTACGTTGATTTGGAATCTGAAGGAAGAATTCATGTTGCCGTGTGACCCTAGAATGAATGTTTGCAAGAAGTGTAAACCTATCCTTCAAATATTGGGGACCTTTCCTCTCTACAATAAGGCGATATGTAGTACACAACAAGAAATACTTCCTTCTACCCTTCAACTTTAACCAACACAGCCTTCTGTAGTAGGGTGTAATGTGATCATCCATTCTTGCGTCAAATATGAAACGAATAGCATAATTTAGAGCACGCTGTAATTTTAAATTCAATTCCTCCGTCAAGTCATTATACACTATGCTGCCATAATCAATAATAGGCAATACCAGACTCCGCACAAGTGTTGTACGAAGATGAGTAGGAAGAAACCTTCGGAGTCGCTTCAACTGGTGCATAGTAGCAAATACCCTTTTTGTCATGATATTAACCTGTGTAGACCAACTCAGATTTTTATCGAGGTGAATGTCTAGAACTTTCAAAGAACTCTCATATGGCAGCATGTGTCCCTCAATCTCAATCTTGGGCAAAGCATTAAAATCAATTTGGTTGTACAGCCTACCATAACCAATAATCATGCTTTTGCATTTACTAGCATTGAGACTCAAACAATGTGCCCCAGCCCACTCAACCAATGAGGATATGTCATCATTCATACCAGCAACGATCTCGGAAATATTATCAGAAGCACAGTGATTATAACAGACCAGATCATCAGCATAAATATGAAATGAAGAATGATGAAGAATTTGAGGAAGGTTGTTGACATAGATGGAGAACAGGAGAGGTCCTAGAATTGAACCCTGGGGGACACCGGCTACAACAGGTAGCCACCCAGAAGTTCGTCCATCAGCTCCCCTGACACACTGAAATCTATTAGAAAGGTATGATCTGAACCAAGATAGGCATGACAGAGAAAAATTGCATTGTGATGAGAGTTTGTGAAGTAGGATTGAGAGAGGGAAAAGTGAGTGAATTAGCAGAAAGAGTTGTGAGAGAGAGTGAAGCTGCGAGTAGACTAAAGAGAAAGATCGATAGTGTGAGGGAAAGGAAAGACAATATTAGCACGTTCCACTCATATCAGTCATTCCCTAGATTGACAGATGGCATATAAATCAAAGAGATTTGAATACAGTAATGCGAACGGTGTGAGCGTAATAACAAACTCATCACTCTTGCTAACACTAATAATTTATCTCATAAATTATTCATAACGGCGAAAATCATTTATACTGTAAGATGAGCTGGAAATTTGGTATCACATGGCTTATATAGACTCCATTTACCTGGATATTAACATTGATGTTTGAATTCAACCATGGAGCTACTGTCAATATTTAGGTTAACATGGAAATCATCCCAATATTAACAAGCTAGCTCTTGACATTTGAATTAGACCAGTGCCGAAAATGGATTATATGTTATTTTGTAGATTGCAACTTGATCAAATAAATAGTTTTGCAACAATAATTATTGTTTTAAAAAAAAATCTATTTTTTAAAGACTTTAGAAACTGCATGTAGTAGAGTTTCCGTTGAGAAAGCATCACAATAATTGATGTAGTCTGTTTTTGAATCTGAGAATCTGAGAGGTTTCCCTTGAATAAGCTACTATTGTGATCATCAAGGGTAATAATCTCATTTTGATGTGAAAGGTTCTCTTGTACACTAAAACAAGCTTTATAAACTAACACTTTATTGAATGTTTTTTAAATACAGTATTTCTATATTTCAAAGACTTTGAAATCTTTGGTAGCTTGTTGTAGAGTTTCCTACCATTATAACTAGGTTTTTGTTTGAATAAGCTACTGTTCTAGCTCAGCAAGTGGAAATCTCCTCGACTTCTTGTAGTATAATCGTGCACCTCAAGATTTTGGTTTAGACTTTTTTTTACATATAAAGCAGCTTCATGATGCTAAAAATATACTACTTCACTACATTAGTAATCAGTTGTTCTCTCATGCAAATGATCATGTAAATGATCATGCAAATCTGTTCAACTGGAAGGAGCCCGATATTTTTTTGCGATTCTATGATTACTCATTCTCCTCAAGTGGCAATATTTGATTCCATTTATTTATTTCGGCATTTATAGACGGAATTTTATTTGAACGTTATAATATCCAGAACACTTCTCTGACCTACCTACTGCGTCCAAGCTTTCATTCGACAAAGACGTTGAGAAAGCATCACAATAATTGATGTAGCTTGTTTTTGAATCTGAGAACAGAACTCAATTCATATTATTATTATTTTATTCAATACCCACGCACAAGTCTTATACTTATGTAGTCTCCATTAGCTAGGAAAAAACTCCATAAATACAGACGCTAGAATACAGGAACCAGTATTTCCCCATTTCCTGACATATTGAGAGCAATAACAAGTGTTTCCCCGGGTGATACCTTTCGGCCATATTGATTTCGTGTAGATACACCTCTTGCTGGGGATGTGGGACTTGTAAATGATGATCTAGAAGGCCCTGGAGACGTGTGCAGTACATCCTGTGCAACCTGCAACCTGTTCTACCTTCGTTAGAGCCTTTGCCGCTCGGTAGTTCACGATCATAGCCAAAGCCTTTATAGTATATACATATATCAGTATATATAGTGAGTCCCTAGTCAGCTATCTGCCTTGGCATGTGACCGGCACTGAATACAGCAATGGACAATCTGTAATTGTGAGTTATAGGCAATACTTGCTTCATGCCATATCAAGTGCGTTTGCAACTATTTATTTGTAGGTTTTGGTGAGAAGCATGAAATATTGATGAGATTAGACAATAATAACATATATAAGGGAGAGACGCCTTAAATTTTATGATCACATCATAAGGCTTCCAGAGCATAAACTAACAAAAGTAATTGTAAACTATGTAGCGTCAGATGTCAGTGGAGGAGAATGGATACAAAATGTAAAAAGAATGTTAAGTTCAAACAACAACAACAACAACAACAACAACAACAATAATAATAATAATAATAATAACAGATTATGAGGAAAAGACGCCTTGAATTTCACATCATAAGGCTTCCAGACCATGGACTAACAAAAATAATATTGTAAACTGTGTAGTGCCACTTGTCAATGGAGGAGAGTGGATAAAGCTGGGCATTCACGTTCCAACTTGCAGTACCACTTGCAGTACTGCTAGTAGTACTGCTAGATGGATAGTCGACTCCACTCACGCTCCTACTTACAATCCAACTTTATTCCTAATCAGCTGTGAACGTCGCTCTTGAGCCGAAAAATGTAACCGAAGTTGCCCGATGTTGCCCGAACTTACCCGAAGGTCATGCACTGACTGAGATATTATGGACGAATTTGATCCGACTGCCCCACACACGCTCCAACACCGTCGACATTCGTAAGTCGTCCCTCTAGTGGTCCCTCTAGTGGTCCATCTAGTCGTCCATCTACAATTCCAACCATCCAACAAGCCCATTCACGTTCCGTTTTCGGATCCAACCTTGAAGGTTGGACTGCAAGTGGTACTGCAAATCGGAACGTGAATGCCCAGCTTTAGGAATAATGCTAAAAGACGAAGTACTGGCAAAAATAACCAACAAAACAATTTACAATAGAAAAAACTTTGGAATAAGAGTTGAAGAATCCTTCTCTTATCAGAGATAAAACCTTCAAGAGTTGGAACAAAATAAATGGAGCGAAAAGAGAAAAGCTAAAATTAATTTTGTATATTTCAGATGTATTTTTTATGTTTCTGATGTTGATGTGTTTCTTTGTTATGAAAGATGAATAAATTCGAACAGAAAAAAAAAACTGGTGGACAAACTAGAAGAAAAGTCCAAAAAATTAACCATCATCACTCAGGGTCCTCAACTTTTAGAGATGAACGTTTGATAATAATATTAATGATAATAATAATAATAATAAAAAAATTAAAATGATTATTATTATTATTATAAAAATAGTAATAGTAATAATGATGATGATGATGATGATGATGAAAAAAAAAATGTTAATAACCAGAAATAAAATATATAGGCCATAGATTGGAGTTCTCATTTGAATAGAGGAATAGGGAAGTGATAGCCGCGAGCTGTAGCAGGTTCAATCAGAGAGATAAGCTGCGTTCTTGTAGGTCCTGTTTTTAACGGTGACCGATCAGATTGGCCAGAAAAAAAGACACTGTTCTCTGCTGTAAAATCACTTCCCAATGGTTCGGAACCCACCTAAAACTGTAGGTCCAACTCATCAATCACAATCATCCAACTCATTACCCACGCACAGGTCTCAGACCTATGTGGGTTTCATCCTCAAAAAAAAAATAGTCTCGTCCAATAGGAAATAAAATGAATAATTGGTTGAAGTGAAGAATAATCAAAACATAAGAAAAAGAAGAATAGGAAGAAGGAAAGGAAAAAAAGCAGAAGGAGAAAAAGTAGAGGAAGGGAAAGAAAAGGAACAATTAGAATAAGGAGACTAAAAGAAAAAGAAAGGGTAAGGATGATGATGAAGTATGAAGAGGAAAAAGAAATTGTTGTCTATGAATGAACGGAGCTGAGCGACCTTGTCTGACCTTGGCATTGACCTTGACTTGGTCAGTCACAGCCTTTTTAAGAAGGTCAGTTTGATGATTTTTTTTCCTGAAAAAGGTGTTGAAAAATGTAAAAAGAGGGATTAGTATAAGGTGATAAAAAAAGATGAAAGTATAAGAAGAAAGAGGAGGTGAATGCGAAGGAGTAGGTGAGGAAGTAGACAAAGAGAGAAGAAAGGAACAGAAAAGAGGGAGAATCTCTGGAAAGTATTACGTCACATTCTAGATAAGAAAGTGAATGCTTATGGTTTTTATTGGTGGGAAGACCCTTACGGGTAGTTCAAGCTCACCGTTTGACCATGTTATGGGGAACATGATGAATCTACTATTTTAGGTGGGTTCCGAACTAACGAGTAAGTGATGATGGAGCTTATAACTACAAGTTATTGAAGCACGGTCACACATCCAAGAGATTTCAGGGATTCTCTTTCACATGACTTAATTATTTTTTTCAAATTGACAATGTATCTAACTGCTTTCTTTGAATGTAAAATCTCATTTTTTGTGTGTGCAGAAATGAAGGTAATTTTTTTTACTTACAAATCTACGTTGTAACTTTTTCAATTCCTCACTTCCAGAGCTAAAATTCTTACAAATTTATTACAAGCTCGTAGGCCCCTCGCGCGTTGCTGAGATCTCAAAAGAAATTTCCATTGATTTTATTAATAACCACCTCCCACTGACGACTCATTATTTTCAAATGTAAACGTTCTAGGGCTTCTAGAGAAGAAGTTACTCCTAGTGCTCTTCCAGCTAATAATGAGAAAGGCCTCGGTTTTCTTACTCACCACCTCTCATTGAAGGAGCATTTCAAATTTCAACCTTGTAAGACTATTAGGGTAGAAGTTAGTCCTAAGGCTCTAGTTTTGCGCCCCGCAATACATTAAGCAATTCATTCTTAATTGACTTCCAAAAAAAAAAAAAAAAAAAATTGAGGTTCTCAATTCCACCCGTGTTTTTATGTAATTGATCAAAACAAAACCTTGATAGGGTGTTTAAGATCCAAAAGAAAGCGATTAGGTGTATAGAAAGAGTAAATAGGTTAGATTCATGTAGGCCGTTGATCAAGAGACTTGGTCTCCTAACTGTACCCTGCTTATATGTGTATGAAGCTACTTTATACTAAGCTACTAAAAACGAATGATATTAAACAAAATCTTGATGTAACGATTATAATACAAGAAGCCGAGGAGATTATTATCAATTGGTGCGTCACAATAGTAGCTTATTCAAACAAAAACCTAGTTATATTGGTAGGAAGCTCTACAACAAGCTACCGCAGTTTTAGAGAGTCTTCAAAATATAGAAATATTAAAAAAACAATTGAAGAAATATTTAGTTGATAAAGCTTTTTGTAGTGTATAAGTGTTCCTTTCACATCCAAATTAAGCCTCACCTCAACTAATTGATATAGTAATTATGGTATCTAGTGTATAATTGTTGATCTGACTTGTCTCATACTCCTTAACTGGAGTCTCCAAGACGTAATAAAAAAACAACACATTAAGCGGTTCATTCTTAATTGACTTCCAAACAAGAGAAGGTTCTCAATTCCACCTGCATCTTTATGTTTGTACATGTTTAAATGGAAGAGCTTCATTCAGCGGTGGTCCCATCCAAGGCTTGCAAGGATCAGCCCAATATTGAACAAGAAGGATCATTCATCGATGTCTCTATTTCAATTTGGTTCGAATAGGATTTCACACATAACCGGAGTCATTTAAGCTGGGCATTCACGTTCCAACTTGTAGTACGACTTGCAGTACTGCTAGTAGTACTGCTAGATGGATAGTCAACTCCACTCACGCTCCTACTTGCAATCCAACTTTATTCCTAGTCAGCTGTGAGCATCGCTCTCGAGCCGAAAAATGCAACCGAAGTTGCCCGAAAGTCAAGCACTGACTTTGATCCGACTCCCTTACACACGCTCCAACACCGTCGACATTCGGAAGTTGTCCCTCTAGTCGTCCATCTACAATTCCAACTATCCAACAAGCCCATTCACGTTCCGTTTTCGGATCCAACCTTGGAGGTTGGACTGCAAGTCGTACTGCAAATCGGAACGTGAATGCCCAGCTTGACCAGGCCTATTATTGTATCATATGAATAGTTGTTGTTTACCATAGCAACAAAATGATATTTTTCGGCTCAAAATTTTTTATAAAATATGACTATTATAAATTATTTTTAACTGATCTTAAGTGTTTCGTTTCAAGTGGACTTTCAAATTAATAGTGGTTGAGTGAGAAGATTCATTTTGCTATCTTTAAGTGAAGGTTTTTAGCAAATCTTAAATTTTTAGTCTGTGTTAACCTCAATGTTTATGACAATATAACATAATTATTCAAAATTTGTGAAGGGAGCAGTTTTGGACTTGAGTCTGTTGCACCTTCACATTCGTTGTAAATTTGTCACAATAAATAAATTAATTAATTAATAAATAAATAGATAAATAAATAAATAGATAGATAGATAGATAAATAAAAAAATAAATAAATAAATAAATAAATTAATTAATAAATATAATGTAATATAATTATGCCGGGTTAAAGATATTGGTTACCCAAAGCTGGTTATGTGTGAAACACGCCTGTAATGTTCCGTTTCGACCAATCAGGTGAACTCAATTTGAATTAAGAAAAATAAGAATGTAATATTGAAACTTGAACAAAACAGAGATGAATACATCGATGAATGCTACATTTTTTTGATATTAAACAAAGTATTGGGCCGATCCTTGTGAAACTTGGATAGGATCACCGCTGAATTCTTTCATTAAAAGAAATTACCCGAACTTTTCCAGTTTCCGAGTTTTGCGCTTAGTAGCACATTCAGCAGTTCATTTTTATTTATATAGATAAGTCATCTACAATTTCTGCTTTCAACTTCTGTGGAAATTCTAAGACGACGACCTCTGATGAAGATTTTAAGCAAAAGTATTTTGAAGTGAACGTAGCCCAGTTGACGATAATATCGTCTGAAACGCGTTAATCAACGGATTTAGAGGATTAAAGAGAGGATTAAGAGACAACGCTCTCCTGTAAAAGCCGCTCTTGTTCTCCCGTTTTTTAAATTGTGTGATAACAACTGTGAAATTATTATAATGAAGAATTTTGGATCCGCTTTTAAAATATTATATTCGCATGACTAGACCGCTTTACCACGGACATTATAAGAAGTGAAATATTCATCCTAAATTTGAAAGGGGAATTTTTAATAATTGATCAATGAGGAAAATGAGGGTAAAATGAATTTTAAAGAGGGAGAAAATAATGGGGAGTAGGAGAAGAAGGAAAGAAGGGGAGAAGAAGGAGGAGGAAAAGGAGAAAAAAACAGGATAAATGTGATGAGGAAGGGGGATAAGAGTAAGACTATTAAATTAAATTTGTGAATTGGTTATGTCGCGCTTAAAATTTGAGGTCTTGAAATTTTAATTAAACCTATCACAAAGGAAAAAAAGAAGAAAGAGAAGGGAGAAAAAAGTAAAGAGAAAGAAGAAGCATGTTTTCTTTTTAAAAAAATGGAGTTTGGAAATTGAAAAATGGGCTTCGCAACTTTTAACATCTTAAAAAAAACATATATGTATTGTGTGATAAGTAGTACAGTATAATACTTAATTAATAAATTGAAATAGGTTTCAATTGGTGAACTACAACTGCTTGGATACTTGCTGTAGTTACAAAGTGAATGAAAGTTTTAGGATTTGATTGCTGTTGGGGAGGGGGGGGGGAGTCAAGGAATGTTGTATGTAGGTGTGAACTCTGGTAAAGTGGACCCCCCTTGAAAAATTTTTGGATACGCTTATGATAGAAACCGAAGCTGCTGAATACTAATAAATTGTTAGTAGAGAGGTTAGTATGCACCTTGTTACAAAGGAGCACATGCATACAGTACAATAATAATTATTAGAAGATAATTATTATCTCTTACATAATATATAAAGAAGGCGATGTGTGTATATATGTATGTTCTCAGTAAACTCCGAAACCGCTGAACCGATTTTTATGAAATTTTCAGGCACAATGTAGAATAGTCCCGAAATGGTTCCTGTGAAGTTTGGGGAGTTCAAAAGTCCTCGCTGAAAAACACAAAAAATAAATCTATCCTTAAAGGATCAGCTAATAGAAGTCAACAGTTTTTAATCATATGGTGGGTCCTTAGCGGCGTTATTTACGCTGTCTGCAGACAGATGGGCGTACCGTGTAGTTCGGAGAATTGCAGTAATGTAGGAAACATGACTTGAAAATCAAAGCTCAGCTAATTATATTTCATCCATTATTTCTTTGGTGGAGAAACAAAATTTTCTAATTGCAATTTAACCAAACAAAAAAAAATATTTTAGGAAAGCTAGTGGTTTGTGCTAGACTCTTGAGAATTCGCCAGGTACCGCTATTGTAATTTAAATCCCGTTGCAACGCACAAGTGAATCGCTAGTAAAACATAATATTATCAATTCGTCGAATCCTTGGATGCTCCGTTGTATGGGTTCATTCTCTGTGTTCATTCTTACCCGGTGGTTCGGAACCTAAAATAGTAGGTCCACCATGTTCCCCGTAACATGGCTCAAACGGCGAGGTGGAACTACCCGTAAGGGTCTCCCCACCATTAAAAGCCATACGCTTATTATTATTATTATTATTCTCTGTGTTTCACTCTGTTAAACTCAAAAAAATGCACCAATCCTGGGTAACATTGTGAAAAATTAGTCAATATGAGTAGTTACTATTGTTCGTTCAGGCAGGACCAATCAGAAGACAGGGGGGCGTGGCCACCCCCCTTCCCCCCTCCCCCTGTTCAGACATTTTGTAAACGCCCACCCCTTCCCCCTGTCGCAGTCAGCCATTTTGTTTTTAAGGTCCCCCTACCCCCCTTCCCTATGTGCCCCCACTTTATTCCCAATAGATTAAGGGGGGACCCCCCGCAAGCACCAATGAGAGAGGACCTTTCCCCCCTGACCCCACCTCTCACAGAAGGTTCCCTACTCTCGCTTTACCCTCACTCTCCAAGTCCAAGTTATTTACAGAATAATCCTCCTAATTTGGCGATTGCCCAAGTTATTGGCTCTCTACTGTAAATATAGCGTTTACCACCTACATAGTTTTTGTATGGAAGGCCTCATACAAAATGAATATTCCTCTAAGTAAATATTTGCGAATTTTTGCACTCTCCTTCTTGTTCATCCTCACTGTACATTTTAGAGTGTATTTCCCCTGTGATTGAAGAAGCCAATCAATGCTCATTAAAATGAGAGTTATCAATAAAAAATTCGAAACAATTAATAGTGTCATCATTGTAATAGTCCAAGTCTGTAGTGTGGTTATTAGAGTTTTCATAATTGATTTCTCTTGCTTTGTTTCCACGTTTTCGTTTGGCAAGCACCAAATGGCGACAGCAAGAAGAAGAAGAAAAAATAACATGGGCCATCCATAAATGCAAACAATCAAAGACATTATCGTCAAAGTAATGAATAAATCTTTCATCGTGCAACTCAACGAGTTTATTGCTTCCCTGCCAACGGCTTACTGAACATGCGTAGTCAGTCAGTCAGTGTGGGATAGGGTGAGTGTGCCCTGTCTGGCAACTTCGGAGCAATGAGCTCCATGGTTGCTCATCGCAATACTGTGCTGAAATTTTTGGGGTTCCTACTATTTTTAAGACCTTAAGTAGAACTTGGCATTTTTTTTTTTTTTTTTTTTTTTTTCATGTCTGTTTTTCTTAAAAATAATTTTTTTTTTCCTATTTTCCTAATTAGCTGGATACAATAATATAATATAAGTAATATAGTCTGTTATACAACGAATATTTAAAATATTTATACAATGAACATGCGTAGGGGGGAGGAGGCTTATTTATAGAATATTCTGTTCTTTTACTCACTCTCTCTCTCCCCCTCACTATATCTCTTTCTATAAAACAGTTTAAAAATTAGCTCTATGCATGTAGCACGTGCGCGGCTGGAACTCTTTCCTCCAACACTGTCAAAAAACCTCCTACTGTGTGTCTACACCATTAGAAGCCTAAATTCCTTTTACATTGGGGGAGTAGAGTTATTTCTAGAACATGCTCGCTCTCTTCTCACACTATCTCTCACTCTAACAACCGTTAAAATTATCAAACGTTCAAAACTTTCCTCTCCAGCAAAATTATTAACGACTTAGTAAAAATCTTCCCGCACAGTTTTTGCGAGACAGATCATTACACCGTTGGAAAATCTTTTTTACATTTTCTCTCAGCCAAATCGAATAATGCGTCCCACAGTTCATTTGTGTCTGTTATTATTTGAACAATAGAATCATTACAGCAACCATAATGCAAATGAGCCGACCCACCGTTAATTATATCTAACATATCATAAATTTCGGATAAAATAGGATAATAATGAGAGTTTTCTGTTTTTGTTATTGCTGAATTGGAATCCACAATTCCATATTCACCGCCATCATCATCATCACCTCTGCCACCACAATAAGTTGCGCACTTGATATTCTTTGCAATCATATCAAACTCGTTTATTGTTATTGCCAACAGAAGACGGCTAATTTTTTTGAACTTTGAAAAACTATAACACTGCGTCATTATAGTGATTTGTGCATGCACAACCTTCCTCAACGCTAGTTAAACGTATACTAATTAAATTTTCACTCGCTTTCCACCCCGACAGTAAGCCAATGTGAATTCGTAATTGGCAATAAATTATTGTCAAATGCAAATTCACATAGACTTTTGCTGTACGAGTGGCGGGCGTTATTTTTAAAGTGTTTCCCCAAAATCTCAACTAAATATAATTAGATTTAACGAGTATATACTTTAGTCAAATCTAACTATAAATTAGTCATGATTAGGCCTATATCACTATGCTGTTGGTGTTTACATCTCCTTTAAATATGCTTGTCCATCAGTATATTTAAATTTCATATACATCTTTTTGGTATTAAAATCTTCTAAATTTTGATTGTTCAACACAATTTGAAATTTTTCTGGTAGCAATATGACGTAATATCCATCTCCCGAACTGTCACGATCATACAACTTTATCCAAATTCTCTTTTCACTGTCAATTGATGCGTGAATGACAGCTAACCATTCCTCTCTCCAGGTCGGTGGTACTGCTCGCAGCGGCAATATTTCGGCAGACAAATTGTTGAACGCCTCCACACAAAATTCTTTAGAGTCCATATTTGAAATGTTTTCGCTTTGACGATCCGTCTCAGACTGAGGATTGAGACAAGTTCTCTCTCACCACCACCACCACCACCACCGCCGCCAACACACAGCGATATTATATTGTTGATGATGCCGTCCACTTAGTTGCCTCTTCTTCTAACTGAATTAATTTGTTTACACAAACTCTATGCGGTCTATAATAAGATAAATATTCGTTTATATCGTTAACATTTACAGTGCTTAGAAAAATACACATCAATTGTTTTGCAATTTCACTGTTTTCACATGTAGATTTTTTAATCGCCTCTTGACACAATTCAAACCACTCCAAACATTCACGCAATCTGTTCTCTAATTCTGTATCAGAACACAACCACCTTTGAGGATCCATATTTGTGACTGAACATTGTAGTTGTCATACCTCACTATTTATATAGTGGAATTAACACCGAAAAATCAATTGTTCTCGGATCATTTTTGTGCATGTTTATAGTACAGATTCGCACTTTATGTAAATCCAACGTAAAGCCACAATAAATGCAAACTATATTTTTCCCGTCAAAGTAGAACCCTTGTCTCGCATAATTTCTTTTTACAGCTCTACTATAATATGTGCAATTTTTCATACTTTTCATTCGGTTACTTTCACAGGTATAATCAATCTGTGCTCGTTTCAATGCCAGTTCACTAACAATTCCCGATAACAATAAGGAATAATGTTGTGCGCTCATTAGTGCACACCTCCCATTCGGAACATTTTTGTGCATTTTACATGCGTCAAAACACCACGTATTATGAAACTGACTGAAATCTGGTTTTGGGAAATTTTCAGGTATGCAATATACATTGCCATGCAGTTTTCTCAAAAAATCTGCCTTCTCTTTTCCCTTTGTAAAAATTCGTTCATATGGAGCGAGATATTCGCTTATCAGCGAATCTGAATATTCCAAATCACCCGATTCCCATGATAATTTATGAAAATTCCGTTCCAACCAAATCGCCTCTCGAAACATTTTCCAGTTCAAAGTAGATTTCGGGAAAGGTGGTTTGAAGTGAAAAAGTGCGTAATAATTAGTATCGTGATCAACTATTGCAAATTCCTTCACAATAATTTGGTTATTATTATCTTTAAACCAGTGGAGATCAACAGTAGCAAATCTCTTCTTTTCCACCACCTTCTCCTCCTCCTCCTCCTCCTCTGCTCCCTCCTTCTCCTCCTCCTTCTTCTCCTCCTTCTCCCCCTCCTCGTCCATGTTACACTGTATTCCCACCGACCGAGTTTTACCGTTCATACTAACCTCAAAGTCACTATCAAAATATTCCTCCTCACTTGATACTGCGTCAAACACGTTTTCCATCTCTTGAAGCATACTCCCCCATGAAGAAGTCATCTCGATGTTGTATCAGTGCAAACTGCAACACTACTGACGATAAATCGCCTCAGCACACCTTTTTGTATTATAAAAAAAAAGCATGCTCTAGCGATAATTTATTGTACTTCTCGAACTAAAGAAGTTAAGGGGGTATACTGCATTATACTATCGCTTATAAGAATACAATATGCCGAAGTTGAATCAGGTACATCCGCACTAAATTCCATTTCCAACCTAATATCTGTGGACGATTTCAAATGCTCTGATTGGTGTGAACAATCGATCACAATTATAGGGCTTTTTTCACAAAAATTACTAAAATCGACATCATTTCCGTGTTCTGCATTTACAGCTCTATTGTAGTAGCTTGGTGCAAAGTCTAAAAACATACGATACATTATTTCCTTTCTTCCCAGTAAATTATCGTAAGGATAATATTGACTGTTGAGATATAGTTTAACATTATGCAAGTTGCACAAATCGAAATTAGCCATCGATTTTTTAATAACATTTTTTCTAGCTGTTTGAAATGCTAAAACCACATAGCGTGGTACATCTAAGTGTGCTGATGTTTTAATTGCCCACGAATGAATTCTAGATTTTGTCATGTTTGGTAGTTCGTGAATCTCCCACCTTCTAAAAGAAAGTTTTAAAGGTCTATCAGAATCGAGCAACTTTAGAAATTTTAATCTCACATGATCCTCTAGCTGAACATACGGAATTTTCCAATTAATTTTTTCAATCGATAATGATACGCTCGTTCCTGTTGCGGATTCCACGCAGTTAACGTCCGAGGCTGATCTCAATAATACGAGTTCTTGTTTCAGATTCAAAATTATTCGTTGAAAGTCTTCAAAAAAGGGGATGAGGAGTTTGAGGGGGACGCAAAAAACGAATTTGTTGTCTGTTAGGCTATACCCATCTCTGTCAAACCCTGCCAAATGGTAAGTATTCTTATCAAATATGCTTTTCAAAAGTAATGCTTTAATTGTAGATGTAATGCCTACAAGTCTAGACTTGGCTACTTGTTGTCCTGCCAATTCATAACGAATCTCATCAAAAAGATGTCCAACAGCGTTGCTGATTAATTTATAATCGGCTGCTACGGGTGCGTCGGCATTAGTTGCTCCGGGCTTTGTGCATGTTACACTCCCTTCAATATATAGATAGGATTTGCAGGGCAGGCTATAAATATCTTGCTGGTTTACTGCGATCCTGACCTCGTCTGAATTACCCAATTTCTGTCCAGAATATGTTGTGTGTGTATGAAATTCATATTTAGTAATATCCGAGTAAAACTGAATTTGACTATCAACGTCTAGAATTTCGCTTATTGCCGCTCCTGACATTTTTCCAATTTACTATAAAACCCAATTTTTCTAGTATTCTCGCGTTTTTATGTGTTAGCACGTTTTTAGGTGTTAACGCTGTTGAGCTTAAACTGCTACTGAGAGCATTTTTCTTTGCACCGCTACTTACATCATCATCACCATCTCGGTGACGAACATATTTGTCCGCTCTCGGTCGAGCGTTGAATACAATAAAACCCATCTTAACCTCTCCTTTTTTCACGAATATGTAGCCGCACTGTTATAGAGTCTCCTCGAAAATCGATAAGCGATCCGTCCTGGTCGGTTACCTTTACATCAATAAACTGTATTCTGCGTGTATTTAGAGGTAGATATATAATTTGTGCAGGTGTTTCGTTAATCAGATATCCTGCTGCTACTCGAGGGAGGAATTCGTAAATAATATGTTTTTCCTCGCCGTTGGCGATGCTCCCACACGCTAAATTACACGATACTACAATTGTATTAATAGAGCTTATTGACACTAAATGTTGCGAAGTGTGCCATGTGTTTGCAGCAAGCACAACTTTATCAAAACCCAGTGTTTTACCAACTGAATCGTTACGGGTTAAATCAATTGGTTCGTTAGAATAAATTTCAACTTTCATAGTGTTACTATTTGGGCGTATAATGAACCTATCACCAGTTATATTCAATTTCGTCTTTAATGCACTTATTATCTCATCAATTTCGTAAGAGCCTGTGTCAAGTTGTACCAGATTATTACCATATTTAAAACTAGAATTTCTCCCCATAATTATATTGGGGATGCTGTTAAAAGCCCACAGATTTATGAGTCCGATTTCAAACTCACGATTTCTATCCAGTTCTAAAACACGATTTAAATTTACATATAGATTACTCGTTTTTGAGGTTAGTGTAATAACAGCCATTTTACTATTTGACCTATGCGATGCTTCCAACACCAGTGTAAAATTACAACTGGTTAGCAAGAAACAGAATTGTTAGGTGACCGCAAATGTCGCTGTTTAGCGGTTGTACACGATTAGTATTGTAATAAATTTGCACATTTTTTTCTTTTTTCCAATACCGCATCAATTCCATGGGAGGTTGGAGATCACCAATGGGATCAAAATAGTAAATCTTTTTACCGTTTTTGATGTAAGCAATCCAGTGTGTTCCGTCACTTGCAAACATGCCTAAATTAACGATAGCCATCTCGTTGCATAGCAAATAATTGGGTAGTGTATCAAGCATATATATGCCCCGCAGAGGAATATCTAACAATTTCACCCATTTTAGTAAATCATGATTTGACAATGCTCCGTGAATATTAATTCTATTCATCTTTACTTTTAACTTTTCTTCTTATTCTTCTTCTTCTTCTTCTTCTGTCCTTTACCTCCGCGCCTCTTTTTAACATTAGTAGTAGTAGTCTTTGGAAATAATGATAGCCCATAACGATGAGGAATGATGGGAGGGGGTGTCAGTATTCTCCCACCCCTAATTGATGGGTATGGTTTTAGATAAAATCCACCTCCACTAATATGATTTTTCAACCGATTAATAGCTTTTTGTCTAATATAATCACTATGCCTTTTTCTAATACCTCCCACCTTACACTTTTTCTTCTTTCTCCTATTCCCCAAACCTCCCCCAAAGGCGGCTTTGGCGTTCATTATGTTAGTAACAAGGTAAGAATAAGCTTTTTCAGACAAACCTGTATTAGAATCTTTGAATAATTCCCAAGCTTTACTCGCGAGTGCCCTGTCAGCTGCCGCGCGAGTTCTGTTATCACTGGATTGCGCATACGCAATATCGTGGGAGCGACAAGCTTCGTCAAGCTTATTTATACCTCTATCACCTCTTGCTAACCTTTTTGCTAATTTTGTGCCTGCTCCGCAGAAATTATACCCGGCTAGATGCGCTTCTACAGGTAACAGGTCAATACCTTTATTGATTATAGATGAAGCAACACTGCCAATTTTTGATAAAATTCCTTTACCTCTCCTTTGCCTTCCAACAGCACGTTTCTTCTTCTTACTCTTTAAAACAGCACCCATCCTTTCATGTCAAAGGTTGAATGCAAACTGAAGTTTATATGTTACTACACAGTTGATGTGTTTTAATCAAAAGAAAATTTGATCTCTCATCACCAACTGTTGAATTAACACAATTTGCAAGTATGCTATAATAATTGTAGAAATTGCACATTACTTCTCTTTCATCAACTAAATATTTATACCAGTGTATCAACCCAATTCCAAAAGAACTCGACGTTTTGGAATTGAGAGATGAATCAACACATGCCTTGATATGAAATAATGTACGATTTCTTGCTGCAGATGTTTTTGCTAAAAGGTTAAAAAACCATTCAAAATTTTCTATGCTCCTATTATTATTATTTTGCACCAACTGTTTCACCTGTGGATCATTGCATTTATTCGATCCAATTTTCAAAAGTAATAGATTATTAAAGCAGCATAATATAAACACAAGAAGTAATATTGTTTTCCAAAACGTATTAGTTTGGCATAAAATGCTTTTTTTAAAAGAGCACTCCATCTTCTTCCTACAAGTGTTGTAAACAAACTGATAAAAATAGAACGAAGCATGACCCTCACACATTCTTGTTTAGGGGGGAAGCGATGTGTTGAGGCATGCGCCATCATCACGTTCTATTTTCAAGCAAGTATGCAGGGGGGTGCGGAGGTGCCCAACCTTCGCAGAAGCGTGCGTGCATAAATAGGTCAATTTGAATTATTTACTCTCACAGCTGCTGCATCAGTTCCCTCAACAACAAGAACGAGAGAGAGATAGCTTCGAAATTTTATTATCAGTTTGAAACTCTACTACACTACTCTACTACATACTACTTCATCAACACCGAGGTAAGCAATATTTTTTTTTCAATGAATAAAACATTTAAAATTTAAACATTTAATTTTTTTTTTTTTAAAACACAAACACAATAAATAATAAATATGTAAAACACACAAACACAATAAAACACAAACACAATAAAACACAAACACACAATTAAAACATCAATCACAAAACAAAACAATTGTGAGTTTAACTCATCTTGTGACTAATTAGCACACCTCTTTACAAGTTTAACATCACTCCATTTGGGAGTGATGTGTTTGATTGTGACAGCCATTTTGTCACAAGATGAGTTAAACTCACCTATGTTTTCTTCAGTTATTGAGTTGTTAAATCTGGATGGGAGGAATATTTCAATTTCTGATTGTTCTCCTTGGCTCCATCCAAATCTATTGAAAAGTTTTAGAATAATTTTTTTGCCGTATCTCGTCGTCGCAAACCGTGCCCGCACCACTGGGTATGGTATACCCTCGACCAAGTTTGATATTGGCACACACTTTTTGATAGCTCCTGTGTTGTTGAATTTTTCTATCAACATTTCCGTATCTTCTGCACCATCCTGATGCGGTTCCTTCGCCGCCTCCTCCTCCTCCTCCCCCAGCAACGAGCGCAGATCTCTGTTACAGTAATTCGCCTCCTCCAACAGGGGCGCAACAGATGAATCAAAAAATGTGGAGCTCTCACACCCTTCTCCAAACAATGTCCTCGGCTCCTGCACACCCATTCTCCGCACCCCCTGTGAATTAAAAAAAAAACTGTTTAGCAACAATAAAAAAAGTTGATATAATACACATATTTTAGAATATTTCAACAACAACATCAACAAAAAAGAAACTGTAGAACATTAATGGATCAATACTGTCTAATAATTCCAAAAGAAAGTGTTTAGCAACAATAACAAAAATTGATATAACAGACGACAATTCGCACATTTTTCAGAATACTTCTGCATCAACAATAACAACAACAACAATAATAGAAACTATAGAACATTGATACAGTAATAATTGCATGCTTATTAAATGTTTTCCTCACATAGATATGCTCTCATACATTGATAGTGTAATAATTCTCTGCTTATTGAAATGTTTTCCCCCAAAATCACAACTAAATTAGATTTAGCTCTCATACATTAATAGCGTAGTAATAATAATAATTCTTCGATTATTGAAATGTGTTCCCCCAAAATCGCAACTAAATTAGATTTAGCTCTCATACATTAATAATAATAATTGCATGCATATTAAATGTTTCCAATTCAAACTCATTTTTCTTGCATAGATATGTTCACATTACATCTCACTTCAAAGAGGAAGTGTTTATTCCTGCATAGAGATGTCATACAACACAAACAAGAATGGATACTAAATGTGTGTTTATTAAATTGAAACAACTATATATTTTTTGGAATGCATATAAAAAGCAATAAAGTGTAGAAATTCTTTTGCATAAAGGATTAGCATAATCTTTTAGTCGGAGTATGCTAATCAAAAGGAGAAAATTTCTGATTAGCATAATCTTTTAGTCAGAGTATGCTAATCAAAGGAGAAAATTTTTGAAAAACTAACCTCATTTAACACGGTGAACGGATCCCTCATCCTCGCCGACTTTTTCGGTGTTGGTGGAAGCGTGGTTGTTGACTCGAAGAGGGCTGACCTCTTGCCTCCGCGGATGCCTGTGTTGTTGAGCAGCCCGTGCCACTGGGGAGGTGTGTGATTTTCTTCGTTTTCTACGAAGTAGTTGATCGGCGGGTGAGGTGACGTCATGGAGGCGGCAGCAGCAGGTGCAGTGTATGATGCGGATGGTCGGGCGTCCATAGTGAAACTGTGTGGAACCGCTCGAAATCTCCCTTTTTTATAGCTTACGATTTTTAAAATAACTATATCTATTATGTGCTATGTTTCAGAATGGCACGTGCGAGGCGACCAACGGATTGGCAAGCAACATTTTAGCACACACACACACACAAGATTACTATTTGCAATGTGAGTATATATTTTTACTAGAGATTATTATTACTATTATTGCTCAATGTTTTGAGGACAATGTTTCAAATGATAAAGTTTCTTGAGATAAACTATTACTCTACAAAATACACATTTATAATAATATCCATGCTTATGTTGAAAAATCCGCATTTACCCAACTCCCTGGGGAGATTTTTGATGTTTTACAAATCACTAGAAAATGTGTGTGTTTATTCCGAATTTGGATACATTGGGTTTTCTATTATCAATTCTCTTGATAAGCAATCTTTACACAATAATTAATTTTATCTAAGAAAATATCTTTGAGTGTGTTGTCATCTAGTGAACGATTCTTTTCCATATTTTTACGTTTAATTTCTGACCAAATTAGCATGTGCAATTCATTCAAATAATAGCAGAAGCACGAATATCTTCCACACTCATCCCAAATTTCACCGCGTTTTCCAGCTTCCTCCTTCGCTGTTTTCAATTTTTTGCATCTTTCCAGATGTGCAAATTCATGTTTGTTTAGAAAATTGTGAACCAATACTGACAGATATTCTTCTACGTTGCCAAATGGCACAATCAAAGTTTTAAGTAATTCTATTCCTTCTTTCATTAATGTACAAATACACCGTTCGTTCATGTCAGGGTAACCTGTTTCCCTACAATCCTTCTCTGATGATGTTTGCATAATGTGAAATTAATTTAAAATTATTACTTTTGCAGAACTGTGGAAGTGAGGAGGTAACACTAACTAAGGTGTTGAATGCTCGAACGATGACAGACTACTAACAATTAAAAATGTAAGTATATTGTACTTATACTTCTACTTCTTCTCCTCCTCCTCCTTCTCCTCTGCTCCCTCCTTCTTCTCCTCCTCATACTTATTCTCCTTCTCTTCTTTATTATTATTATTCACCAATGTTTATAATATTCAGTTGTACCCAGACTGTCGGAAAGAGAACATTGAGTTGCATGTTGAATGTTAACATACTATCGGTTAAAATGTGAGTATATTGTGCTTGTACTTTTACTTCTCCTCCTTCTCCTTCTACTTCTACTTCTACTTCTACTTCTTCTTCTTCTTCTTCTTCTTCTTCTTCTTCTTCTTCTTCTTCTTCTTCTTCTTCTTATTCTTTATTATTATTCATCAATATTTTTTGTTTCTCTTCTTCTTCAGAAAATATCATCAGTCGCATCTAGTGTGTTGAAAAGGGAGGAACGATGAGATATACAACAGAGAAGCTGCGCGCATTAAACGCCAGTGCAGTTCGATATCGCATGACCTACCTGGACGAGGAGGTGGACATCGAGTCAACGTTGAATTCATGCAAACCGCACATATTAGATCTGGTGGTCAACGAGGCGGATCGATTCAACGGAAACGTCAAATGGTTTATTGTTCTAAATGTAATTTTACAAAAACTAGTTGTATTGCCTGGAGATGAAGAAGAGCAAGTGTCAAGTACAGTTAACTTTCATAGTTATTCCGCCATAAGCGTGAATGTGCGTGAGAATCTGGATGAGTTGGACAATTTCTTTGTGTTAGCTGTTAGGAAAATTTTGACATCTTTTGAGAATTTTGTGAGATTTGGAAGCGGTTGGGTAATTAGAAAAATTGATTCACTAGATCTTAACATAATTAGGTACAACCCCATTTATTCTGCTTCATCTACTTATGTTGAGACACCTGAATTCATTAAGGCAAAAAAAGCTATCATTAATATAAAGAATGAGTCTGACAGCAAATGTTTGTTATGGTGCATATTGGGATTCATAAATTATAGGTCTAAACACATGGATGTAGAATATTTGAGTAGGTTTGTTCACACAATTAATACGCAAGGTGTTAACTTCCCTGCTACTTTGCGTGACATAAAAAAAATTGAAGCGTTGAATAGCGACATAGCCATAACTGTAATAGCCTATGATAAAAAGAAGTTTTTCCCATACAGGTGCAGCATATACAGAGAACGCACCCATCAAATTAATCTTTTATTGATAACAAGTGAAACCCAACCTCAAAAATCACATTTTTGTCTCATTAACACCACAAAGGGGAAAAACGGGCTGTCTCGGCTCTTGGGTTATCTATCAAAAAATCATGCACAATCACATATTTGTAACTTTTGTTTCCACCGATTCACAACAGACAAATCGGCGCACGTAGATGGGAAGGTGAACTTAGAAAAACACAAAGAGCTTTGTTCAAAATTTGTTGCACAAAGAACGTCAATTGCGAAAGAGGGGGAAGTGCTTAAATTCACAAATTATACATGTACATTGAAACCAAAATACGTTATTTATGCTGATTTCGAGTCATTTATTGTGCCGATGCAAAATAATGAGGGTGGAGAAGAAGAAGAAGGAAAAGAAGAAGAAGAAGAAGAAGAAGAAGGAAAAGAAACGCCAACCACATCTAGCTTCACTAAAAAGACAAGTCAACACATCCCGTGCGGCTACTGTTTCATAGTATTGAATATTGAGGGTGAAATTTGTTATGGACCAAGCATCTATCGTTCGCAAGATATTGGTGATAACATTGTAGAAAAATTTTTAGACGAAATAACGAACATAGGTGAGCAGCTTTATGAGGAAATGAAAAATGCTATACCGATGATACCTCTGAGCAAACAACAACAACTTGAATTTAATAATGCAACAAAATGCGGTTTGTGTGGAAAAGTTTTTAAGAAGGATGGGGTGAAAGTTATGCATCATTCACACGAAACCGGTTTTTATATTTGCCCCGCCCACCCTTCATGCAACTTGAACGGAAAAGCACCCTTTTTTATCCCCTGTTTCTTCCACAATTTCACCAATTATGACAGTCACCACATAGTGAGGGCATTAGGGGGGTGCACGAAACGGATAGAGTGCATAGCCAATTCTTCGGAAAAGTTTGTATCAATCACTGTAGGAAAAATTAAGTTTTTAGATAGCCTTAAATTTATGAATGCGTCATTGGACAGCCTTGTTAAAAACCTATCAGACAGTGATCAATTGGAAACCAAATTCGGGAGAATGTTTTCTGTGTTTGAAAAGCAGGAACATAGAGAACTTTTAATCAGAAAAGGTGTTTATCCATATACATATTTTGATTCTCCTGAAAAATTCCAAGAAACAAGCCTTCCCCCAATCGAATGTTTTTATAATGATTTGACCGAAAC
>OX418220.1:4514839-4545269 GCA_948455865.1 Conomelus anceps
TAAAACAAGAAAAAAGAAGTAACCCAAGTAAAGTGGGAGTAGAGCAGGAAATGAAAGCGAAAGCGAAAATAAAACGAAATAGGAGAGTGAACGGACACTCAGATATTTGCTCAGAGAGTAACACATTTTGGCCCACTGGTGTAGATTGCGGATAGCAAATTGCAGGTGAAACTGCTGTTGCTTCTAGTAGGCTACTGTATACTCTATTAACCGAAGGTATGCGGTGAGCTAGATTAAACACCGCCAATCGACAGGGCGTCTTCTTATTGGTCACATATTTCTTGTTTCTGTTCATTCTACTCCGTCTTTTTCTTTCTTCTCTTTTCTCACCCTTTCTCTTCTCTATAACGAGGAAGTGATAGACGTGAGCCGCAGCTGGTATCTGTTCAATCAGTTCAGATAAGTAACGCTTTACTGGGCCTCTCTCTAAGCATTTGACACTGTTGATCATAAGGTTTTACTCAATAAATTAGCTCTGCTTGGCTTCAGTCATGAAGCCCTAATATGGTTCCAATCTTATCTCATAGGTAGAAAACAATGTGTCACTAATGTTAATAACAGATCCCAATGGAAAAATGTAATACATGGTGTCCCACAAGGTTCTATCCTCGGTCCTCTTCTTTTCACCCTGTATGCTAATGATCTTTCCTCCGTTATCAATTTTTCCAGTTTCCATACTTATGCAGATGACCTACAAATTTACTCCAGCTGTCCAAAATCAAAAATCAATGCAACTATTGATAAGATGAATGAAGATATTAATAATATTATGAAATGGACCAGGAAAAATGGTCTTAAACTCAATCCTGTAAAAACGCAATCTATTATCATTGGTTATTCACGCTTGATAAATAGTATTGACTTGAACCTAATTCACAAAATCACAGTTGATGGCAATGTAATACCATACTGTAGTTCAGTTAAAAACTTGGGTATAACCATGAACTCAACTCTTGACTGGTCAGAGCAAGTTATTAGAACATGTAAGAAGGTTTTTTCAGCAATGCATCCCTTAAAGAAAATGCAAGATATTCTCCCTAGAAGTGTCCGATTGTTACTGGTTAAATCTCTCATCTTTCCACATTTCCTGTACTGTAATTCTGTAATGAATGACATGACAGTCATTCTGAATGATAGATTGCAGCGCAGTCAGAACTACTGTCTTCGGTACGTTTACTCTCTTCAATGGCATGATAGAATTACTCAATCCCACATTACAAGCTCAACTCTCAAACTCCCAGATCAGAGACTATTCAGAATAAACAAACTTGTCAGAGAAATCCTCAAATACGGCAAACCTAATTACTTTAAAAACGATTTCAAATTTGTTTCTGAAGGCAGACAGAATAATGTCTCTCATACAAGAACCGGGGATAATACGCTTAGGATACCGAACCACCGTACTACAATCTATACTAAATCATTTGTTGTAAGTGCTTGTCGGGCTTGGAACGCACTTCCTAATTCCATAACGTGCATTGAGAGTCGAGCGGGCTTCACCTCATCATTGAAGAGGTATCTTTTGGAGGGAATGACTGCGTCTTTTCAACCATAGAGCACATGCATGACAACCATCATCTTTCATTTTGTAAATAATATCCCATCTGTATTGTTCAGAAAATATTTAAAAAAAACACAATATCAATTATTTTTAATCACTTTTAACTTTTTCAATTTGTACTCAAATTTTATTCTATTATTACCAATTATTTAGTCTCGCAGTTCGAAGTTATCAAGGTTAAGTTTGAATGGACGAATTTTTGTCCAGACTTCGCCCTTATTACGTAAATGCTTCACAAAAATGTTATTGTTAATATCCAAACTTTTTCTCATTTTCTTATTTATTGTGTTGTTAATAATATTCTTTTTAATCAGTCACAGTTATATTTTGTAAATTTACGTAAATAAAGTAATTTTATCTTATCTTATCTTATCTTAAGAGTGGCCGATTGGATTGGCCAGCTAGAAATACTTTGTTCTCTGCTATAAAATCACTTCCCAGTGATACTTAACCCACCTAAAACTGTAGGTCCAACTCATAAATCACCATCATCCAACTCATTACCCACGCACAGGTCTCAGACCTATAAGGGCTTCATCCTCAAAAAAAAAAAATAATAACTTAAACAATGAGGTGGAACTACCCGTAAGGGTCTCCCCATCAATAAAAGACATACTCATTTTTTTTAGGGTGAAGCCCACATAGGTCTGAGACCTGTGATTGGATAATGAATTGGATGATGGTGATTGATGAGTTTGGACCTACAGTTTTAGGTGGGTTCCGAACCACCGGGAAGTGATTTTACAGCAGAGAACAGTGTCTTTTTTGCTGGTCAATCTAATCGGTCACCGTTACAGAGTAGACCCAGGAGAACGCAGCTTATCTCTATCTGATCGAACAGATACCTGCTACGGCTCACGGCTATCACTTCAATTCACTTTTAGGCCTAGATGTTGTGATGGTAATTCAATCAAAATTTCCACTTCTAGCTAGGTTTGGATAAGTTATATTTTTTGTATTAACTACGAAACTCATGAGTTGCACCTTATTTGGTTTGGTGATTGGTGTTTCTTGCGACTCGCTACTCCAGAGTAGAGGATTAATCCTATGGAAGAAGTTTCTCTATAAAATGTAGAACACCCAGACGGTTTTGACCCGAAAATTGCAAACTTGAAGAAAGAATCTTCTAGAACGGAGGACGTGAAAAGAGTGAGGAGAATTAGGGCGGACCACCTGTGTTGCTGAGGGTAGAGAGAGATGTCTGACCCATTTCAAAAATTTCTACTCTCTTTCTCATTTTCATTTACTTCAGCTCATTTTTTTACTTACTTGCTCTTTCTTGCTCTCTCTCTATCTATCTATCTATCTCTCTCAGGTTGAGTGTCAAGAATGGTCGAATCTTTGTCTAAACTTCGCCATTTCATGTAATTGCATCACTTGAATTGTCATCACTAGAGCTTATATAATTAATAACATACAAACATCATTGTGAATAATTTCTAGCACTATAAAAATTATAATCTAAGTCTACTATAGTATCTATTGTGATGTTGTCAATTTTGTTTTAACTAATCATATTATGCGAAATTTGTAAACTTACATGAATAAAGAAATCTGATCTAATCTAATCTCTTTGCTGATTACTATTCCTTGAAATATTCTACTAAAATTTGTCCTTCTCTGCATAAACTAATTCTGGTAGAGTTTATTGATAGATTGCTATTAAAATCTCCGCCCTTTTGTGTTATTGCTTCACCTGAATATTCTATTTCATTTATCATACAAACACATAGCACAGGAGCCCACAATTCCTCTATTTTCAGAAGAGCAACTCATACCGATATAATCATACCTCACCACCCATATCACCCTATATGCCACAAATTTGTGGCTTTCAATAATAATGATTTATAGAGCTTTAACTAAACCTATGAGAAATATTAATTTGAAAAGATATTAGCACTATTGAACAGATAGCTACTAGAAATGGATGTAAGGAGATCATTGTTGACAAAATTTTAAATAAAAGAAGGATTACTAGCAACCAGTGCTAGCATTGCAGTAACTGATATTGGAGATAGGTCATGGATAACGGTACCTTTTATCTTGGCTCAATATATAGTATATATAATTTATTCTGATAAATCAGGAAAAGAATTGAAAAAGAACGTTTTTGACGTAGCTTTTCAAACAAACCCTATTTTAAAGAGTTTGTTCGGGTGTAGTGGAGATAAAATTGATATCTGGGGCAAATGGAGTTTACATATTTAATTGCGGTGATTGTAGTGACTATTATGTTGGTCAGACTGGTAGAAGTTGCAAACTTGAAGTGAATGAACATATTAGAGATGGAAAACCCAAAAAGGCGGTTCAAATTTTTTAATTTAGCAATTCTCATTACTAATGGAGACAATTTAAAGGCTGAAGAAAATGTTGATTTTCTGCATTTGATTGAACATTTTTAAAGCTTTGGAGATAACTATAGGCTGGTAAAAACGATTACAATACTGGTTTAAACGATCAAATTTATTTCAACCAATTCAATACAACTAACTTGGTGTCATCATAATGCTGGCGTACTTTCGTGTAAACGGTGTTTATCTCTGTTGACCTCAACTGCATTCCAGTAAGCTTCAATTTTTTAATATTTTCAATTCTAGCCTGATTGTGTATTGTTCTTGTTTGTTGCTTTCCATGTGTTTACGATTTTTGGTTCTTGATTTTTATACTTCTTTTTGCTTATTGCTCCTTCCACCAGAGCCCTCTTATTTTTGTTTGTTGATCCTCCCACCAGTGAGCGTGTACATTTTAATAACGGTACTTTTGTGTTTCTCGGTTGACCTTGACTGCATTTCAGAGTGCTTCAATTTTTTAATTTAAACATTTTAAAATTTTAGCCTACTTGTGTATTGTTCTTGTTTGTTGCTTTCTATGCGTTCCTGGTTCTTGGTTCGTGATGTTCACACTTATTTTTGCTTGGTGCTCCTCCCACCAGTGTCTTGTTTTGGCCTTCAGCCAATCACTAACCTTCAATGAAGGCCAGCCTATCAGAGGCACTTTCTCCCTTAGCCAATCGTACCATTCCGTGTTAAGTATATATTAAGCTACTCTGTACAATAGTTTTAGTTTGACTGAGATTGATATTGGTGTAACAACCGAAAATAGTATCTCACTGTTTTAAATAAATGTGATTGTGACAACTTCAAGTCTTATTATTCATTATGGATGTCTTGCACAATATTCACTGTTCTCTGCTGTAAAATCACTTCACGGTGGTTCGGAACCCACCTAAAACTGTAGATCCAACTCATCAATCACCATCATCCAACTCATTACCCACGCACAGGTCTCAGACCTATGTGGGCTTCATCCTCAAAAAAAAAATATTACTTTCACCACTACAACGGAAAAGTCAAAAAGAGACAGCAAATGAAATTTATTTATAGATGACGTCATGTTCCCGATATTCAGATTCAATTGAATCGGGCATCCTGCTAGTTATTCATTGGCCTCATCAATTTTATTCACCCTCTCCCTCGACTCATCAACACCGATTCCCCAGAGCATATCAACCGATAATTGCACTTCACGAAACTAATTAATCACTAAGGGACTTTGTAACTGCATAGTGATCTTCATACAGTCGTGAAACTAAAACAAGATATCAACGTTAGAAGCGGGCGGACTTAATCCAACCACAATGTCACCAATAATAACTCACAACAAACACATTCAAGACAATTTCTCATTACTTGTCGTTTGAAGTAGAATTGCTTGCTGAAGAGTGAAAGTAGTGATCATTCCCTCTCTGTCTTACAGATGTCTTTCACTTTTGAGGTGGATAGTTTAAAAATCTTTCATTTGCATCTTGAAAGGTGAAAGTTGAAAGAGATCTTTCCGACAGAATGCGAATGGATGATGCTATAATTGGAAAAGTTTTGACGTTTTACAAGATAAGGACAGCTCAGCTATCTCTTTCTCCTACTGGCTCTTTCATTCTCTCAAACACTCCTACTTTCTCCTACTTTCTCCAGCATTCTCACTCTCTCTCTCTCTTGCTTAGAATAAAGGCAGCAATTCAATTCAGTTCTCTCTCTCTCTGATAATTACTTACTTCAAATTTGTTTCTGAAGGCAGGCGGAATGATGTCTTCCATTCATAATACACAATCATCGTACTACCATCTATAATCACCTTTTGTAAGTGCTTGTCGTGCTTGGAATTCCATCAGGTGCTTTGAGAGTTGATCGGGCTTTATCTCATCATTAATGAAATATCTAATGAAGAAAATGACTCCAACTGTAAGCATGAAGCAACCAAAACATTAGACATCCACCTACTACTACTACTACTACTAATAATAATAATAATAATAATAATAATAATAATAATAATAATGATAGCAATAATTATAACAAAAAAAAAACAATAATAATAAGCACACGCCATGGTAAACATATAAATTACATATCTCAGCCTGAAATGGATAGTGTGGCATCCAACTCTTGGTTAATGCATGGCAATCTCTCTATGGAGACTGAGGGGTTCATGATAGCAATCCAGGATCAGATCATAAATACACGTAATTATAGGAAGAATATACTTTAGGACACTACAGTAGCCACAGATTCATGCAGGCTTTGTAATAAGGCACAAAAAACAATTGATCATATCACCAGTGGCTGTTCATCATTAGCTGCATCAGATTATGTACAGAGACACGACAATATAATTATGTAAAATAGTTCATCAAGAAATAATAAAAAAAATACAAATTGACCGAATCAAGTGGACCTTATTAAAAGTACAAACCAAATGCAGTTATAGAAAACGACAAAATAAAGATATACTGGAATAGAGATATAATAACAGACAGGACAATACAGCACAACAGACCGGATATTACACTCATTGACAAGGCATTGAAGAGAACATTCCTGATTGACATAGCTGTTCCAAATACTAACAATTTTCAGAAGAAAATTTCAGAGAAAATTGTTAAGTATCAGCCTCAGAAGAAATCGGACAAATGTGGCATCAAAATCAAGTTTTCACAGGGCCCATAGTGATTTCTTTAACTGCTGTAATTTCGAAGTCTCTTCACAAGTATATTTCTGATCTTGGTCTGCCACCCAACATCTACATTGCTCTTCAAAAGTAAATTGTACTGGACACATGCTCAATAACACGAAAATTCCTAGGCACGTAGGGGAGGGAAAAGAAAAAATATGGAAAAATAGGGAGGGATTAATGATAATAAATAAAAGAGGGAAAAGGAGGGGAAAAAATTTGTGAAGATATGTAGAGATATAGATACATGTAAATAATAAGCATGTTATTATGTTATTTATTAATTTAATCAATATGGAAAAAAGACTGCAAAGATAAGTGGGGATAATTGCAAAAAAGTAAAAAAAAATGAAAGGAAAAAAGTAATAAGAATTGTAATAGTACAAGTAAAAATGGTAAAATTTTGAACATTGGAGCACTTCAGTTTTAGAGAACAAAAATTTCTTTGAAATAAATTCATACTTGGTCTATGACCCATATGAATTACTTATTACCAGCCAAATAGGTTGTGATATTGGCTACATAGTCCTAAATAATAATAATAATAATAACAAAAATAATAAAACAATAATAATGATAATAAAATGCATATGGCTTTTATTGGTGGAGAGACCCTTAGGGGTAGTTCCACCTCGCCGTTTGAGCCATGTTATAGAGAACATGGTGGACCCACTATTTTAGGTGGATCTGAACCACTGGGTAAGTGAAAATAAATCTCATATTATGAACATTATGTCATTGAGGCACGGTCACCCATCCAAGCGCAGTCTTACTGAAAATCATATTGAACAAACTCCATGCTCACCATGTGACCAATTACCAGTATGTTTCTAATAACATGGTTTTGAAACGGAAACCCTTAAAGGTATTCCAACCAATAAAATCTATTCTTTCATCTATTATTCATTTTCAAAAACGAATAGAAACTATTTGAATACAGATTATTACAGCCTCATGTGCAGCATGCACTGTAAGGTTACAATGTGAGGTTACATGCTGCAATGTAAGGCTACAATGTAAGGTTACAGGTTACAATGTAAGGATGTAAGGATGCAATGTAACCTATGTCATAGGTTACTGATGCTCAAGGAGCCTTTTAACATCTCTTCTTGCCTGCTTTAGTGTGTGGCTGGCCTTTGTGTCTTACCTAGAGATGAGGCATATTTACTGGAAGTGGAACAGGTATTTTTACTGAGTATTTGAACGTCCGGACTAGCACCTAGTATTCAAAGAACAAAATACTCAGATATCTGTGAGTATTTCTAGAAACTATTAAACTACGCGACTTCAAGTCCCCCTCCAATTTACGGAGTGGGAGTGGAGCTTTGTAATTTGCAGTTGTACAGTAGCTATTAATAGCTCATTTCTCGTTATAGAACTATTCAACTACTCACTCACTCTTTCTCGCTCACTCTCACGCTCTCTCTATCTCTATTCACTATACTCGATTGTAGGCGCATGCATCTAGATTGTCTTTGGTTGCATATGGCGTACGCGCGTACTTTTCCAGTACAAATACTTCTTGAGTACTTGAGTACGGGTACTAAAAAGTAGTTTGTTACTCAAGCGTCTCAAGGTCTTGCCGTCCGCGGCTCATTTCGCTACAGCACATTTGAGAGCAACTCAATAATTAGATTCGTGCTGTATTTAACACGAGTAATAAAGATTCATGCTGTATTTAACGTGAGAAACAGTACCAGTACCGCAGTACGATACTCTCTTCTACGTGTACTCTTGTACGTCTACTCTGGCAAACTGGCTAATATAAAATACTACCTAGTATTTTGGAACAGGTATTTGGAATAGGTATTAGAACGTACTAGTACTCGGAATACTCAGTATCAGAAAAACCTAGTATGACCCATCTCTAGTCTTAACTTACATCTCACTAATGGCTTAAAGTCAAAATACAATCGTTGCAAAAACTACTTTTATTTAAATTATTCAATTATTCTGATTATTAGAAGAACACTCTAGTAGAGCATAATATGATACTGTTATGGGTTCTATCTCTAAAATAACGCTGGCAATACTTAAATTTATCACTTGTACTCTATTTACACATATAATCCACAACATGCACTGATCATTTTTATGTTTTACACAAAAATAAGCAATCAAAAACAGATAAATCGGTATTGTTCAACTAATAAAGAGTTTGCAAAATTACTATATAAAAATCAATCATTAAATGTTAAAAAGCAGATCTAACAATAAATGATAACTGTTCAATGAACAGTCCAATAATTCAAGAAGAACGTTGAAAAAGAACAATTAACTTATGTAGCACAAGTCCATAATACAATAATAGCTATGGGTATAGTCCACTGGTATGAGTTGAAAATAAATCTCACAAAAGGCACAATACGGTAATTGATTATCAATACAGAACTGTAACTACTTGTTTATCAGGGAACAGTTCTTCATGTTTGGATCACGTTTTTGTTAAGCACAATGATATGAATAGAGTGAGAAGCGCTGTGATCCAGACAAGCCTGACCGACCATTACTTTACTGCTTTGACAATTATGGCAGCTGGGACAACGAATACTACTACTTCGACTGATACTGACACTTACATAGACCGCAATTTGCTTGCCACAAGTCTTGCTCAATCCGACTGGGGGGCGGTTCTTAGTTCTCAGCAGGTTGATGTCTGTTCTAGCATTTTCAATGAAATAGTTGCACACTCTTTGAATAATTCATCAAAACTAAAAAGACCCACTTCTGGCAGATGCAGGAAACTGAAACCCTGGATATCTGCTGGTTTAATAAATTCGATTTGAGAACGAGACAGACTCAGTAGAAAATTAAAAAAACAACCCTTCAATTTAATATTAAGAAATCAATTTCATAGTTATAGACAAGTTCTAGGAAATTCCTTAAAGCAAGCTAAAAAAGATTATTACCGCTCAAAAATTGTAGAGACTAAAAAGAATCCAAAAATGTTTTGGGGAGTAATAAATGAATTGGCGGGAAGGATCAAATCTAAAGATTCATTTCCATTGGATAAGTTTCTTCCAGATGAGACAAACATTAACAGTGATGTAATCAAGAATGTGGCTGATGATTTCAATAATTTTTTTGCTTCGGTTGGGCAGGACTTGGCAGGTGCAATAGACTCGGGGGGCAATCCATTAGTTGAAGACAGTGACTATGCTCAAGATGCAACATTTACTATTCATACAGTAACCGAACGCGATGTTATACGTCACGTGACTAGTCTTCGGGGGGGTTCCGCCCCAGGCCATGATGGCTTCACAGCCCAGTTTCTCAAGGAAAACTTGAATATACTCCTAAGACCACTGGTGCATCTCTTAAACTTAAGTATAACACAGGGTGTCTTCCCCGACCATTTCAAATTGGCCAAAGTCTTTCCTCTCTATAAATCAAATGCTTACACTGACAAGAATAATTTTCGTCCTATTTCTCTCTTGAGTGTCTTCTCTAAGATTCTAGAAAGAATAGTCAAAGAGCAACTTGCTAAATTCCTGACAGACAATGGGATCCTTACTGAGTCACAGTACGGTTTCAGAGAGGATCGAAATATTTCTGATGCACTTTTTGACATTAGTAGAGAACTAAATAGTGCAATTTCAGACAGTAAACGTTCAATGTTAGTGTTTCTAGATCTGAAGAAAGCTTTTGATTCAGTTGATAGGAGCAAGCTGTTGAAAAAGTTAGAACACACAGGAGTCAGAGGCACTGCCCTTGCTTGGTTCAAGAGCTATTTAGAGAATAGGCGACAGAGTGTATCAATACACAACACCATAAGTGGCATTAGTAATGTGGACTTTGGAGTGATCCAGGGAAGTACTCTTGGCCCAATCTTGTTCTTGATTTATATCAACAACATTTCAAAATTGAAACTGAAGGGACAACTGAAATTATTTGCTGATGACACACTTGTTTTTTTGAATGGTAACTCATGGGATGATGTAAGGAAAGATGCTCTGCACGATCTAATGGTATTGAAGAAGTGGTTTGATCAAAATGTCCTTTCCTTAAATATTTCTAAAACTAAATTTATGCCAATCTCTTTAAATCCACATTCAGATTTCAATCTTCCTGATTTGGTAATTCATAGTTGTGGAAACCACTTAAGTAACATGTGTGCATGTGAGGCGATCGAGAAAGTTAGTTCCTATAAGTACCTTGGTGTGATGTTTGATTCTCGCTTGAAATGGTCAGACCATATTGAATACCTTAAGGGCAAACTGCGTAAATATATATTTGCTTTTAAAAATCTAGGTGAAATTCTGGATGAGAGAGAATTGAAAATTGCTTATTTTGCTTATGTTCAGTCACTCCTTTCGTTTGGAATCTTAGCTTGGGGAGGCGCCTTTAAAAGTATTATAGAACCTTTATTTATAATTCAGAAATCAATTTTAAAGGTTGCCTTCAAAAAGAGTAGGAGATATCCAACATCCATTCTATTTCAAGAAACCAAAATACTTTCTATACGTAAATTATTCACTAAGTTTCTACTATTGCACATGTTTAAACATTTCGATGATATTTTCAATAGAATTCAGCATAATTATTTTACACGTTATTCTAGAAATACAGAAATTACTTCACTTCAACTATATAAAACCTTTTCTACTACAAATTCCTATTATTTAGCCCATCAACTTTTAATAAATATTAGTAAGCAGTATCCACAAAATAGCTTTTTCTCAACAACATCTGTCAGTTGTTTTAAAAAGGAAGTTGACCAGTGGCTGTCTTCGTTGCCTTTGGAGAGCACTGAGACGCTCCTGTCAACTGGCTACGGGCGGACCCTGTTAACCTGAATTGTACTTTTTTCTATTTTTTAATTTTTTTACTGATCTTTGACTTCCTCTCCCATCTCAGGCTGGCGTCTGGTTTTGAACACCAAAGCTTCAAATTATATGTCTGGAATTCTCTTAAATTTGTTATTGTTTTTGTCTGTGTAAGGTTTTTGCAATGCATTCTTTTTCATATTTCCATTTTTCAATAATTTTCTTTTTTATAATACGCTTTACTAAATTCAGTAGAGTAAAGTCGGATGAATCTTGATATGAGTCCATAGCTCTGGTAATAAATTTCAACTCTAGCTTGCGCACAGGCCATGGCCCATGCAAGCTAATTTCCTTAGGACACTATATATATTTTTTTTTGTTTGTTTTTTGTTACATTTGTGTTTAGTCTTATTCTTTAATTTTATTTGAATTGCTACTGTGTAGTAAATAGTTGTGCATTCTGTAACAAAGGATTTGTTGTTGTTTTATTTTAGCTACAATTTTATAATTTATTTGGAAATAAAATTCATTCATTCATTCATTCATTCATTCATTCATCTTGACGAATTTCAAACAAGAGTGAACTCAACGTTTATCAAGCGCTCGCTTCATATAGGTTTTGATTTGAACTAGAAAGATGGAGATTTCTCTATCGAATTCTAAATAAACAAATATATAAGGACTCTCGCATTTTCCACAATATTCGATAAGATTCCATTAAATCATAATTAAACACCTAGAGTATTCTACAAAGTTCCAAGTAAATATCATAAAAGTGTCAAGAAGAAAACTAAAAGGCGAAGAGGAGAGTAATTAATTGCTCCCGGAAATCAATATTGAGGCAGCAGCCAACAATGAAAATCACTGTTCTCCCTTTCTCCTTTGCCCTGTTCACAACAGTACTGCACCTCTACTAGAGAATTGAAAGTATAAGTTTAGTTTGAAGCTTGGTTTTTGTTTGTGTATGATGAGAGAAGATTATGTTTAAGATTTTTTTAAATAAGATTTTTTAATCATTTTACTTTCAATACTGTAGTAGAAGCAAAAAAATCCTTATTTAATTAACAAAAGAAAAACAGAAACATAAAAGTGTTTCATCATCCACAAACACAAACCAAACTTCAAACCCAACTTATACTTTCAATTCTGTAGTAGAAGCACCTTATTATCCTCTACTCACTCTTATTAGTGCTCTGTTGTTCACGGTAACGAATCACACAGTTTTGTCACGTTATAGTGTACCTCGGTTAAACGGGGCTCAGATAACCGGGGCTCCACTGTAGAATTAAACACCTCATAAAAAATAATGAGCTAAATAGAAGTCTCCAACAGAATTTCAATCCAAGAACCATGTTCAAGGGTCTCTTTTGATCCAACACAGACTGTGAAAATGTGAATTGGACTTCTATTGCCTCTTGAAACGTTAGAACTCGATTTCTTATGGCGATTTAATAGAAGACAATGGAGGGGAACACGGTGGGCAAATGTGCTGTAATGTAAATTGGGTGGGGGGGGGGGGGTGGTTGAGAGGGGACAGAGTGGTTGAAGAGGTGAGGAAGTCGTTGGAGGAGAGGGGAGAAGGCGGATTTAGCACTCTCTAATTTCCAGCAGTTGCCATGGTAACAAAGTGACAATATCCGATCTAGAATGCTACTGCTATGGTTAATCAGGATTAGGCTGTACAGAATTGAACTGATTTAGCCACTTGTTTCACCCATCGTCAAATCCGGCTATAACGTAGCAACCACGGTTGAATATGGTTATAACGACACCCATAGCACTCAATAAAGCCGAATTGGTTGTAATCAATGGATACGTGAGAGCACACCAATTTGTTGTCATCAAGGTTAGCTTCAAAATGCGTTCAAAGGTAGATTTTCTGATTGATGACAATTGAGGAAGGTAGTTATTTGTGTAAAAATATATTTTCTATTCGTTTTTGAAAATTAATAAGAAATGCAAGAGCATATTTTATTGGTGGGAAGTACCTCACGAGTAGTTCAACCTAGCCGTTTCAAAATCATGTTATTAGAAACTTACTGGTGATTGGTGACGCAGCGAGCATGGTGTTCGTACCAGTGGCGGATCCACAGGGGGGGGAAAGGGGAAATTCCCCCCCCCCCCAACGGAGAAGAAGAAGGAAAAGAAACAGAAGAGAAAGAAGAAGAGAGAGAAGAAGAAGAAGAAGGAGAAACAGAAGAAAAGTGGAACGTATGGAAATGATAGAAGACAGTGAAGAAGTGGAAAAGGAATGACAATAGAAATTTGTAGGAGAAGAGAGATGAAAATAAAAAAGACAAAAAAGGGTGAAAAATGAGGATAAAATAAAAAGCAGAAGAGAATGAAGGAGATTTTTCAAAGTTTTCTCGGGGAGTTCCCCGAACACCCATTCTGAAATAAATAGCTATGTATTGCTTCAATTTATTGTTAGAGTTCTACTACTCCAAATTACAAATTATTACTATTGTAATAAAAGTAAAAGTAAATTCGTATGGCTTTACGTGGTGGGGAGACCCTTACGGGTAACTATTTTAATTATTGTACCGAGAGTCTAACGCCCCCGGCAACATCCCCCCACCCTGGACTGACCCTGTAGTTATGCAACTGCTTTGTGTGATGTTACGATATACATTAAAATTTGTATTTAAAATATAATATCATTACAGGCAATAGGTGAACAATTAAATTTGTAGTTGGTTTCATTTCAATTGAAAATACCCTTAAATTCACGATTTTTTACCTCATTTTCAAACATCCCGGACCACCCCCCTCCCTGTCATGGCTATTTATTTCAGAACGGGGGTTCGGGGAACTCCCCGATAAAATTTTTAAAAATTACCCCTCTAACCATACATCACTCAGGTATTTCCCGCCCAAAATCTGCTGCTGGATCCGCCCCTGGTTCGTGCGATCTGATGTTCAGTAAGACTGTGCTTAGATGGGTGACTGTGTTTTTATGACTTGATTTTATGAGCTTTATTTTCAGTTACCCAGTGATTTGGAACCTACCTAAAATAGTAGGTCCGCCATGTTTCCTATAAAATAACGCAAACAGTTATTCGTTGACTGGCTCTGCACGTGATGCACGCTCTGGCTCTCCAGTAACAATTCTTTGAATCTGCTCCGAGAAGCCCACTTTCAGCATTGCCTTCAATTTTGTTGCACCATCCTCAGCTCCAGCCATTAGCATGTTGCTGTCCTTTGATCACGTGAGTTTCACACCCTTGACCCTTGACCAAGATGAAATCGACACCCAAGAAGGTTTTAACACCATTTGACATACTACGGTATTAATAACTCTCTTCAAAGCCAATAGTTTGGAACGTATATTCAAATGTCTCTTGGATAATCTCTGTGTATCACGTATTGGGTATTCTTCAGTTTATGTGCATTTTAATATTCTATGTCTGCAAAAGACTTGTGATTGTGAATAATTATTGTGCTTCAAGGTGAAATTTCAAGTGAAACAGCGACCTAACCTAAAATTTTGATCCTACTTTCAAATTTTGTGAAAAACAGTTTTGGGCAATAGACTGATGTATTCACATTTATTTATATATTTTAGTTAAATAAATGAATATTCACAGATATACATACCATTTTGGGACATAATTGTATCTCTTTTCTTCTTCACTGTATAGTGAAGCTAGTAGTTTAAGAAATGACATGTCACCAATCATTTGAGTGAAACTCAGAATATTTGATGTAATGTGACAATTGTGAATAAATAAATAGATCAATTTTTAAAATTGTATTTATGTGTTCATCTTTGGGCAAGTGCGCAATCACTGAACATTTTTCCCTAACAAATGGGCCCTATTAACTTCAATCTCCCTACATACGCCCAACACTTCAGCACAAAATTCTTCAACTTGATGCACACTGTTTTTTACCTTACCTACACCTTTGAAAATCACATTATTTCGCCTGGATCTACCTTCTAGTTCGTTTAGTCTTTCGTTACTTTTCTCACCTAGACGTCTTAGATTTTCTAACTCGAGTTTGAGCGATTTGTTTTCCTCCTCTAAATGAACTATTTTCGCCGTCAGTGTTTGAACGTGTTCTTTAGTAGCAAGACGAGCAGTATGTTCTTCTAGAAGTGGTTTAAAGATCCCATGAGTTGTGCTAGTGACATATTTCCAACTTTTTGTTCTCCCATTGCTGCAACCTGTTGACGCTTAGCAAGTTACTGTTGATCTTCTGGTGATCCTCTTAAACGTTTCTTACTTGCCGGACTCGTCGATTTCATCTGCCTCCAGTTGTAGTAAATGTATGTTATTTGTAGACTACTTATTTATTTATTTATTGATTTATTCTGAGAAATTTACAACTAATGTGAAGGTGCAACAGACTCAAGTCCAAAACTGCTCCCTTCACAAATTTTGAATATTTTACATTGTCCAAAACATTGAGGTTAACACAGACTAAAAATTTAAGATATGCTGAAAACCATTCGAAAAATAATGAAATGAATCTTCTCACTTTACCACTATTAATTTAAAAGTTCACTTGATACTATTCACTTATTTAGAATGCAACTTCACGAAAAGGTTAAGTCGAAAAAGCCGGTAGACTTCTGTATCATTCAGAGATCATTCAGCTCGGCGTCTCAATCGGAACTCTCCCCAGTTCTTATTATAATTATTATAAGGGTGCGCATACAAAGAAAGCTGGTTTCCGGCGCCAGAAAACAAGCGACTGGGAGCGCTTCCAAACGCGAGAAGAACTTTGCATAGTTTCAATTATGTCCGTTCACAGTAAATAAAGCTATAATGCCAGCTTAGCAAGCGCAACAAGCGTGAGCTGCCAGCGCTAACCGGCTTACAATTATGAAGAGACCATTCTTATCTGCCTCCCTTCTCAGTGGTGAAGGTGATATTGTGGAAGGTATCCATGATGAATAATAAGACAAAATTGTCACAACCACATTTATTAAAAATATTGAGAAACTAGTTTCGGTTGTTATATCATTATCAATCTCAATCAAACTAAAACTAAAGTACAGATTAGCTTAATATATACTTAACATGGAATGATACTACTGGTTAAGCGAGAAAGAGCCTGACCTTCATTGAAGGTTGTGATTGGCTGACAAGTCACGCCCCCTGGTGAGAGGGGTAACAAGCGAAAATACTGACTTGTCAGCCAATCACAACCTTCAATGAAGGTTAGCCTCTTTCTCGCTTAGCCAATAGTGACATTCCATGTTTAGTATATATTTAGCTACTCTGTACTTTAGTTTTATTTTGATTGAGATTGATTGAGAAAGAGCCACTAATAGGCTGACCTTCATTGAAGGTCTGTGATTGGCTGAAGGCCCTAACAAGTCACGTTCACTGGTGGGAGGAGCAACAAGTGGAAATAGATATAAAAACAAAAAAATTAAAATAAAGTGCCGTTAATAGAATGTAGGCCAGAATTATGATGAAACTGAATTAGATGTATTGAATTGGTTGAAATAGATTTGATCGTTAAAACTAGTATTGGAATCGTTTTTTACAAACCTTATCTCCAAAGCTTAAAAATGTTTGACAAAAAAAAGACTCATATTTTGCATAGCATCTCATCACTATTGGAAACATGGTCTAGACAGAAGAATTTTTGTATTTGATTGGCTAAGGCAGACAATTGAAAATTTTAAAGGCTTTGGAAATAACCGGGTTGGAAAAAACGATTTCTATACACGTTTAATCGAATTTCAATAAATTCAATACATCCAACTTGGTTTCATCATAATATTCTGGCCTACATTTAAATGACGGCACTTTCTTGTTTTTCTCGGTCGACCTTGACTGCATTTCATTTCGCTTCATTTATTCAATTTTATTTTTTTTAAATTGTAGCCTACTTGTGTATTACTCTTGTTTGTTGCTTTCTATGTGTTTACGGTTTTTAATTCTTGATTTTGAGACTTATTTTTGCTTGTGACTTTTCCCACCAGTGGGAGTGACTTTTTGTGGCCCTCAGCCAAACACAGACCTCCTTCAATGAAGGTCAGCCAATCAGAGGCACTTTCTCTCTCAATAGTATCTCTTTGTTTTTTAGTATATATTAAACTACTCTGTACTTTAGTTTTAGTTTGTTTGATATTAATAGTGGTGTAACAAGTGTAACTAGTATCTCTATAAATGCTTCACAAAAATGTTATTGTTAATATCCAAACTTTTTCTCATTTTCTTATTTATTGTGTTGTTAATAATATTCTTTTTCATCAGTCACAGTTATATTTTGTAAATTTACGTGAATAAAGTAATTTTATCTTATCTTTATCTTTATAGTGTCTCTAAATAGTAATTTAATAGTAGTAGAAATGCGGTTGTGACAACTTTGTCTTATTGTTCAAAATAACAAATTCGTGAAAGTAGCCACAATTATCCCACCCCAATCTACAAGCATGAGGAAAGGAAAAGAACAAATCTATTCATTCCCAAACACAGAAAAAAGTTCATTACAAAAACATTTACTTCCCTTCACAACTGTGCACTTCTACAATCATAAGCAAAGGAACGAAGAATTTACCTATTTATTTAGAAAAAAAGTACATTACTAACGCATCTATTTTGCTCTAGCACTGTGCATTTCTTCAAGCTCTTAAGAGAGCAATATTCGCTCTATTTATCGCCACAATTCTCCGTTAAACTACCCAACTTTACACAGCTTTATCTCTTGAAACATTCCTCCAGTGCACTTTTTCAGCGATGCAGTGCATAGAACTCGACTCCCCAGACTGTATTATTTCTTACTCTTGATTGCGTATCTTCAACTATCGTACAATCCTCCAACATTCGTTGAGTTTTTCCAATCAGAAAAAGTTCATTCCGAACTTTTATCAGATATCGAACAATAAATCTCGAACGAATGTTCGAACCCATACTTCTACATCTCTATCTTTTTCTCTCTCTGACTTCCAATTTCTCATTCTCATTTCGAATAACTTTTTGGAGCCCTGAGAGAAAAGCATAACATATAGGTCAGAAAAAAACACTGACTTCCTGGTTGTTTGTGAAGTCCTCAGATCAGCTTCGATATAGATGATAAAACTTTGTGTCGTCGTCTACAGTTCCCATTTGTCGTATTTTACGATAGGAAGGCACGGGATAAAGGGATCAACCCGTCGCTCCCTTTCGAGGGATTGGGACTCACTTTCCTTTGTCAATGGCTGACCTTACTTATTCCCTATGTAATAAATTATTCAATGCAAAAGAAATGGAATGAAACCTTTCGATGGGAGCTGAGGATGTTTCTAAACTCTTCAATACCCTTTAGACATATAAGGATAATTTGCGGAATATTTTTTATGATCTACTAGCAGGTTCCCCGATTCAGTCAAATTAGAATATCTAGAACATGACATAACGTATTTTTACAAATTGAATTTTGTAGTCTCTCCCATTCTTATCAATCCCTTCTTCTATCCAAGACATGTGACATATATAAGATATGAGTATAGTATCAGCAAAAATATTTTCCAAAACCTTAATTGAATGTTTAAATCACTACAATTTCCTAATATTTTTTAAGAATGAAGCCCAAACAAATCTGAAACCTGCACCTGGGTAATAATTTGGATGATGGTGATTTATAAGTTGGACCTACAGTTTTGTGTTCTGTGGACCTACAGTTTTGTGGAAGAAAAGGACATTACAAATCATCATGTTTACATGAAGACAGAAAATGTAACGTGTGCAATGAAATTGGAAGCATTCTGTAGGAATGAACAACCAGAGAAAAGACGACAGAACTTTTTAGATGAAAATCCAGGATATAGTACAGACAGTGATACCGAGCACCTCAATTTAATAATTTTTTTTTGTATGAAGTCGACGTAGGTCTGAAACCTGCGCGTGGGTGATAGGATGATGGTGATTTATGAGTTCGACCTACAGTTTTAAAAGGGTTCCAAACCACCGGGAAGTGATTTTACAGCAGAAAACTGAATCATTTTTGCTGGTCAATCCAATCGGTCACCCTTACAGAGAACTCCCAGGAGAGCGTTGCTTATCTAACTGATTGAACCGATACCTGCTATGGCTCACTGCTATCACTTCCCCAAGAAATATCACAAAAAGCTTGCTTAATTTCTACATTTCATCAATAATTGGTAGCTCTGTTAGCGCAGTTGTGTGATGATATAAGGGTCTCTGGCTGGCTTCGTTTCCCGCAGCCTTGGGTTCGAATCTCATTCAGCCATGAATGTTTCTCATCATTCACATCATCACCCACGCACAAGTCTCCGCACTCATGTGGGCATCATCCGCAATAAAAATAAAATTTAAATAATATCAAAATATAATCAATTATGAAGACCTAACAGGATCTCATGGAATCGTGCCGTTGTCTGTCCGTCCGTGCTCTACTTCTCGTAAAGAAGACTACTTTTCTAAACTCGTTATATAACTCCCCACAGTCCAAGTGAAATCAATATTGATTTTGGAGTTTGGAAGTCGCATACAAAAATAGTAATGATTTGAATGATTAGTTTGGCTAGCGAAAATCAAAACATTGCACAGCTGATTCATTACAAATGACAAAAAAAATAAGAATATTATGAAGATTGCCGCTCAGCCCAATCTTCAACTTCATTTTTACAGTGCAAGCGTTGACGGCCTCATTTTTTATTGTGTTAAAATATTTTCTTGAATTATTCAAATCATCAAATTGGGAAGGGAGAGAGAATATTGATGCATAATTCAATAATTTTGAATTCCTCAAAGCACTCGTCAAATTTGAAACAGAGAAAAAATATTGATGCATAATTCAATAATTTTGAATTCCTCAAAGCACTCGTCAAATAGGGAACAGAGAAAAAATATTGATGCATAATTCAATAATTTTTAATTCCTCAAAGCACTATTAATTTATACTGAATACTTCCGCAATGGTGGATATTGACAACTGCATTGAATAGCTGATGAAAATCGATGAATGCTACTGTATAAAAATATCAGTAACCACCAAGAATCGAACCACGGACCTCCCTATTGCAGTAGCATATTCGATTTCCATCAGCTATTCAATGCTGTTGTCAATATCCACCACTGCAGAAGTCTACAGTATAAATTTATAGCACTTAATGAATTCGAAATTAATAAATTATGTTTCTGTATATTTGTCAGTTTGCTAAATTGTTAGTTACTTCATGAGATCTGTTAAGTAAACCTTGAAAGGGTGTCCAAAAAAGGGTGATCCCTTGGTAGGGATCCAAAAGAAAGCGGTTTGGTGTATAGAAAGAGTAGATAGGTTAGATTCATGTAGGCCGTTGTTCAAGAGACTTGGTCTCCTAACTGTACCCTGCGTGTATGAAGCTACGTTATATGTAAAAACAAATTATATTAATCAAAATCTTGATGTACACAATTATAATACAAGAAGCCGAGGAGATTATCCCTTGGTGAGTCAAGATAGTAGCTTATTCAAACAAAAACCTAGTTATTATATTGGTATAGGAAACTATACAACAAGCTACCGCAGTTTTTAAAGAGTCTTGAAAATATAGTAATATTTAAAAAACAATTGAAAAAATATTCAGTTGATAAAGCTTTTTATAGTGTACAAGAGCTCCTTTCACATCATAATTAAGCCTCACCTTAACTAATTGATATAGTAATTATGGTAACTATAGTGTATAAAATTGTATAATTGTTGATCTGACTTGTCTTATACTCCTTAACTGGAGTCTCCAAGACGTAATCTACAAAAAAAAGAAACAAACTCCTTTTCAATAACTGCCGATGTGTACTTTTTTTGATCGGGAAGCACGATATGATGTTCATAAAATCGAAGAAGTTAAATGGTGCATAACACTAGATATCACAACACTGATAATAATAATTATTTCGTGTAGAATTGTCGGGTCCTTGGTTACTCAGTTTAGTTTTATTGGTTGTAACATGTGACAGATGTCTAGAATGTCCAAATTTCTCTTCCAACTCTTTCAATAATGTCGTACAATCAATTATTCCTTTCACCATTTATAAAAATTACCGGTTCCAGGAGAACCAGCCAAATATATCCAAATACGTAAATTCGCCAATACGAGTCCCGTTCTTAATTCAAATTCACTGTTCACTGTAAATCGATACTGGCTTATCAAAGAGAATCATTAATGATGTGTGATTGATGTAGGAGTACATTGTACGAGTAGATGATTTAGAAACATCCGAATTATTTTATGGATAGAAAGTGCTTGCTATGTTCAATTTTCTTCTTTCGCCTGTAGCTGATAAATGCGAAAATAAATATTGTATGCTAAGGGAAATTTACTCGGCGTATTTTCAATCACAGCGGTCCAATACAAGCAAAGGCTTGTAGCCAGCTCTGGACCGGCTTGGCAAGATTCCCGTCACATAAACTGACTTACTTGTAAATTCATATACAGAATATTCGTTATACAGAACGTTTTATATATATATATATATAAAGTTTGGTTTAGCAAAGCCATATGTTCTCGGATATCTCAATTGTTTGGCTATTATCGTAAGGTACACTTTGAGAGGATTTTGGTTTGAGTCCAGTTCTGTTTGTAAAATAACTTCATGCTGTTCAGACGTAGTTCACAAGTGAGCTGGATTCATTACACTTAACAGAACTAGAAGAGCTGGTATGTTCACGGTTAGTTTAACTAATATTATATTTGATTATAACCAAATGAAATGCAACTAACCCGGTGAATTGAGTGTAATGATAATTTGGAATGGAAACAACCTCAATCTATATTTTAATATACTGTCAACTTTCATAAGAGAAACGAACATCTTGAATTTAAAAAAAGTTAACTTTTCATGTGAAATTTAACGACATGCAGTCAAATGACATGCAGTTATTTGACTGCATGTCGTTAAATTTCACATGAAAAGTTAATATTAACAACGCAGTTCGTCATGGAACAAGAAATCCAGGAATTTAAAAAAAGTGTCAAATGTTTCTTAATAACTAGAACTGAGAAATTATTATGTATTTAATGATTATTATTATAATATTATTTTATTATTATTATTATTATTAGTTTTGTGAATGCTTTTTCTTTCTTTTCAAATTTATGTTTTTGTTTTTATATTTTGTGTTAGATTCTTTGTTTATGTCACATTTAGATCGGGGTAATTCTAATTTTAGCTGCTAGACTAATATTCGCATCCCGACACATAGTTTCTATACTTGGATGCTTCAATTGATAAGCGAAATGTATAGTATTTGTATAATGTATAGTTCGAAACCCACCTAAAACTGTAGGTCCAACTCATCATCCAACTCATTACCCACGCACAGGTCTCAGACCTATGTGGGCTTCATCCTTCAAAAAAAAAGTATTGAATATATTTTTCATTGTAATTTATTTTTTGTGTTCAAATAAATTCCTCTGTTTTTGGGTTATAAGACAGAGAAATATATATATATTTAATCTTATCTATATATCTTTGATATTTAAAGTCAAATACAATCACTCTCATTCATCAACTGGGATACGGGAAAACAACTTGAACGAAAAAGGGTAAATTTGGAACACATGTTCAGTCGACACCGTAGACGCGGGTCTCTTAAAACTTACCAAAAATAAGCCCAAAATTGCCGTTTTTTTACTTTGTCAGTTTAAATTTGTTACACTTGTTCATTCGACAACCTAGACGTCATCTGGAAACGGATCCTCAAAACTTTAAAAATGTTTTCAAGAGCTTATTGGTCAAAAAACTTGAAATTCGGTATATATGTTCAGTTTTGTATTTCGAAGCATACTGACAAAGGTTTTTGGGGATTTCCCGAAAGGTTTTGGAATTTTCCGAAAATACACCCGAGTACAGTAGAAACAATTAGTCTGGGCGCGTGGCTCTGGTTTCACTACTAGCCGTCCTGTAAAAGTTGACTAGTTGACCTTGAAGACATCTGCAGCGTCGCACGGGCAACATGCTTTTAGAAATGAGCGATAAACACTCCCCTCAACATGGCTGACTACCAAACGGCCGTGCGCCCAGACTAATTGTTTCTACTGTACCTTGGCATTCCTTAGTACTGTGACAAAACTACTGCATCCATTAAAATCTACATTTTTTTAATGTTTGAAATTTTGTATAGTTAGTTCATCGTTATTTGTCCAATACGAGAAAATAGTCTAGAACGTCTTCTCAAATTTATTGTTTTTCGACTCTACTTTGTATGACTCTCTCGTCTCTCAATATTTTCAATTATTCTCTATTATTAACTCTTATCATTATTATTAACTCTAATTATTATTAACTTTAATTATTATTAACTCTCTATTATTATTAACTCTTATTTTAAGAAAGAAAATGCTTCCAGAAGTTCACCTTCCTCTAAAAGGAATTCAATATGATGATGGAAAAGATGAAGATAGAGGAGAAAAAAAAGAAGATGAAGCAAAAGACGAAGAGAAAGAAGAAGAAGGAGAAGATGGATGATAAAGAAGAAGAAAAGGAAGAAGAAGGAAGGAGAAGGAAGAAGAAGAAGCAAAGGAGGAGGAAGAAGAAGAAGAAGGAAAGGAGAAGGAGGGAGAAGAAAAAAAGAAGAAGGTGAACACGAAGACGAAAGAGAAAAAATGTAATAGATGAAGAAGAAGGAGAAGGAGATAAAAGAAAAAGAAGAGAGGAGGAAGAAGAACAAAAAGAAAAAGTAGAAGAGATAAAAATAAAGGAGGAAGAAGAAGAATAATGAAGAAGGAATAGGGAAAGAAGAAGAGGAAGAAGAGAAGAAATTAAGAAGAAGTAGAAGAGAAAGAAAATAAAAAAAATAAAAGAGGAAGTAGAGAAGTGAAGAAAAAGTCGGAGAAGGGAGAAAAAAGTAGGAGATGCGAAAAGGAGAAAAGAAGGAGAAGAAGAAGAAATAGAAGGAAGGGGGAGGAGGATGAGAAGGAGGAGGAGAAGGGGGAGGTGGAGGAGGAGGAGGAGAAGGAGGAGGAGGAGGAGGAGGAGAAAGAGGAGAAGGAGAAGAAGGAGGAAGAGGACGAGAAGGAGGAGGAGGAGGAGAAAGAGGAGAAGGAGAAGAAGGAGGAAGAGGACGAGAAGGAGGAGGAGGAGGAGGAGGAGGAGATGAAAGAGGAGGAGGAGGAGGGGAAGAAGAAGAATAAGAAGGAGAAGAAGAAAACGAGGAAAAATATTAAGGAGAAAAAGAAGAACATGAAGGAGAAGAAGAATTATTTTGTTTGGGAAGTCCAGGCATTGTTATTCGCTGTAGACCTAAGCTCTGTTTCTGTTTCTATGGAAGGGAAAAAATCGAAAAATAAAAAATTCAAATTCTTTTCACTTTTAATGTAAATAACTGACTCCGGTAAAAGGGGCTGGGGAGTGTTTCCGGTGGCAAGATGGATTTGCGATGCAAATAGAGATTCCAATCATTATTTTTTTGTCCATTTAATGAGGTTTTTTTACCTCATGTTGGATAAAGCCCCCAGCATTATACTCGTTAATATTTACCAGTATTGTTCATGATCCGTTATTCCCAAAAGCATTCCTTTCTGTTATGGGAGTATATGAAAACTAAAACCTAAAACTGAGACATAGAACGCTAACAAACTCATATTTTTATCCTGTTTTCTGAAGGTTTCCTTTATTTCATAATCTAAGTCACAAATGGGTTTTGTTGACCTTTTTTGCGAGATCGCCCCTCCTACACACCCCTTTTCTAGTAAATTTCCAATTTTGGGGGGGTCATGACCGCCCATTTAAGAAGTATAAGACAAGTCAGATCAACAATTATACACTAGATACCATAATTACTATATCAATTAGTTGAGGTGAGGCTTAATTTTGATGTGAAAGGAACTCTTGTACACTATAAAACGCTTCATCAACTAAACATTTTTTCAATTATTTTTTAAATATGACTACATTTTCAAGACTCTTTAAATACTGCTGTAGCTTGTTGTAGAGTTTCCTACCAATATAACTAGGTTTTTGTTTGAATAAGCTACTATTGTGACTCACCAAGTGTTAATCTCCTCGGCTTCATGTATTATAATCGTGTACGTCAAGATTTTGGTTAATATCATTCATTTTTGCATATAAAGTAGCTTCATACACATATAAGCAGGGTACAGTTAGGAGACCAAGTCTCTTGAACAACGGCCTAAATGAATCCAATCTATTCACTCTTTCTATACACCTAACCGCCTTCTTTTGGATCTTAAACACCCTATCAAGGTTTTGTTTTGATGAATTACCCCATACCATTGATAAATTGAATAGCAAATAACTTTTATCTACGACCATGTCATAATGTATACATTACAGTTTCACAATTGATGCCAAAACAGCTGTCTTTTCGAAATGCTTTTTGAGACCCGTTGCATAAAGAGCTCATTATAGTACAGGTTCTACATTATAACACGGGTTCTGGACCAATCAGAAGCATTTTTGATGGAATCAATATCGTAATTCAATATTGTGAAACTATCAGCTGATTTCATCAAACTGCTACACCAGCTACTTTAACCTAACAATCTACTATAACTTCTCATATTTGAGATGAGAGGTTAGGTATCTCTGACCGTCACAGGTAAAATGAAATTGTTTTAATTAAATGTATACTAGTGGTCGTAGATAAAATAGTGTATGCAACGATTTTATTTGGCCATTAAGGCACTCGTGAGATATTTATAACACTCGCATTCGCTCTTGTTATAACTTACATCTAACTCGTGCCTTAATAAGGGTCAAAATAAAATCGTTGCATAAACTACTATTTTTTGGAGGATGAGGCCCACATAGGTCTGAGACCTGTGCGTGGGTAATGAGTTGGATGATGGTGATTGATGAGTTGGACCTACAGTTTTAGGTGGGTTCCGAATCACGTGATTTTACAGCAGAGAACAGTGCCTTTTTGCTGGCCAATCCAATCGGTCACCGTTACAAACAGGACCCACGAGGACGCAGCTTATCTATCTGATTGCACAGATACCTGCTACGGCTCGCGGCTATCTCTATCAATTTACTCAATCACTAATCTCCAGGGCCTTCTTTTAAGTGGTAAAATGAATAGGATTTGTGTAGAAAGAGCTGAAAAATTGGATAAATCATGTTACAGGTCTCTTATTGCAGTAATTATTTTGATATTTCATAACATACACAAAAATTGTTATAAAAAGAGGGGCATTCAAGCTTTTAGTGAATTAACTTAGTCTGACGGTTAAGACGAGCGAAGCGAGCCTGTGGACCACATATCTCTATCTGATTGAACAGATACATGCTACGGCTCTCGGCTACCACTTGCCTGTTAGTTGGTGGCTGGGTGTAGTAATGTGATACAGTCCATCGTAGTTGATGTTGGGCTTACTCATTAATAAACAAATTGCCTCTAAATTACTAAAATTACTCACCAGAGCCCACAAAATAGCCTATTCCACCAGGAATAGAGAGAGGAGCGTTGATAATTAGGGGCCAATCTATGCATGTGCCGCAATTTACTGATTAATCAATAAGTGTTGAGGTCGATTGATCACTTATATTGGATAGGTATAGGTATATAAATCATAGGAATATGCATGTAGAACTTGTTTTGCTACGGTGAGCAAATTAGTGGTTATTAGTTGATGAAATTATTATTTTGAATTGAGAGAGAGAGCTGTCGGTCTCTTTAATTGGGTCATTTTATAGGTTATAATGAGGTCAAGATAATATTTCATACATATTTTAAATTATCAATTTAATTTCAATATTCTTGAAATATTCGTGTTATGTAGTGTTTTTCGGTTTTATCAACCATTCAAATTGATCATTTACTGTCGGACTACTTTTTTTAGTGGAAATATTTGATGGAAACAGAAATTTGAACACAACCTATGGACATAACCTAATTTGGACTATTTATGTGACAAATTTGTAATTTGAACTGTTTTGGGCAAATGCCTGTAGTTTTTTACTTGATTGTAATGATTTCATCAAATAAATAAATAAATAAATAAATATTCCACATCCCATTTATTTCTCAACCCTCACTAAGCATGTTTGCCTTATCAAGATCATTTAATTACATGTTATTCCATTTATTTATTCATCTATTGCAATTTACACACACAAATATTAAGACAAAAAAAACGGAGGGGGGGGGGGTTAAAAGCTGAAAATTGACAACTTTAATATATAAGAGTTTATTTGCAGAGAAAGGCCAAGGTAGGGTGTGAGGCTTAAAACCTTATAAGACTAGGGAAGTGATAGCCGAGTGCCGTAGCAGGTATCTGTTCAATCAGAGATAAGCTACGAAACTCCTGGCGCTCTTTGTAAGGGTGACCGATTGGAATGGCCAGCAAAAAGACAGTCTAAGTGATGCAATTCCATGAAATGTCGAAGATCTTGGCACTTAACCAGAGAGAGAGAGTGTGAGAGAGAGAGTGTGAGAGAGTGAGGGAAAGGGTGTGAGAGAAGAGGGAGGGGGAGTGAGAGGGAGTAATAGAAAGAGGGGGGTGTGAAAGGGTGTGTGAGAAAGAGGGGATGAGTAAGGGATAGATTCGATTATATTTCCTTATTCATTTAAATTCACAAATTTTGCATATGAATGGTTGAAAACAAAATTATCAACATTACATAGATACTGAATACGGGAAGTGATAGCCGTGAGCCGTAGAAGGTATTTTTTTGTAATTTTATACTACGTACATCAAAATTTGTTTACAACTAATAATTAATGTACTAACAATAAACAAAGAGTGGTTTTAAGCTCTTGAGCAAACGATTTGTTGAAGCAATCGAAATTCAAGCTTAAATTCAAGCAATTAAATTCAAGCTTTCCAATCTACAGAATATTTTTTTTTTAAATACTAATATAAATTCCTGATAATGTGCTTTGAATCTCATTTCTAACATCGAAAATCCCCCAAATTTGCTATAACGTGAATTAAAATGAATGGATTTAAGCTTTTCTAGACATGAGTCTACAATCTCTAATACGATTTTAGAGGGATTATTAATCAATTTTCATTCAGAAGGGATACCCCTCTCATCATAAGGTGTATTCCATACCCTCAACCCCCCCAAAAAGAGCCCCAGAAGTTCAGGAGCGTAACCAGAATTTTGAAATAGTGGAGGGTTAAGGCTGTGCGCAGGGTTTTTGATCATAATTTTTTTTCAAAGTTTATTCTATTGGATATTATTAAGGTATTGAAATGTTGACAATTGCAATGAGAAATTATTTTTTTCAACAAATATTTTATGGAATATGGGAGTTTAAAGTTGAAATTTTTCGGTTTTGGAGGGCAATTGATCTCCCCTACAAGTTATTTTGAACTTTTAATGATTTTTTTTCAAATGGAAGACACATTGAGGAATAAAATGACATATTTTTCATTCCGATCAAACAATTAGTTTTCTCAAATAAATTTTTTTAAAACACGCAAAACATTTCAGTTTTTAAAAAAATTATTTTGAAAAAACAAATTGTTAAATTGAAATGAGAAATGTGTTATTCTTTTCCTCAGGGTGTTTTTCAGATATAAAATTTTTTTTCTCAGGGTGTTTTTCAGATATAAAAAATTTTTCAAATGTTTAAAATAACTCATAGGTGAGTTCAATTGCCCCCAAAAACCAAAAAAATTCAAATTTGAACTCTCCCATATTCCATAAAATATTTCATGAAAAAAAAATTTCTCATGGCAATAGTTAAGATTTTAATACCTTAATAATATCCAATACAATAAACTTCGAAAAAAAATTATGACCAAAAACCCTGCGCACAGCCTTAACCCTCCACTATTTCAAAATTCTGGTCACGCTACTGGACTTCTGCTTTACTAAGTTAGTTATTTAACTGCACGCGACTGTAATATCGCCATGATCTTTAGATCTTCCCACAATTTATTTCCACGCTATCCTTGTATATCACCCTTCAGCCATCTTAAACCCTTCCATTTGCTGGTGTCCGTTAGGAATGGGAAGAAACTCTCAGTATATTTCAATTCAGTATCAAGCTCCGCTTAGTAAGTAGAGTAAGTCCCACTCGCAGCCTGATTTACAGTGCAGCTACCGTAATGTGTTAAATATGATTTGTACAGTAGCTCCACAATGCAATGTGCTAGTGCAACCAAAACCTCATTACAACATAGCTGAAATTTATTGTTCGCAGATTTAATGAAATTTATCATCTAAATTTAGGTTTTCCAGAGTAGTTTTTGAATGCATGCATATGTTACTACTAGCATTTCACCCAGTCTTGCCTGGAAATCCAGTTTGGAGTTTTTTTCTGGTAGATAACTTATGGTAGTAGTCAATTGCATTTTTTCTATGAATTTGGTAGTAACATTTAATTTTATATTTTTCATGTACAGTGTATGTTTGTTTGTCGAATAAATTAAATTATTATTATTACGAAATTGGGAAGGGTGAGTGAAATAACATGCAGCGTTTATACCATACAGTTTTAAAAGACAAGTTCACAAATAGGCTCCGGCTCCACAAGCAGTATTTTACTGCTTATTTCCGCCGGTATTGTACTGCTAGAAATAGATCTCATTGTAGGGAATGGAAGGCGGCTAGACGCGCGGTAATTAGCCTGCAGCAGTAGAGAAGACGGAACAGTATCAAGGTCATGCGGCGAGGGAATAGAACTGGTTCCATTTTTCGAGCAGTAGATTGACGCGTGTCAGTGGCTACACAGGCAGTTAATTTACTGTATTTCTGTATTTCTGTATTATCGGCAGTATAATACCAGCGGAAACAGGCAGTAAAATACTGCTTGTGGAGCCGGAGCCATAAGGGAAGTGATAGCCGCGAGCCGTAGCAGGTATCTGTTCAATCAGAGATAAGCTGCGTTCTCCTGGGTCCACTTTGTAACGGTGACCGATTAGATTGGCCAGCAAAAAAGACACAGTTCTCTGCTGTAAAATCACTTCCCGGTGGTTCGGAACCCACCTAAAACTGTAGGTCTAACTCATCAATCACCATCATCCAACTCATTAACCACGCACAGGTCTCAGACCATGCTAAAAAACTGCTAGAAGAAGTTCATCCTAAAAAAAAAAACTGTTTTTGCACTGACGAAGTGAGTTTTTAGTGTTTTTTATAAGTAAAAGTAAAGTAAATTCGTATGGCTTTTCGTGGTGGGGAGACCCTTACGGGTAGTTCCACCTCGCCGCTTTTTTTAACGACTGCTTTTTTTT